>CM076854.1:101370370-101480947 GCA_039519185.1 Astragalus membranaceus
TAGCCTCTGCTAGTTTAATCATTTGCTAATGCTCGTCCTATTTCAAAAACTCACTAAAAAAGGATAAAAAAACAAAAACTTTTCAAAAAGAACCAAGAACTACGTAGCTTTGAATTCTCCATCGCACCGGGAGATACGTAGGAGCGGGCCATGTCCCGTCAAGCACTTTTTCCTAAAAACCCTTTTTCCCCCCTTTCTCGCAACAAATAAGATTTCCAGTAAGTTTTCTCATTCGTCTTCAAACAAGAAATAAATAGGCAAATCTAGGTATTTTTCAAATCAAACGTTAAAACCACACATTTAATTAGAGGTTCCCTTTCGGTAGAAAGGACGTGCGCGGTGCTAACACCTTCCTCGCGCGTAATCGACCCCCGAACCTATATCTCTAGTTTTCAAAAGACCATCCGCCTTGTCCAAAAGACCTTTTTTCAATGTTTTGGTCTTAAAATTAAAATATTGGTGGCGGCTCCAAAATTATTTCACGTTGTACATCGAGAAACCCAAAGCGGGGATTTTTCGGGGTGCAACAATGTGGCCAAAAAGAAATGGATTGAAAAACCATAATCTTCTCTTATAAGATTATTAACAACAACAACAACAACAAGAGGGTGTGAATTAATTGGATAAACTATTGCTACTTAATCTTTTAGGATTTTTGTATATCTAGAAAAACCAATTTTTCTTGGAAGCCAGCCACGCTACAAGCCTCAAAATCCTCAGTGATCCCTGTTTGACCATATGATTTTTACAGTTGAGGAGACTGGTAACAAAGTTGACTTTTTGTGAATTTAAGTGATTGAATTGAGAGAAAGCACTCACCTTTGTGAGATACACTTTAAAGTGAGGATGAAATTTTCTGATTGATTGACAATGAGTTTTATGTCTATGACTTTTCAAAGTGATATTGCAAAGGTATCACAATTATTTTTTCAGTTGTGAGCACCATGATCATTATCCATTTCTTTGAATTGATTGTTTGAATACTAAAGATCATGTAAATTGGAAGTTGAAATACTTGATTGTTTTAAAACCATGCACCATGCTCATTTTGTAAACATAATCTTATTTCTAGTTTTCTTGGTTAAATATTTTGTTTTGAAGTTTAGAACTTTTGTTTGTGGACAAACAAAGCTCTAAGTTGGGGGGGGGGGGTGATTGAAAGCTCTAAGTTGGTTAAATATTTTATTTCTATCTTATTATAATATTGTTTAATTTTATTATAATGTTTAAACTTTTTTGTATGTAATTTGATGAATGTTGTTTAATGGTTATAAAATTTAATTTTATCATTGCATAACATATATTAATTGGTAAATATGTTGTATTAATAATGAATATGTGATATTTGTCGCACCCCGAAAAATCCTTGGAGGGATTTTTCTTCGCACAACGGGATTTTAGAGTCGCCACCAATATTTTTTAAAGGTAAAACATCGAAAAAACCTTTTTTGGAAAGCAATGGTCTTTGGAACCATTAGATTTGGGTTCGGGGTCTAATTACGTATGGGGAAGGTATTAGCACCCCATAACGTCCCTTCAAAGAAGGGTTACCTTAATTAAATATGTGATTTGCAAAGTTGATTCGGAAAAATGCTTTGTTTTTACCTCTTTTGTTGATGAATGACTTAATGAAAAATCTTTAGTTTTCGCACTTGACGGAGAATATCCGCTCCTACGTATCTCCCGGTGCGATGGAGAATTCAAAGCAACGTAGTTCTTGTTTTTGAAAAATGTTTTATTTTGGAAAAGTGTTTGGTTTTTGAAAGGGAAAATGTTTTGGGTTTGTTGTGCTTGACGGAGGGTATCCGCTCCTACGTATCTCCCGGTGCGATGGAGAATTCAAAGCTACGTAGTTCTGGGTTGTCTAGAAAAAGGTTTTTGTTTTTTTACCTTGTTTAATTGTGAAAATTAAGCTTTCATGATGACCAATTGAGCAAAGGCTCCAAGTGACCACCATTAGCACTCCATTGTTAATAATCATGCAAGCAAAGGCTTCGCAAGACTACTAACAAAGTTTTTGATTTAGTGAAAATCTTTAGGAAAATTAGGCATTCATGATGATCAATTGAGCAAAGGCTCCAAGTGATCGCCACTAGTACCTCATTGTTAGTAATCATGCAAGCAAAGGCTTCGCAACACTACTAACAAAGTTTGATTTTGAAAAGTTTTCGCAATTGGATTGATTCTTGTTTAGGGAATGATTTTGATGCTTGGAAAAGCTTTTGATTGAAAGTGGACCTAGACTAAACACATTATGACACGATACATAGATAGGCAAGGAATGAACTCAAGTTGAACATTTTGGCAAAAATGCATGAATAGGCAAGAAAATGAACCTAAGTTGCACATCTTATTGAAGATGCTAGGCAATGGGATGAACCTAACTAGGCATTTATGACACAATATGTGAATAGGCAAAGGCATTTCAAAGCACAAGTGATATCAAACTTCTAATGAATCACTTGCAAAACCCTAAGGATTTCACATCAACATTAGACATAAGCACCCATGTGGTATCCTTTTGATGTCATCAATGTCTAATACATTTCTTCAATCAACCACATGGAAGGAATAAATTGAAAGGGGCATTTGCCTCATGCAAGATCATAGGCAAGTCTTAAGACTAAATTGACAAGTTTAGGCACTTAGGGTGTTGAGTCCCTTTAGGTAATCTTTGACACTTGGGATATGCACAAGTGCATAGGTGTCAAATCCTCTTACCAAATCGTCAACACAAAACCAACAATTGTTTCAAAACAATTACTTATTTGCAAGACCAAAAGCATTTCAAAATGATTTATAAGTTGTTTTTGGTAATCAAAGCAATTGGTAAGGAAAGGAAACCTAAATTTGCATTCTTGTTCACTAGGAATCACAAAAGAAATTGAATCCTCTTTGGCAATCCTCAACACTTAAAGTGTGCATCAAAGCACAAGTGAGAGTCCTCTTGCCAATCATCAACATAGGGCATGATTTGCAAGCAAATTCATGAGAACAACAAGTTTTAAGCAAACAAACATCATAATCAAGGTTCAATTCCAAGTAATTGCAAGATTAGACAACCCACTCATCAAAAATCTCATAAACCCTAATTTCTTTGAAACATGCGAAACTAACATAAACCCTAAATCTCATTTTATTCATGGCAACACAAGATAATGCAAGAGAACAACATAGATTAAACTTTTGGGCAAGGATTCACATGATCAAGCAAAGAAATGCATAACAATCACACAAACCCTAATTTTCCTCTAATATGCGAAATGACATAGGCTTCAAATCATCATTTTATTCATGAAAACAACAAGAAATGAGTGAAATAACAACAACACACAATTTATTCTAAAGGAGAGAAGCATTCCAAGCACCCAAGCCTCCCAGAGTGCTTGTCAAGATACTTGAAACACATCTCTCACTCACCAACAACAACTATGCTAACATTATGACATTAAAATGCAATGGGATGCCAAAATGAAGTGATGATTTACATCTTTGATGCTAAAATTGGAAGATGATGCTAGGTTTTAAAGTATACCTCAACTCCAAGTTAGAATAAGGAAGGAAATGAGATGAATGAATGCGAAACCCCTTTAATCTACTCTTCAATCTTCAACTTTGAACTTGATCCTTGAATTTGAAGGTGAATCTTTGAGAAGAATGCAAGAAGGATGGAAGATTTAGTGTAGGAAAGGTGTTTTGATGGATGATTGAGTGAAGAAATTGAAAAAGATGAGGTGAGGGAGAGGAGGAGGTATTCGCAAGGAGAGGAGGAAGTAGAGGTTTTTTGTGCAAAATGAACTTTTTCTTTGTGTTTTGGGAGAGTAGGCTCATATATGGTCTTGGGTGAAATTAGGGTTAAGGGTAGAATAGGAATGGGATGTTCTATTTTAAGTAAGTTTGCAGTTTCTTATGAAGGAGTGAGTGTGAGAGGATGGTGTCATTTACAAAAGGGGTATGAATCTACATGAGAGTGTGTGGGAATTAGGGATGTGTATGAAATGGGTGGGATTAAGGATAGTACAAGAATATTCTTAAGGAATAATTGTACAATAGAAGAGTGTGGAAGAAATTGTGGAGAGAGAGAGAGAGGGAATTCGACTATGACAACAAAAATGGGGAGGGAAATTGCTTCTCCTTTTTGGTCTTTTTTCTTATTGAGGACACTTTGTACTTTCTATTTGAATTTTGAATTTTTGGGCATGCAAATGATAGTGCACCTATTGAAAATGTGTCACATATTTTTGGGCACCATAAAAATATCCCTCTAATTATTCATGACAATAAAAGTTTTCATTTAATAATTGGGGAATATTTAATGGTCCTTTTTCAGCTTTCTTGTGCAATAAAAATGGGAAAAATGCCTTTTAATTATTTTGAACTAGGATTTTCTTTCAAAAAATTATACGAAAATTATCCTTGATAGAATAAATTGTATTTTTCATCATTGACTTGGTTTAGTTCAGAAATAATTAACTTGCTCTCATTTGAATGCCCACAGATATTGAAACATGCACTATTTTATTCCCTAAAATTCTCAAAAATTAATAAAAATGTTTTTTTTTGGGTGCCAAAAATTAATAACGATCAATAAATGGCCTTTTTGAAGATTAAAATACATGCCAAATGGCAAGGGCAAAAGGGAAGCTCACGCAGTTACGACTGACGCGTGCGCGTAATTCAAATAAAAATGCGAGATAGGGGACAAATACACATAAATGCGAAAGTCCATTAACCTACACAAATTATGAATTACCCTTATTGTTTCCATTTTTGTTTGAAAAAAAGGTTTTGACTTGGGCGGACAAAATTAGGGTATGACAATATTGTATTTAGTATCCAACATTGTAAGGTGTTATTGAAATTTGAGTTTAAAAGCAACAAAATTAGTTTTAATATTTATTTAGATTTGAAAGTTGTTTATAAGAATTATTGTATGTATGGAAAAACATTTTAAAGTGCCACTAGAATTTGAGTTTAAAAATGCTATAAAAAAGGAATTTGAGTTTAAAAGCAGAAATGTTAGTTTTAATATTGATTTGGATTATAAAGTTGTTTATTAGAATTATTTTATGTTTGTAATATATTATTGGGTTAAAGGTATGTTTCGTCCCTGCAAATATCACAATAATCCAGTTTCGTCCCTGTAAAAAAAAAAGTTTTAAAACAGCCCTTGCAATTACCAAACGCTTCTAGTTTCGTCCCTGCTGTTAACTTTCCATCCAAAAAACTAACAGTTGCCACGTCATCAACCCTTGCCCAAAAAAAAGTTTTAAAACAACCCTTGCAATTACCAAACGCTTCTAGTTTCGTCCCTGCTATTAACTATTCATCATCTTCAACCTCTTGATTGTCTTCTTCAAACCCAAATCCCATCAAATCTCCTTATTTCCTTACACAAAATCTCATTCTCACCACAAACACCAAATAATGATGGAAATTCATCTTGTGGGGATTGAACTTACTCGAATGAGCTTGATCGTAGTTTATCCCAAACCATTGTGCGATTCGGCGCGGCTCTAACTTTGTCCCAATGAAGTGGTTTGAGTTTTGGCAATGGTGCACCATCTTTACCAAGTGGAGTAAATTGAGGGAATTGAGATGGAGGAGGAGGTGGAGTTTTGGAACTTTTGCTATTTCCCTTTAGAAATGGAGGTGGATGTGTTTGAACATTGGACAGTTGTTTCAATTTCATGTTCAAGTTTAACATCCTTGTCTTCATGTTTTGGACTAAATGGTAATTGGTGACCAGAAAATGTGTTTAAGGTTGTTTTTTGAGGAGAACTAGGAAATTGATGATTTTTAGGTGACAAAGATTGTGTGTCACTTAAGCTACAAGCTGAAGAAGCATTAGAAAGTCTTACATTATTTGATTGTGAATCAACAAAAATGATATTTAAATGATATCAAGCTCATTCGAGTAAGTTCAATCCCCACAAGATGAATTTCCATCATTATTTGGTGTTTGTGGTGAGAATGAGATTTTGTGTAAGGAAATAAGGAGATTTGATGGGATTTGGGTTTGAAGAAGACAATCAAGAGGTTGAAGATGATGAATAGTTAATAGCAGGGACGAAACTAGAAGCGTTTGGTAATTGCAAGGGTTGTTTTAAAACTTTTTTTTGGGCAAGGGTTGATGACGTGGCAACTGTTAGTTTTTTGGATGGAAAGTTAACAGCACGGACGAAACTAGAAGCGTTTGGTAATTGCAAGGGCTGTTTTAAAACTTTTTTTTTACAGGGACGAAACTGGATTATTGTGATATTTGCAGGGACGAAACATACCTTTAACCCTATATTATTTTATATGTTGCTCAAAATCTATGTTTGTATATAAAACTTTATATAATATGAAGAGTAGTTGTTTGGATCAAAAATATAAAAAAAAAAACTTAATGGATTAGAACATATTTATTGAACCAAAAATAGGTTATCTGATATTTTGAATTACTTAATGCCTATAACTTTACAACGATTTGTTGTCTCGATTGCATGATTCACTAATTGATCAAAATGTATCTTTCTGCCTCTTTGTTTACTTCAAAATTGCCAAGAACATGAAATCCTTTACCATTTCTGCTCCTTGTTTTTCATTATGAATTTTTTTGTCAGAACCTCTCCCCTCTTCATCTAAAATTGTCTGCTTTAAATAGTTACTCTTTACTATAAATGACTAAAACTCTACCTCTTCCACTCATATTCGTAACTCATGAGTTTATTGTCAAATAAGAGAATAATTCATATGAATGTGAAACCTTCCTTTCAATAGACCTTTTTTTATTTATTTTCTCACTAAATTAGTTTCAAAGACCCCTTCATTTGCTTGTGTCTAATTGTAATGGTGGTTAAATTTTTTGTGAGACATAATTCATAGAAACTTTTCAATTTATCTTTTTTTTTTGTTACAAACTCTTCATCTCATCTAATAAATATATATATTCAATTTATCATTTTTTGTTACAAAATTTTCATCTCATCAAATATATATATATATATATATATATATATATATATATATATATATATATATATATTTGAACCTATATTTGAAGTTTCCAATTAAGTTTGATTTCAACCTGTTAATTTTAATAAATATAGACACACACTCTTACAAATGATGTTATATACATCGTCTTTGATTTGTACATTTGGTGTAAAGACAAACAAATACACTATCTATTAAAAGACAAAAAAAAACGTCTTATTTTACTCTAAAACAGACATTGATGAAAATTTAAGGAACATAAGTGAGTCATTTAGACCCAACACATCATACAATCTCACCAAAACTATTGAAAATAAATATTTTTCTAAATACAAATATCAAAATATACAAAATTCTCAATGCGTATAAGCTTACAAAGAATTGTTGTCTTCATATTGCATGATTCACTAACTGATCAAAATGTAAACGTTTTTCTAAAAAACAATATCAAAATATACATGATTTCTCGATGACTATAACTTTATAAAGAATTGTTGTCTCCATTTCATGATTCACCAACTGATCCAAATGTTTAGTTTACTTCAAAACTGCCAAGAACATGAAATTATTTACCTCTTCCAGTGAAACTCGCTCCTTTCTTTTGCTCATTGTTTTTCATTATGAATTTTTTTTGTCAAAAACTCTCCCCTCACCATCCAAAATTATCTCCTTTAAATAGTTATTTTTTGCTATAAATGACTAAAACTCTACCTCTTCCACTCATATTCTTAACTCATGAGTTTATTGTCAATTAAGGAAATAATTCATTTGAATGTGAAACCTCCCTTTCAATGCATAATTGTTACATAAAAAAGAACTTTAAAGGGTCAGTTATTATTTTTTATTTAAAAAAATACTTATATTAATTTTGATTAAAAAAGGAAATAGATGTGTAGTGTAATATTTTGAACTTATCTAAACTATTATAATTGGTATATATATATAATACTATACTATACAAAAATATATACACTGTTGTAGAATAATCAAAACTATAGCAACCAAAGAATGAGAGAATGATAGAATTTGGGAGTCTTTGTATTTCTCTTCACAAGTACATCTTTACATATGGGGGTGAGTCCTTATTTATAGGGTGGTGAAGGACAAGTGAGTAGTCAACCATAAAGGCCACTACACAAAGATAATAAAGGAGATGATGGGAGAAGAGAAATGGACATCCAATGTAACATCCCTAATTTTTAAAATAACATTTTCTAGGGAATTTTATATAATCGCTAATCGAAGGAAATAATAATTCGGAATTCGGGGACGGACGAGTCGAGAAATTTTATTCCGAGTAATTAACCGTAGAATTAGTGGGGGTCTTGGCCTAAAAACCTTGAGTTAATGAACTAAGGGCATTATGGTCTTTTCCCAACCATAACACCCTCAGCCCATCCACCCTCCAACTGAACCCATCTCACAAAATGAAATTCAAAAACAGAAAGTGGAAAGAATAAGAGAGTGGAGAGGGAGAGAAGTCAAAGGTGAGGGAGAGAAAGGATGAGAGCAACACTTCATCAAACCCTCATCATGTTGAAGATTTAGCCACCATTCTATCCCATTTCTTCTCCTCTTCCCACTCATACCAATATCAGTACCAGATGTAAGCTGAATCATTCTCATCTCCTCTCTACCATTTTCAGCCACTCAAGCTCCACATGGAAGAAATGGAGTTTTTGCTCACTTGATGCCTTGCATGTGCACTTAGAGTTAGAAGAGAGGTACACATCTGAACCCACTTTATGAATTGGAAGTGTTTTGAAGGTTGTAATGTTGCTGGTACAGAAGGTGGAAGCTCAAATTCGAAATGGCATGTGATTGAAGAAGGTGATCAAGCTAATTAGAAATTCTGGGTAAAACCCGTTTTACCTACCTTCGGTAATTACGTCGTATCTCCCTGTGCACGACTCCGATGATCGTGATTCTTGTCCCTCTGGAAACTAGACACAAAGATATTCATTTTGGGCACAAGAACCGCCTGATTTCATTGAGAAATGAGAGAGATATCATGCTCACAACTTTCGGATTAAGAATCAGCCACTGTTCCGAAGCAGTCCTCTTGTTTTGTTGATATCTCCCAAACTACTGGTTGCATGCAGGTGAATCTTTCTCCATCAGAGAGTAGACAAAATTAACTTCACAATGGGCACTGATTTTAAGGATTTTGGTCACGTAATGACCTAGCTATGCTCGTTGCCAATTGACGGTTTGTGCTGGAAGTAGCTGGAGCGGATTCGGGAAGATTCGTGGGATCGCCGTTCGTCCGAGTTCGCGAAGCTTCGGCGTTGGGAGCGATTGTCATCGCCAAAAAGTGAGTTCTATACTCACTGGGGATTTTACGGTCATGTATTTTGTGTTCGGAGTATTAGGTGTCGCATTTTACGAAAACCGGTACAAAACCGTTTTATGAAAATATCGTTAGGGCGACCGAATTATGTGATTGATTAAGTACTTATGAATTGTGGTTATGATTGTTGATTGCTATATGATGATTGATTGGTTTCCATGACTGTTTTTATGTATTATTAAGTTCGGATGTGAATCAGAATGGATACGGGAACGATCGGAATGGACAAGAGAATACGAAAACTGATTTTCTGAAATGCTGATGGCCACGCACGGACCGTGCGCCCCTGGGCACGGGTCGTGCGTGGGGTTCTGGTACTCAAGGTTAATTTTGTGAAAATGCGCCCGGATCGTGCGCCAAGTCGCACGGATCGTGCGTCCCCTTCTGATGCCCAAATTTGAAATACGTCCTAAGCTATTCCGATTGGTCCTAAGTCCCTTCTAATCCACTCCTCAAGGTTTCCCAAGGATGGAAACATATTAGTATCATGAAATCAAGTACGATCGAAGTAATTTTATGTTATGTTCATGTCTTTGCTTATGTGATGATGTGGTATTTATGAGATCGATTATGACTAAGTTAGGTTATCATAATGTTGAGTATGGGCGATACATTATGATGTGGACTAGGTAATGGATAGTTATAAGTTAAGTTAGCAACGTTAGTAATTCCGTGTGAGATCACCTAATGACAAGATTATGCTAAGTATAAGATTAGGTTAAGATTAAGATCATGTAAAGTATAAGCTCACTGTATGTTCACAGATCATTGTTCACTGCTCATTGTTCAAGGTATATTAAAATATATACATCAGGTTAGGGTGACGACCCTATTTCAGTTTAGTGTGCTAGGGGAGGGGAAGTCATGAGCCCTATGAACCTAGGCCCCATGAGGTTTGCCCACTAGCGATTAGTGGATTGGGTTCACCGGGAGCTTATTTTGCCAAGTGACCGGTGACATGCTAAAAATCATTGTTCATTTTTCAGGTGTTGCCTCTTGTAACTGCTTATGAGGGTTACGAGGACAACGTTTATGTTAGCCACATAGTTAAATATTAAGACTATGAGTTATGAATCAAGAATAACGAATCAAGCATAATTGAACCGAGAGAGTTAGTAAGGGGTCTCGATAGAACTCACTGAGACAAGTTGTCTCACCCAATCCATGTTGTTGTTTTTCAGAATTGCAGGCTAAGTTGAAGATGAAGAGGCATGGCTAAGGAGACGGCTCGAGGAGTTGCTGACGCTGTTTATTTTGTCATGTTATGTCTCTCTGTATTTTTATTCAGTGTCTTAGATGTACGATGGTACGACTTATTTTATGAGTTGTAAATCGCTTCCGCAGACTTTCTATTTTGGTACTGAACACTAGTTGAGAGGTGTAAGGAACGAGATTATGTATTTCTCATGTTAAGTTATGTAAGTGCACTTGATGGGTTTTAGCATCGAGTATTAGTATGTGTTCAGTATTTAAAACAGGAGGTACTCTGATGTATGCCAGTAGTGCATTTCGGTAATTTCTACAAGTTAGAAATTATCGGGGTGTTACATCCAATATCCAATAATATTCATAACACTCCCCCTTGGATGTCCATTGAGGATATGCCTCATTAAAACCTTACTAGAAAAAAACCCAGTGGGAAAAATCTAGTGAAGGAAAAAGAGTACAATATCCTTTTACAAAATTTATTTATTTCTCCCCCTCATCCAGACAATCATTTTTGTGACGGCGAAGACCAATCTTTTGTACCAGTCGTTCAAAAATTCTGCTTGGGAGCGATTTTGTGAAAAGGTCCGCAAGATTATCACATGAACGAATTTGTTGAATGCTTATATCACCATTCTTCTGAAGATCATGAGTGAAGAAGAATTTTGGAGAAATATGCTTTGTTCGATCTCCTTTAATGTAACCTTCTTTCAACTGAGCAATGCATGCAGTATTATCTTCATAGATTGTTGTTGCATCTATTCTTCCGGAAGACAAACCACAAGTCTCTTGTATGTGTTGAATCAGAGACCTTAACCAAACACATTCCCGACTTGCTTCATGTAGTGCTAAAAGTTCTGCATGATTTGATGATGTTGTGTTATGGTCTGTTTCACAGATCTCCATGAAATTGCTGTACCACCACAAGTAAACAAGTAACCTGTTTGTGATCTGCCACTATGAGGATCTGACAAATAACCTGCATCTGCATAACCTGTTAATTCTAATTTGGGTACTTTGGAATAAAACAACCCCATGTTCATTGTACCTCTAAGGTAACGAAGTATATGCTTGACTCCATTCCAATGTCTTCGTGTGGGTGAAGAACTATATCTTGCTAATAGATTGACAGAAAATGATATATCAGGGCGTATAATTAGCAAGGTATCAGTGCTCCAATTGCACTGAGATATGGTACTTCAGGACCAAGTGGTTCTTCACCCTCTTCTCGAGGTCTAAAGGGATCTTTCTCCACATCCAGTGATCTAACAACCATAGGAGTAGATAACGGATGAGATTTGTCCATGTAGAAACGTTTTAAAGCTTTTGCTATATAAGCCTCTTGATGTACAAAAATTCCATTTTTCAAATGCTCAATTTGTAATCCTAGACAAAAATTTGTCTTTCCCAAATCCTTCATCTCAAATTCTTTCTTTAAGCAATCTATAGCTTTTGGAATCTCTTCAGGAGTTCCAATAATATTTATGTCATCAACATATACAGCAATGATAGCAAATTCTTTTCCAGATCTTTTTATAAAAATACATGGACAAATAGGGTCATTTGTATATCCCTCCTTTAGCAAATATTCACTGAGGCGATTATACCACATGCGTCCAGATTGTTTTAGCCCGTAGAGAGATTTATTCAATTTGATGGAGTAGTCATCTCGAGATCCCGGACTATGTGCCTCAGGCAAGTTAAATCCTTCAGGGAGCTTCATGTAAATGTCACTATCGAGTGAGCCATATAAATAGGCTGTGACAACATCCATCATGTGCAAATTAAGCCCTTCATATGCTACAAGGCTAATTAAGTACCGAAAAGTACTTGCATCTATAACAGGTGAATATGTTTCATCAAAATCAATGCCAGGTCTTTGTGAAAACCCTTGAGCAACAAGTCGAGCTTTGTATCTTGCAATTTCACCATTCTCATTTCGTTTTCGCACAAAGACCCATTTGTATCCAACCGGTTTCACACCTTCAGGTGTTCGGACTACAGGTCCAAAAACTTTTCGCTTGTAAAGCGAGTTTAATTCTGCTTCAATTGCATCTTTCCATTTTGGCCAATTCTCACTTTGTCTACAATCTTTAATGGATTTTGGTTCATGATCCTCATTACCATTT
Organism: Astragalus membranaceus; assembly: GCA_039519185.1. Lineage (NCBI taxonomy): Eukaryota > Viridiplantae > Streptophyta > Magnoliopsida > Fabales > Fabaceae > Astragalus > Astragalus membranaceus. The sequence goes on from CM076854.1 coordinate 101,383,037, forward strand.
ATCACATTTAGCGCTATATGATATGAAAAAGCATCATCAACGTTGACATCCTGTCGGTTCCATTGTATTCCATTAGTGACATAATTTATTGAGATCTCTTTATTTTCATGACTTTCAGGTACCTGATCAATCTCTTCTGGGACTGAAATGTCAATTATGTCTGTAGACTCTTTGAGAGTTTCTATATCCTCCTCTGGACCATCTTTCTTTTTAGCTCCTTTTCTTGTTCGAGGATTTTTATCTTTGGAACCGACTGGTCTACCACGCTTCAGTCGTGGTTGGGACTCATTTGCAATATTAGATTGCCCAACAGGGACATCTATTTTTATTGGAGCATTAGCAGCTGGTATATATGATTTTGTCACACCTTTTGGATCAGTGAATGCATTTGGTAATTGATTTGCTAAGCTTTGCAAATGAATTATCTCTTGAACTTCAAGTTCACATTGTTTAGTTCGAGGATCAAGATGAGACAATGACGATACATTCCAACTGATCTCTCTTTCCAACTGCTTATTCTCTCCCCCTAATGCTGGAAAATTTGATTCATCAAAATGACAATCAGCAAATCGAGCTGTAAATAAATCTCCTGTTGTTGGTTCAAGATATTTTATAATAGATGGAGATTCATATCCAACATATATTCCCAACCTTCTTTGAGGACCCATCTTAGTGCGTTGTGGTGGAGAAATTGGAACGTACACCGCACATCCAAAAATTCTAAGATGGGAAATATTAGGTTCTTGACCAAAAACTAACTGTAAAGGGGAAGAGTCGTGATAACTTGTTGGCCTGATGCGAATCAATGTTGCAGCATGCAAAATTGCATGTCCCCAAGTGGAAATGGGAAGTTTGCATCTCATGAGAAGTGGTCTTGCAATTAACTTTATACGTTTAATAAATGATTCTGCAAGTCCATTTTGTGTATGAACATGTGGTACAGAATGTTCAATGTCAATTCCAATGGAGGCACAATATTTATTAAATGCTTGAGATGAAAACTCAGCAGCATTGTCAAGACGTATTTTCTTGACAGGATAATCATGGAAGTGAGCTCTTATTCGAATTAGTTGAGCTAGCAATCTCGCAAATGCTTGGTTGCGAGTTGACAACAGGCAAACATGTGACCATTTAGTTGATGCATCAATTAAAACCATAAAATATCTAAATGGTCCACATGGTGGGTGTATTGGCCCACAAATATCACCATGTATTCGTTCTAAAAAGTTGAGAGATTCACTTCTATTTTTTGTTGGTGATGGTCTAATTATCAACTTCCCTTGTGAACAAGAAGTGCATCAGAACTTATTGGATTGAAGAATCTCCTGGTTCTTCAATTGATGACCACATGAGTTTTCAATTATTTTTCGCATCATTATGAATCCGGGATGGCCCCAGCCGATCATGCCAAACAAATTTTTTTTTGTGATTTGTAAACTTCTTGTTTACAACGTGTGCTTCAATTGCACTGATATAAGTATAGTACAGACCAGGGGAAAAGGCGAGCAGCTTTTCCCCTACACTTATTTTTCCAAAGTATGTCTTGTTATATAGAGATATTCAATATCTCCTTCATCTCTTGTTTCAATATGATATCCATTTAGACGGATATCTTCTAAACTTATTAAATTTCTACTAGACTTGGGGGAATATAATGCATTCTCAACGTGTAAATTTGTTCCCCGGGATAACATTATATTAGCTCTTCCGGAGCCTTCAATTATCTTTGAAGAGCCAGATATAGTACTAACATTGGTTTCTCGCTTCACTAAATAAGAGAAATATTTTGCATCTTTTAAAATTGTATGGGTAGTTCCGCTATCGACAAGACACGTATCTCCATTATTGATGCTAGTGTCAATACTCATTCTATCCAAAGAAGAAAAAATATGATAAGAGAGAAGCATGAGAAAGAATAAAAATTTTATGATTGAATTATTTGAACATAATCTATAGAAGTTGAAAACACACTTAAATATAAAGCTTTATTATTATTATTAGCATAGGATATTCAAAACATCATAGAAAATTCAAAGACACTCTCAAACTTTATTATTATTGTGATATTTAGGAAAATCTACTTCTTGACTATATTTCCATCCACAATAAGGTGACCAATATTTCCATCAGGGTCAGCAAAGAAATCAGCAACATCCAAATGAGTAGCATCTGTATTACCATCATCTTCATAAGCAAAATGACTCTCAATCCTTTTATCTTTATTTTTAATTGATTGTTGATAGAGATCAACAAGATGTTTTGGTGTACGACAAGTTCGACTCCAATGACCTTTTCCTCCACAACGATAGCAAATATTTTCATTACTTTTGCTACTCTGCCCACCTTTTTCATTCTTTCCAACATTTTTCCACTTTTGGTGAAAAGACGTGTTCTTGTAATTTCCACTGTGACTATGATCAAGACCGTGACCACGACCATAGCCATGACCACGACCACGGCCACGACCACGACCACGACCACGAGTTTGTCCATAGTGATCGTGTGTTGCCACATTCACTTCTGGGAATGGAGCAGTGCCAGTGGGACGAGCTTCATGATTTTTCATCAAAAGTTCATTATTTTGCTCGGCCACAAGAAGGCAAGAAATCAAGTCAGAATATTTCTGAAAGCCTTTTTCTCGATATTGCTGCTGCAGGAGCACATTGGATGCATGAAAAGTGGAGAATGTTTTTTCTAAGATATCTTCATCAGTCACTTTTTCTCCACATAATTGTAATTGGGAAGTGATTCTAAATACTGCAGAATTATAGGCAGTTACACTTTTAAAATCTTGTAAACGCAAATGCATCCAATCATAACGAGCTTTTGGGAGGATAATAGATTTTTGGTGCTCATATCTTTCCTTTAAACCGCTCCAAAGGACATGTGGGTCTTTTACCGTAAGGTATTCATTTTTAAGGTCCTCATGGAGATGGTGGCGAAGAAAAATCATGGCTTTTGCCTTTTGTTGATTAGATGCTTTATTTCCTTCTTTAATAGTATCTCCGTGCCCTTCGGCATTCAAATGAATTTCAGCATCTAGAGCCCATGGCAAGTAATTCTTTCCTGAAATGTCAAGAGCCTCAAAATCAAGTTTAGTAAGGTTCGACATATTTAGAACTATCATGAAAATATAAAATTAAACAAGTTAGATTAAACATAACATTATGAAGAAAATCAAAAACTAAACATAAACGGACACAAAGTAACACATTAAAATAAAGTCTGGGATAAGAAATCCAAACCATACACCAATACCAATAGAAACAATAACGAAGTTACAAAAATCATTAACCCAAAAAAAAGCGATTGCAATTTTGTCCTTTCTTTGTTCTTTTCAAGTTCAATAGTGTTACTGAACATATATATTATATGAAAAACAAACCCAAAGTAAGAGAATTTAATACTAGATTTTGAATATACCACCTGAAAACATCCCTTTTTATAACCGATCAAGACACACTCACGGGAAAACAACCATAATTCATTTTGTACAAAATCTAAAACATATTATAAAATTGTCTTCTAAACTCCTTATGCAATTGTCATATATGAAAACAAAATTCTTCAAATCAGACTCATAATTTCTTTCTTTGAATAAAACCTACTCATAGCTTATGGAAAAAAAATGCTAACTATATATAACAAGTAATATCATGAACTATCTATCCCAGAATTTGAAACATCAAAAATTTTAGAAGCTGATCATGGCATTCAATATTAGAGAATGATAAAAATTATAGGATTATAGGATTGAAGCTAATGGACGTACATAAAGATGAACCGTTATCTAGAAAGATGAATTTAATCGAAGTAAGATATTAATAAAAGTATGGTATTGATTTGATGGTACCGAATAGTTTACAACATGGAAGATTTTTAAGAAATCTAGAGCATTTTATTTTAGTCAAATAAAATGTTTTAATCCTATGTTAACTTCTAGCTAGTGTGTTTCACATGGATTTTTCACATAAAACTAAACATAGCATGTAAGGTAAAATCGAAGTGATTAACCATGGAACCAATATTACTACGTACCTTAGATTGTTAGAACTTCGTGCTGATAACGTGTTGTAGAATAATCAAAACTATAGCAACCAAAGAATGAGAGAATGATAGAATTTGGGAGTCTTTGTATTTCTCTTCACAAGTACATCTTTACATATGGGGGTGAGTCCTTATTTATAGGGTGGTGAAGGACAAGTGAGTAGTCAACCATAAAGGCCACTACACAAAGATAATAAAGGAGATGATGGGAGAAGAGAAATGGACATCCAATATCCAATAATATTCATAACATACACTTCTATATTTCCATAAGAAAATATCATTTTCATATAAATATAAAAATGGTTAATTAATATTCCACTAAGAGAGTCATTTAATAGGTTAATGGAAATTGTTTGTTTTCATTTAAATTAAAGTCTTCTTTATGTCTAAATAGAAAAATAAATATTTTAATATATAAAAATTTCGAGAAGCATTGTGGAGCTTCCTTTGCATATATATATATATATATATATATATATATATATATATATATATATATATATATATATATATATATATATATATTATATTTATGTAATACTAAATATTAAATACAAAAATAGACCTACATGTCAAGATTGTCGTTAAATATTTGAAATTATATACTAAATACTATACATAATTTATAATTAAAATATATAATTTTACTATAACAAAATACTTAAGATGTGGATATAAAAAACTTTATATAAAATATGTATAATTTATCATATGTATGTACTTTAATTTCAAAAAAATTGACTCTTAAAATATGTTAATATATATTATTAATTATTAATTACGAAAATAGAATTATACGTGAATTAGTTTCACTACAAGAAAATCGACGATTTCCGACGGTATTTTTCGTCGCAAATGCAGCGATTTTCGTCGCAAATTGACGTTTCCGACGAACTTTCCGACGGACAAAAGGCCGTCGCATAATCGCTCGTCGCAAATTGTTTCCGACGGATTTTTTCGTCGCAAATGACTCCGTCGCAAAATCGTCGGAAATCCGTCGCAAAGTTTCGTCGCAAATTCGTCGCAAATCCGTCACAAATGTTCGTCGCAAATTCGTAGGAAAAAACCATTTCCGACGAAAATTTCCGTCGGAAATCCGTCGGAAATTTTAAAAAAAATTAAAAAAAAATTAAATCTTCTGAAGTAGAAAATCATTTAGCAGAAATTACCTTCCGATCTGGACGTACCTCTTGAACGGCTGAACAAGCCACAAACAATTTTAATTAGGGTTTTTGATTAAAGCAAATCAGTGAAGAGGGAGTTAGGGTTTTAGATTAAAGCAAATCAGTAAAGATGAAGTTAGGGTTTTTGATTCAACCAAAAATTGGGGGTTTCATATCAAATCGAATTAAAGTAGAAGAAAAAATTTACCTTTAAGAAGAAGGAGATGCGCTGGTTCCTTGCTGAGAGGAGATGCACTGAGAGAGGAGATGCGTTGGTTTCGTTGCTGAGAGGAGAGGAGGAGAGGCGCTGAGAGAGGAAGAAGGATTTGGGGCTTGAGGCGTTGAGAAGATGAAGGAGAACGATGGAGTGGTGGAGGGAGAAGATGAAGGAGAACGGAGGAAAGAGTGAGAGAGGAGTGGAACTACAAGAAAATCGAAAGCGGCGGGTATGACGGAGGAGAGGAGGCGCGATAGATTTTGAAAATGGGAATGGAGATTAGGATTTGCAGAAAAGAGGGAGGTCCAGGGAGAAGGAGAGGTTTTGTGGCGGTGAGCTGATGAGAGAGTGGCGGTGAGCTGATGAGAGAGTGGCGGTGGAGGAAGTTGGAGGATGGCGGAGGAGGGTTGATGTTGAGGGAAGGTGAGAGTGAGGGCAGAGAGCGAGAGTGAGAGTGAGAGTGAGGGTGAGCGCAAAGAGCGAGAGTGAGAGTGAGGGCAGAGAGCGAGACCTGAGAGTGAAAGTGAGATCGTATTTGGCTTTTGTTTAGTTTTAAATGACAACTGTTTTCGACGAAAATTTTAGCATTTCCGACGAAAACGTCCGTCGGAACGTAGCGACCATTTCAAATTTTGTCGCAAATGTGAGCGGGAAATAGGCTAAACATGTAGCGACGGCCGATTTCGTCGGAAACGTCAGCATTAGCAACGAAAATAAATTTCGTCGGAAAAAATAGCAGAAAAGAGCACTTATTCTTGTAGTGTTTTTTTTTGACCAAATATGTGAAGTAGTTGTTATTTATATTATTACATATAATTCAATAATGTATCAAGTCTTTAATTTTCTCAACTAATGAATATTAATAAAATTATATGAATAAGATGAAATGGTAAAAGATTAATAAAATACAATTTTTTAAAAGTTATGTATTTGTGTCAAATAAAAGTCATGCATTTATACTTGTAATATGAAAAGTCATGCATTTGTTTTTTTTACTAATGCTTATAAAAAATAGCAAGCTACTAATAATAACCACATGGGTAAGCATCTTAATATAGGTAATCTTAAAAGGTTAGAAAATTAAAAGTTTAAAATATTTCATTTGAAAATCTGTCGTAACATATTTAAAAGTAATAATACTATTTTAGTTTAAAAAACTAATAAACGAAGGTCTGTTTTAGTAGTGTTATATTAATAAAATTATTGCAACATCATTATAAATCAAGTAATAGTTTTTCATATATAAAAAATAATAATTGCTAAAGTAACAATACTTTTAAAAGATTAAGATATACAATTAATATATATTCCACTAAGAGAATCATTTAATAAATTAGTGGCAATAATGTGCTTTCATAAGAATTAAAGCCTTATTTATGTGTAAATTTTAAAACATAAAAATCTTGAGAAAAATTGTGGAGCTTCCTTTGAGGTTTCCTTTATATATATATATATATATATATATATATATATATAGATATTAATCATTTGTAAGCATCTATTAAACTTAAGCTATGATATTAGATTAAAGTCTCACCCAAATTAAAGTTAATAATATATGTTATGTTTTTATTAAAATTATTCTCCAATCCTTAAGGAATGCAGAATTTTTGCTATCCATAGCTATCTTAGCAAGTGGTGTCTGATATTGCTTCGCCTTGAAGAAATTCCAGAAGATACCTTAATTTCTTTGTCTTGAAGAAAGGAAGCCAATAGCTTAGCTAGTGGCACCTGACAGTTCTGACACAAGAGATCAGCAGCTTAGCTTCTATCAATAGCTTAGCGATAACTCTTATTTATAAGAGTTATTTATGTTTTCTAGACTTAAATTAATGTGAATTTTAAAGTATTGTTGTTAATTAATTAGAATGTAACATCCTCAAAATAATTAGTCAAATTATTTTGGATGTTAATCCAATTGAATTATCTTAGTACTTTATTAGTAAGATTATTGAGTGCTAAAGTTAATTATTGGTTGTCTTAGGATCGTTAACCGGTTAATACGGATCAATGACGATTTAGAAACGAACTTAGAGATTAAGGGCAATGTGGTCATTCGACCACATTACCACTTAATATATAAGAAAAGAAAGGAAGCGAGACAGAGAAGAAAAAAGGAGAAAAGAAGAGAAAAGAAGGAAAGGAAGAAAGAAGAAGAAAGAGGGAAGAAGAAGAAGAAGATCACCACCCATCACCCCTAAGTTTCATCATCATCATCATCCTTGCTTCTCCTTCCATCCCTCCAAGCTAGGTGAGTTAAAGCTTCTATTTTTCACTCCCCTTTGACTTCGATTTTTACAGGTTTAGGGAGATGGTGAATAGTTTTTTCGATTTTGTGATGATTTTGATGGTTTAGGTGTGATTAGAAGCGAACCTAAGGTGGATTGATCGGGATTGAAGTTCGATTTGGAGACGGGAACGAGTTGGTGATCGTTAGGTCGAAATTGGGGATTTTGAGACTTCGGTGACTTCGGCTCGATAATAGCTCACGCGTCAAGGGTGAGTTTTACTCACGTTTAGGTTTTGATTGAGGATTTCGAATTGTCAACATTGAGTTTTGAAAACCGATATTTTGAAATTTAACGTATTTTGACATAAACGATATATTGTTGAAGTTTGTGTTTTTATGGATGTTTGATTGATTGATTGGCATGATTTGATGTGAATTGATTGCCGAGACATGTTGACAGGTTGATAGCGTTAATGTTTCGGTTTGACGAGTGATTTTAAAGGCATTTGGTCAAAAACCGTTAAACCGAACTATTAACGAATTTTGATAAAAACTAGCCCAAACTTGTTTGATTGAAGTGATTGATTGTTTTGTTGTTGAATGGACATGTTTTGGGGCTGTTTTAGTGTTGTGGTTAAGTTAGGAATCGAGCGGAACGAGTATCGGAATCAATCGGAAAGCGAATTTTCATGAAAAAGACCATTTTTGCAATGCTGTCAAATGCACACAACCAGTGCGTCCCAGGGGCACGATCCGTGCGCCTGGTTCGGTTTCTGTTTTTCAAAATGCTCAACAGGGCGCACAATCTGTGCATATGGGGGGCACGGACCGTGCGCATGGTTCTGTCAAAATTTTACAAAGTGCCCGAAATGATTCCGTTTAGATTCCAATCCTCTTTTAATCCTTTCCTAACCCTTTTCCAATGATATTAGGATTATAATGCCATGATTTTGAATATGTTTTCAAAGGTTTTATAATGGTTTGCAAAGTTATGTTTAATTCGAAAAACCGTAAAATAGTATAGGGGAGCGAACACATAATATGCTTGTCTTGTGGAACTAAATGTTCAGTAACAGTTTAATGTTAAAGAACCAAACGTTCAAGTGTCTGTTACGATATATAAATTATATCGGGGTTAAGTGTCACCCCAATGTGGGTGGATCTAAGATATATAAATTATATCAAGTTTGGGTGACGACCCATGAGGTTAACATACTAGGCGGGGAAGTCATGATCCCTTACCCTAGGCCCGTATACCATTAGGGAAAGTACTATTGGTAAGGGGGTTCACCGGGATTACCAAAGCTGGGGTCGGTGTTATGTTACAGTTATAAAACGGTTACTGGGATTACCAAAGCTGGGGTCGGTACCGTGTTAAAGTTAGAAAGAATGGTCACCGGGATTACCAAAGCTGGGGTCGGTGTCATTCTAAAGATATCAATAGTATGGTTACCGGGATTACCAAAGCTGGGGCTGGTATCATACTATGTTGACTAGTACGAGTCACCGGGATTACCAAAGTTGGGATCGGTGCTGTAATTAAGTTATGATACGGTTACCGGGATTACCAAAGCTGGGGTCGGTACCGTGTTAAAGTTAGAAAGAATGGTCACCGGGATTACCAAAGCTGGGGTCGGTGTCATTCTAAAGATATCAATAGTATGGTTACCGGGATTACCAAAGCTGGGGCTGGTATCATACTATGTTGACTGGTACGAGTCACCGGGATTACCAAAGCCGGGGTCGGTGTCGTGCTAAATTAAAAGAATGTAGTTTATAAATTAAACTACGAATGTATAAGAATTCATAAATGAACCGAGAGCGTAGTTAGGGGTCTCAGTAGAACCCGCTGAGATTGTATCTCACTGTTTATATGTTGTTGTTTTACAGAGAAACAAAGAAGGTGGAGGTCCAAGAGGCACGAGTAGGTTGTACTCGGATGGTTGCTGAAGACTTAGCTTTTATGCTTAAGTTTATATCTTTCCTCGTTATCGGTGTATCAAGACATTTTGTCTTTAGCGTTATGTATTTATTTTCGCTTTCTTGTACGATATTGAACACTGTATTTCACTGATGGTTTATGGTCTTACTTATGTTTAAGACGGTCTTGTTATTATTCAGTGAAAAATTTAGAGTGGTGTTCAGTATTTAAACAGGAAATATATCTCTGATGTGTTAGGATATCTCTGATGTGTTAGGGATGGTGCACTTGGGTATTTCTACTCGTTAGAAATACCGGGGTGTTACAGATGTGTTGCTTTTTTGTAAAAAAGGGAAAGGAACTGGTTTGTGATCAACTAGCACTTTGGTTCCCATTATGTGTTCTAATATGTTTGCTTAGTATGCTGCAGCTTGTGATGCTACAACATCAGTGTTTCTCCGACAGATAAGAGAGAAAACACTAGAGACAATTTCTGCGCTAATTTCAGCGCCTGCTACGTGTAACACCCCTAATCTTATAGTCGACATAAAGATTTGAAGTAACTTTAAATTTGAATATCAGATCAAGTGGTTTGGACCCAGCGAATTAATATCAGGATGTCCCTTGAGTCCTAAGTCCAACTTTCAATCTATATCTGGATAGAAACATATACTTATATCTGTCGCATAAAAGGATTTTGAAAATATATATAAGGTCATGCTGAAAATGAATAAATCTTTTGGGCAAAGATTGAGTTTCTCAAAATATAAGTATATATGTACATATAAAGTAGTAGACTATTTGGAGCTTTAGCAAAACATAACACTATTGCTCTTAAACAAAATATTATAATATAGAAGTAATTCTCCAGAACTTCAAATTATATTCTTGCAACTTCCCATTGCATCACTTTGACTCTTTTCTAAAATACAACAAACTCACTTAAATAGTGTATTATATAATACCAAATGGTCGTTAACTTAGAAGAAATACATCTTTACTAACATAGTGGCAATATACGTAGTATGAATATATATCTTTCCTTTCTAAGCTCATAATCATATTAGAACCCCTTCAATTTACAAAATACCATAAGAATCTCTTTACTTTGGAAAATACATTATGTAAACTTATACATCTCCTTTTTGATATACATAGACATTTTCATATATCAAAATACTCAAGATTTACGATACATGTAATCTAAGTACATGATATAAAATATACATATTTTCTTCAAAGGAGGATGTGAAACGCACATCAACATAAACCATTTGACTGTGTTTTAATCATACCTGATGAGTAGACGAACTCCATTGCCGACTTTGGCATGACGGCATCAAGCCTGGCTGAGCTCCGTAACTTCGGCAACGCAGCCCGACGTCGGTTTCGCACACAAAAGTGACTTTGGCAACACACCTCGGATCAGAACTCCAAAGTGTCACCGCTTATCAGTCCTCATCGGAATCGACCTCGTTGATCTGTCATAAGATCGAAGTCATCACATAAGTCGTTTGCGTGACTTCCAGTACCCTTGAGATAACGCCAGCAAGGACGGAAACGCGATTTTTGAATAAGCAATCACAATTCATGGAGTGGTTGGTTACCAATTGACTAATTGGTGGTTACCAATTGCCAATTTCTTTTTAACGATGTGTCAACATGTAATTGGTAGATTGTGTAAAACATGTATACACCTATTGTGTATATGAATTAAATCCATTTATTTTTTATATTTTCTCCCTATAAATGTTCTTATTTTTTATAGTTTGTCTTTATAAATGATTATTTTGCTCTTGTGTCTCAACGGAAAATATGTACATATTGCTGAAATAATTTTTTTCTACTGCTTCCTTATGGAAATCTTTTAGATTTTTATAAATGTTTTTTTATAAGTTATTATTTTTCTTTTGACTCCTAAGAAAAAAATATTGTATGTTGTCGGCATAACTAATTTTTATGATTACACTTTACTAATGTATTTTTTGGGATTAATTAATGTATATTATTATTTTGTGTTTCAAAGGAGAAACATTGCAGTGTTAATATAAGTGAGTTACTTTTGAATTTCGAAAGTGAATTATTACACATTGTCTGAATAATCATTTCTGAAATATTTTATCTATAAATCAAAAAATATTTAGCTTTTGAGTTGCGATTGTAACATCCCCCAAAGTGATTATTGTAGTTGTGTTGATTAGTGACTAATTTTAAGTAATTGTTGCTAATTGAGGGGTTGATTGTTTTGTTTGAGTCCAGGGTTGATAATTTGAATTGCTTGAATATGTGGTCAAATGAACTATTTGTATGCTTGTTTGCTAGCTTAAGTATATTAAAGTGGGTAGTATATAAGAGGATTAGTGGGGTGCGCATATCATGAGGGTAGAAAAGAGATTTCACAACTCAAACACCCCTCTCACTTTAGTTTCAGCTGGAATAAAAACATAACACACACCCACATTCCAACATTTCACTCACTCACACAAAATACACACACAACACAAGAAAAGAAAGAAAAGAAAGAGTTAGAGAGAAAGAAAGAGAGTTCGAGCAGGAGAAGGAAAAGAGGAGGAAACCCAAAGCTCAACCATTGCTTTCCCTTCTTCAGCCACCATTCTTCAATATTTCTTCTCCACATTCATCTCTCTCACCTCATTAGAAAGATTGAAAGCACCATCACTTAACTAATTTATTCCTTACTCCACCATTTCACCCAACTTTCGAGAATGCGGAGAGTGAGTAGATTGAGCTAAGTTCTGGTTTGCATGTTGATTTTGGGGATTGATTAGGCCACTTTAGAAGCTACATTGATGATTGAAGGCATCAAGGAGTGAACCTAGAGCTTGAATTCGAATTTGGGTGTTACGGAAAGCTTGTGGTGTTCATAGGAGCAAATAGGAGCTCTAAGAGTCGAATTCCATCTTGCATGTGGATTCAAAAAGTTGATGTGAGGGTTTTGGGAGCTCACATTGTGGATTGAAGCTCAAATTCGTAGTCATTGGTTTTGGAAGTCGAAGTTTCAAAGTTCACCACAATTTCTGCACAAACACTGTTTCGCGTACCTCTGGTATTTTTTTTAGTAACTCACTACACAGACCTCCTTTGAAGTTCATTTCTGTTTCTTTAGAAACTAGAATCAAAACCCTTCAAAATAGGCACAAGAACCATCTGATTTCATTAAGTTTTGAGGGAGAAATTTTAGTCACAAGTTCGGCTTTTGAATAAGTGACAATTTTCACCTAGTCACATTGTTTCAGCCATAACTCCCTAAATAATTACTGTATCAGTATGGGATTTGAACCCACTGAAACTAGACAAAATTATCTTTACAATAGTAACTTGCTTGGGTAATTTTGGTGGAGTATGGAGTTAGTTATGTGTATTGAAATATCGGTCACAGCTGCTGTCCAAAACAGAATATGGGGACTCCTCTCCATCACCCATTTTCGTATTGCACATGGAAGGTAAGTCGAGAATCAAAGGTTGGGGGAATTTCATGTGAACTAGGAACATCTGAGGTGGTAGATTAGAAGCATGGTGTGCTTAGGAGCTTGTTTGGTGCTCAAAGTCTAACTTGCTTGTTAATTGTTGTTGTTCAACGATTGAGGTGAGTTAACCGTTTAGGTTTTCATTCGATTGTTTTGTGAATTGCATGTGATTGTTCTGAATATCATGTGTTGTTTGATTCTGAAAAAGAGACATTTTAAGTATGAACATGCTAAATGATGAATCTTGTGAGAAAATGTACTACAACATTTTGATCCTACGGCAACGCTCAAAAACCGTTTCGCAAAGCTGAAAAACTGTTGCCTTTTCCTTCGGCAACGGTTTTAAAACCGTTGTTTCTGCGGGCGTTGCCTAAACTACAGGCAACGGTTTTTGGTGCCCAAAGGCAACGCATACCATAAACCGTTGCCATTGATAACTGAAACGCAACAGTTTTGTTTTCCACGCTATGGCAACGGTCAATAACCGTTGCCATTTAGGACAACACTTAGAAACCGTTGCCATAAAGGGCAACACGTGGAAACCGTTGCCAGATATGGCAACACTGGAAAACCGTTGCTTAATATATTATAGAATACACTCAAAAACCGTTTTCCTTGATAGAGTAACCGTTGTAGTCATTGGCAACACGAAAAAACCGTTGCTGTTAGTGACAATCGCAAAAAATCAACATTGGTATCAATAGCATCACACAATAAACTTAATTCTGATCATTCAAAGGAAACATCAATGTTGAATCTAAAGTAAAACAATTCTAGTCATTAACTCTTTACCAAAAGAACTGTCATTACAAACTAACTGAGATACAAAAAAGTAATTCGTTACTTCAAGTATTTAATGTATATCTTAAACGAGTACAACAAAAGTTTATCCTTATATAGCAAAAAAACATTGTTCGTTTCCAAAATAAAACTTCACGAGTCTTCAACACGTGTCTTCATACTCTCCTTCATCCAAGCCATCAAGATCTTCATCTATACCTTCATTAAATTTCCACTAAGAGGTTGGATGGATAAAAGCTTTAAATACCCCTGAATTGGTTGTCATGTCATTGGTTGGGATCTTAAAGCTTCGACCTGAATTGGAAGTTTCTGCAAATGAATCCTTCTTTACATAGTAGCCAGGCTCTTGGTGCTGCCAATTCACTGTCATCCCCCAACATTAGAACCACGCAAAACTTCTGATAGAACACAGGAGTCTTCTATGTTTTTGTCAATTAGTTCTAAAGCCCTACTCTCTTTCCACAAACTCCATGCCTGAAACATGGAAATTGTAATAATGAAATTGTCAAAAGATTCTATGACACCTAAATTGAATATTTACCACACATTACATACTTACATGAGTGACAAGGTTAGGAGAGTCATTGTTAACATAAAAACCTCTACTTTTCTTTCCACATATGATCTCCAGCATCAAAACTCCAAAACTACACACATCAGATTTCACAGAAAACAGTCCATCAGCAGCGTATTCTGGGGCCATGTAGCCACTACAACATACCATAAAAAAATTGTTAAAAAAATGACAAATCACATATGACAGACAATTTTTGTAGTAACCAATTAGAATCTTCTTGTCCTAGTTTCTTAAATCTGTATGACTTATTTATCTATGAATGTGGAATTAAGTAGAGAAAATGAAGGCTTCTCATTGCTAGATGGATTTAATCAGATAACAACGGAACTTCACTTTCATCATCAATCAACACGGAACACAGAAAGAAAGGGGAAAAGAGAAAGAGAGAGAAGAACCTGAAATCCAAAGTATGAGAGCTGAGTTTTCAAGCTCCACGCTTCTGCTGGGTTTCCATTTTCATGCGTTTTCGCTTCTGATCTTCACGCTTCACGCTTCTGATGTTCACGCTTTCGATTTAGGGTTCTGTGAGAGAAATGAAAACGCTGAGAGTTGTGAGGGCTCTGTGAGAGAAACAAAGATGAATTTCTGGTGAGCGTTTCTGAGATAAACGAACTCCCTGGGCGTTTGTGATTTAGGGTTCTTGTGAGCGTTTGTGATATTCACGCTTCTGATGTTCATGCTTTCTGATGTTCACACTTTTGAGCGTTTGTGATCTTCACGCTTCTGAGTGTTTGTGATTTAGGGTTCTTGTGAGCGTTTGTGGTGAGCGATTTGCGTTAGAGTGTTTTTTGTGAGGGAGACGCTGAGAGTAGTGATAGTTTGGTGTTTTGGTTTTTGATTTTTTTTAGTTTAAGTTTATTTTTGGGTTGAATTTTTTTTGGTTTGGCATCAAAAATTGTTGGGAATCAGAAAACGCGCTATTATTTAGCACCCAATTTTTTTTATTTTTTAATAATTGTCCCCATGACAACGTTTATGAACCGTTGGCTAAAGCATAACCAAAAAACCGTTGCCGTAGACCTTATGGAAACGGTTTTCAGCCGTTGCCAATAAAAAAAGAATTTAAAAAAATGAATCAGCAACGGGTTCAAAAAACCGTTGCCATTGTTGGCTAAGGCAGCGATTTTTTTGGCGTTGCAATTTTAGGCGTTGCCGTAGGGTCAGAATGTTGTAGTGTATTTTTAGGACTTTGCATGTTTAAGTGAATGTATTGGAATTGTGATACTTGAGAATGATTGAATGAAATGATGATTGGAATGCTTTTTTGGAATGTTATTGGCACTGTTATTGATGTGTGTTGAGTTAAGGATTGACTGGGAGAGAAATCGGATCGAAAGGGGTAGCGGTTTCGTAGTGAAAAACACAGGTTTTGGTAATGCTGAGAAAGGGGCCCGTTCTGTGCGCCCCCTTCTGTCACTTTTTCTAAAACTTTCGATTTCGCTTTCCGTTCGACGCGAGTTCCTTCCCATTCCTTTCCCTAACTTAACCTAAATTACCCTAACCATGATTGGCCTTGATTGAAGTGTATTTGAATGAAATAAATGAGGTTTTGACTATGCGAAAATTGTCTAATACGAACCGAGTATTGTTGTATCCGGAGAAGGGTGTAGTCCTTGCCCGGAGTTGTGCTAAGAGAAAGTGAAAAGATAATTAAAACACCGAGAGGTTAAGGTGAGGGTCCCAAAAGAACTCACTGAGATTATTATCTCACTATTTATTTATGTGGTGTTTTCAGATGAGCAGGGAAAGCAAAAGCAAACAGAGAAGTTGTAGCTGCTGTTCTGGGCTACGAGCATAGAAGGGTCTTTAATGATCAAGTTTCATTTATAGTTTGCTTAGCTGACCCTAGTGTTACTTATGTAACAACCAAGTATTGTTGTATTGAGTGAGAAGTAGTCCAAGTGCCAAGTAATGGACATAAGTGTCTAAGTAAATCATAAAACACCAAGGGGATGACGATCCTAGATAATCGTACACTAGGGGAGGGAAGTCATGATCCCAGAACCTAGGCCCAAAGATAGAATACTCGGTAATAGCTATTATCGGGTGGGTTCTCCGGGGGGGAGCGTGTAGTCCTTGCCCGGAGTTGTGCTATGAGAAAGTGAAAAGATAATTAAAACACCGAGAGGTTAAGGTGAGGGTCCCGAAAGAACTCACTGAGATTATTATCTCACTGTTTATTTATGTGGTGTTTTCAGATGAGCAGGAAAGCAAAAGCAAACAAAGAAGTTGTAGCTGCTGTTCTGGGCTACGAGCATAGAAGGGTCTTTAATGATCAAGTTTCATTTATAGTTTGCTTAGCTGACCTTAGTGTTACTTATGTAACAAATTATTTGATACTTTAACTGTTGATTTGTAATCGAAGTTATGTATCGCTTTTAGAATTCCGCTTTCGAGAACTTGAATAATAGAGTTTATGAATGACTTTTGGGACTTTGTTTCATTGCCATTAAATAGTCCTTTTTAGAAACTAAGTTCCCTTAAAGGATAGTTGATGCATTATTTTCTTGGAGTTAGGTTTGTTCAGTTCACTTAAGCAGGATTAGTACTCTGATGTATGCTATATTTGGAAGTCTCGGTATTTCTTCCAAGGTTGAAATATTGGGGTGTTACACCGACGAGGAAACATTATTTGCTGTCAATATAGTTTCATTACCTTTAAGCATTTCCGACTGAAAAAGTTATATGTTGTCGATATAACTATTTTTTATAGTGTATCTTTACGAATGGCTTTTGTTATTTTACAAAATGGATATTTGTCTTGACTCCCTACATGAAAACAGTGCATGTTTTTTTTCTTCGTATAAGCAATGATACATTGATGGGAGCACTAGGGGTGCTCAAACCCACATACACATCACAATTCAAATATTATATTAATACAAATGAGGGCATTATTCCACCAACAAGAAGGAGAATAACTAGAATCTCTGCCCACCCCATAAATAAACCAACTCTAAGCTAAACATTTTATGTGGGTCACAATCAAATCAATATCGGGGCTCCCCCGTCCCCCCCCCCCCCCCTAAACAAAAAACTATTCCGAGCCTCCCAAATGCACCAACATGTTGCCAGCCATGTATTTAACCTTCTTAGCATTTTTTTCCCGAAGACATCTCACCAAAATCGATAAATGTTGAGCAATATTCACAGAGTTTGGCGTCTGCACATCCAACCAGAGACCAACTGTAACACCTTAAATTTCACCTCACAGTGATCAATAAGACATTAACATAATCATAAACATCAGAGTATAACCTGTTTATAATAATGGACCAACTAAAAACTTAAGCGGATTTAAAACCACTTACATGACTTTGAGATATAATGTCTTAATTACACTTTCAATATAAAACATAACTATGGTCCAAATTACAAGACATGGCTATAGCATAATACATGACCTTGATACAATTCAAGGATTTAACTTAACTAATAAAGATGAAGGGAAAAGCAGTTACAACCTAAAGATCACTAACGGATCTTTCATCAACCTGACTAGCTAAAGCCTCTGCTACTTTTCCCCAATCTGTTTTACTTTCCCTGCATATCTGAAAACACCACAATAGTATATGTGAGATTTACAAATCTCTGTGAGTTATTTCGCACCCCTCACACATATCCTCTCTCGGTGTTTTCCTTTTTCTTTTCTTATGAGCCGTTCTCGCTCATACCTGTCTTATCTGTGAATCAACCTCAACTTATGAACCATTATTGTTCATACCTGAATTAACCTCATCTTATGAACCATTATTGTTCATACATGTCTTTTAATCTTTTCTTTAACTTAGCACAATCTGAGATATAATGCTAGACACTCTAGAATGCCCAATATCAACAGAAACCCCAATCTGTATAGCTATACGAATAATGCTAGGGCCCTAGCTTTGGATTCATGACTCCCCTTAGCTAGGTATGCTACATGAACTCGGGATCGTCATCCCCCTCAATATCTTTTATTAACCTCTTGGACGTTAAGTCCGTTTCTCGACACGAAGTCGCATTATTAACCTCAACTCGGACACTAGGTCCGTTACTCGACACGAAGTCGTGATCTTTTATCCTTAACTCGGACACTAGGTCCGTTACTCGACACAAGGTCGTATTCTTATCATTAACTCGGACACGAAGTCCATTCTTTAATACTTTGTTTGTTTTCACACTCGATACAATCCTTACTCATTTTGTATTCAAAACATTACATGACTTTACTCGTTGTATTCGGTGAAACATAAAACAGTTCGTTATGTTTTTCTTTGGTTTTGAATTTAAAACCCTAACATAACAAAATTCATAACATAACTTGAAACAACTTGAAAAACCTCATATCTATGTTCAATGATCATTGGGAAGGGTTAAGGAAGGGATTGGGGAAGGTTCGAAACCAAAAGGAATAGCTTGAGACATGTTTTAAAATTTGGGACATAACACTGGGCACGGGTCGTGCGCCCTTAAAATGCATTTTCATGAAGGCTGGCAAAGGGATGCGCACGGGTCGTGCGCCTCCACGCACGGGTCGTGCGCCCCTGACAGCATGTGGAAATGTCCCGTTTTCGCGTGATTCTCGATTCCCATCGATTCCGATACGCGTTCCACTCAATTCCTGACTTAACAACAGTCAAAAACACTTCAAAAACATCTTCATTCAATCACATTCAACATCAAACCATAACAATCAATCATCAAACTTCGAACATCAATTTCATCAAACATAACATTAACTTCCCAATAATCATAATACAACTCATCAATTATCCTCAAAATCAGTTAATTGTTCGGTTTAATGGTTTTTCGACAAAACGCTATAAAATCACACACATCAAACCGAAACATTAACTTAACATATCAATCACTTCAACCTTAAATTGGAAAACCAATTCAATCAATCATAACTTTCATAACCTTTAACACATAAACATCAATTTAACAAAACCTCATATAACTCGAAGAACTCACCTCGGTTGTCGCTCCTAACTCGTAACACGCAACACGCGAGAAACGCAATTTTGACCACCAATTCAAACCTAAGACACCAACATTAAGCTCCAATGGCTTCAAGCTCCTCAAGCCTCCAATTTTTACTCCCTAAGCTTGAACTTTCAATATTGATTCCCAACCAACAATAAAGCCTCCAAAAATCACTATTCATCATCTCCTAGCTCCATTTGAGCATCTTCACATAAACCCCAATTTGTTGATTTACAAACCCTAACCTTTGAAACTCTAATTTCTTCACTCCAATCTAACACTCAACTCCTATTTGAATCCTTATAACTTAAAAGCTCATAAATGGAAGGATAAAACTTCAAACCTCCACTTTTGAGCTTCAAATTCGAAAATGGTGGTTTAGGAGAGAGTGAATGGTTGGTGATGATTTTGGTATGAAACTGAAGAGGGAGGAATGGTGATCATTTTTGTGCAAGAAAGAATGGAGTTTGCTTGAAACCTTTTTCCCCTTCTCCTCTTCTCACCTTCGAGACCCTCTCTCTTTCACTTCTCCATTTCTTTCTTTTCTTTCCTTTTTCTTCCATTCGATTCTCACTCTTTCTTTTTCCTTTCTTTTCTTTTCTTTTTTCTTTTATAAGTTAATAACAATTAACTTATGTAGTGAAACCCTAAAATACCCTCATCCTTTCCTCTATTTCCCAATAACTCCTAATTAACTCAATATCTCATTATCTCTTAATTTAATTTCTTAAAACCTCAATCATAAATTAATTATGAATAATTAATTTACTCAAACTTCAAAATAATTTTGATAATTATTTTAGGGATGTTACATTACACTCCAACTTAAAAAATTTTGTCCTCAAAAATTGTTTAAACTTACCGATTAGCTAACCGAGAATATATATTCTCGGATGGGCCTTAACTACCGAAAAACCGTTTTATTAACTTGAAATCTGTTTTTTCGTTTTGGTAAGCTCAAACAATCTTTAAAACTTTGGAATCTGTAGTAGAATCACTTGAAATTTTTCTGCAATTAGTTTCGTTTACACCCCAACTTTGAAAAGTTTTAGATCTTGGAGTGTCAAACAACGCAGGAATTTCCTAATTCGTACTCAAGCTCTCGAAATAAAACCTTTTAAAAAGATGAGATACGAATTTATTGAAAACCCTTCCTTAAACATAAAAATGGGCCATGATGGCACCAAATAACTTTTGAAAAACAATCAAAATCATTTTAAAATTGTTTTCAAAATAACTTTTCATCTTCGTAGCGTAACCAACCCTTATACCTCTGTTTAAGTGAACTTAAAACACTTCACACGAAGATATCTCATAACTTAATCGGTTCTCACTACGCAACTCTATCCCTACATGTACCCGTAACTGTTGTACACTCTCGGGACACTAAACATGAATCCAATCAACCGATTTCAATATGAAATCATCTCAACTTAGGTTAAGGATAATATTAGGCAAGTAATGGTATCAGAACGGAATGGTTTGACTTACTTTGAAAATATGAAACAAAAATTCTCGCACGGTTCCTGCCTTTCAGGCGCACTGTCACGGCTCTTTGACAAATTTCCAAAATCAACTTTTTATTTCGAAACTATACATTCCGTTTGTTACCACACTTATCCTAAGTTATACCTTAAACGATAACTTATTAAAATCGTCTCTTGCCATAACACATGTAAATCCTCACAATCAATTAGAATTCAATAACACAAATATTAAACCTGAATTTTCAATCACATAAATCATCACAGTCACATGGATTTCCAAAAGTGACATTAGCATGCGAGTTTTCACAAATGATTTTTAAAAAATAAAATGTACACGCTAATCTTCACGTCGAAAATTTCAGTCACAATCACTTATCCTTAGACAAAAATGCAATTTCACAAAAGCATTCCTCATGCCATTATTTCAATCAATTCATCTTCTGACAGTTATTCAATTTTAAAAGACTGTCAGTAGTCACCTCACTTTCATAACTGAATTCACGTTTGACTTGTCAAACGGAATTCACATAATGCACTTTGACTGTTAACCTTCACAAATGAGAGGTTAACTCTAAAACCTTACCACTATAGTGGAACTCATGGATGCACCATGACTTAGGGCTAATGCCCACTCAATGCTTAACAACCTCTACTTTTCTCCTCATTAGTCAATTCACTATCAAAATTTTCTTCGCAACGGAAGAAAATTTTTGGGACATAGCCTTTCGATCCTATCAGAGATACATCTAGTTCTTTGGGTTAAACTCGGGAACTACCTCTCTTCTCAGCGACTCTTGTATTGATAGGATTTTCATAAAATAATCTTTTCACAACCTGTCGGAATTGACTATATTGTCTTTATAATCCCCATAATGATAGGATGTCATAAAAATAATTTTTCCTCTACCGATCGGAGTCGACTATAATGTCTCAATGACTCATATATTGATAGGATTTTAAAAATACTTTTCATCTGCCTATCGGAGTCGACTATATTGTCTCAATGACTCACATAATGATAGGACTTTTAAAAATGCTTTTTACCATGACCTATCAAAGTCACTCTACCGACTAACCCAAATTACTAGTGGGAATGAATCTCCATAACTCATGACTTAAGCTTTAAACTCAATAATTGCAAAATCCGCAATCTTAACACTAGTGCAAAGACCTTTGGGGAAAAACTTCTAGCCAGATAAAATTTTTCAAGACTGGCTATCCTCCTTGATAGAACTTGTCTGAAATTCTATCACTCGTCCTTTCGGACTACTAGCCCTCTTAGGGCCTCAACTACCCATACTCTAAGGTACGAGAACTTCCATACTATAGGGATCTCATTGGTGCGACATAACGGCTTCCCTAAAATAGGGTTCACTAAAATCCTTATAGTTTTATTCTTATCATGATGGATTGTCGACTAGTCTAGGTGTAGTCATTTACATTTGGATTACGGATGGTATTGGGATAGCTGTAGCATCAAAGAAATGAGAAAATAGAAGCGTTCCTTTAAGGAATCAAACGGGCGCACGAATAGTGTGTCCTATATAGATTCGGAAAATGAATTCTAACTATTTTGAACATTTCTTTGGTCCTTCATCTTTCCGAATTCCATACATAATACAGACGGAATCATTACAACTGTCGTAATCAATCAAGCCTGGAAACTTGACTTACTCATGGACTATCAACCACATTTGGTACTTAGATAACCCAAACTCTTCCCTTGTCAACATTCAATTATGTGCCTAATCATTTAGGACTTTCACTAGTTTTTAAAATTTTTTTAAGGGAAGATATTCTTGCTACTAGCCATTTCCAAGAAACAGCCTCCTTACGATGCCAAAAGGAATCTTTCCTAATTTGGGTCTTACCTTCTTAGCCTTACTCATTGGGGATTCGCTACATGCATCTTAAGCCCAACTAGGGTTTCCCTTCAAAAATTAAAATGAAAATAAAATATTAAAACTAAAATTAGTGCCACACCTAGTTCAAAAATGAAAATATTTAAAATAAAATATTAAAAACAACCCAGATGAACCCTAATTTCAAGATTTCATCTTCTTCCTCACATTTTCACTCTATTCGTTCTCCCATTCATCTTCGCTTCCTCCATTCTGCATATTTTGGTCAAATGGTGAAACAATTTGGAAAACGAAATGCACGAATTTCGCGAAAATCAGGTTAATTTCGTGATGGATCTCTTCCAACAATGTGTTGAACAATATCAGGTCATTGATCACAGAGATCCCTTTTCCCATCCATTAATCGACTCTATTTTCGATGGTTTCGCGAAATTCGGATCTGAATCTGACAACCGCGTGCGCGTCTTTGAGTTTGAACCTGACTCTGACCAAGACGAAGAAGAGAACAACGAGGTTTACGAGATCTGTGTGCATTCGAACGAAGATGAGTTTTATAAAAACGACGACATTTAGAGAATTCCTCTCTGTTGGCACTCGCTTCAATTGGAAGATAATAGAGAGAACTACGAAGATTTCGAGTGGGAGGAATTTGATGGTAGAGAGAAGTGTTAAGCATGTTCACCGTTGACGATGACATATCGATTTCAAT
Source organism: Astragalus membranaceus (assembly GCA_039519185.1). Classification (NCBI taxonomy): domain Eukaryota; kingdom Viridiplantae; phylum Streptophyta; class Magnoliopsida; order Fabales; family Fabaceae; genus Astragalus; species Astragalus membranaceus. Next base: position 101,406,510 of record CM076854.1, read on the forward strand.
TTCTATAACTTTAATAATCCGAAAAGTACTCGATGTATTAGATGAGGTTAGCATCGTTAGGGTTGGTGGTGGAAGCATGGAGAATTTGGAATGGCAAACGTTGTTGAAATCGAACAATTTGGGAACAAACCCTAATTTTGAAAACGAAAATGATGAAGCAATTGCACTGTAACACCCCGATAATTTCTAACTTGTAGAAATCACCGAAATGCACCACTAGCATATATCAGAGTACTTCCTGTTTCAAATACTGAACACGAACTAAAACCTCGATGCTAAAAACCATCAAGTGCGCTTGCATAACTCAACATAAAATACATAATGCGTTCCTTACACCACTCATAACTAGTGTTCAGTACCAAAATAGAAAGTATGCGGAAGCGATTTACAACTTCTACAAGCATAAGTCGTACAATCGAACATGCTATGATAAGAAGGAAAAAATACAAGACGTGACAGAAATAAAATATCAGCGTCTCCTCCAAGCAGCTCCATAACCTTACTTCATTACCTTTAATCTTTCCTGCTTCTCTGAAAAACCACAAATCATAAAGGGTGAGATAACATATCTCAGTGAGTTCTATCAAGACCTCTTACTAACTCTCTCGGTTCATTATGCTTAATTCATAAAGCCGTAGTCCCTAAAGTTGACAACGTGGAAACCTGAACGTGTAACTCGTAGCCCTCTTAAGCGACATACGAGAAACACACATAACAATGATTCTTAGCATATCACCGGCAACTTTATTTGAAAGCTACCGGTAAACCCATTCCCTGACCATTCTCTATCAGGGACAAATGATGACGGGGCCTAGGTTTTGGGGCTCATGACTTCCCCTCCCACTAGTACGCTAATCTCCACCCGCATTGGGCCATCTACCCGCATTGGGCCGTCAACAATCAATAACATGAACATAACATAACATTATTATTATTACCATTATAACCTTAGTGATCTCACTCGTGACTACTAAGTTTGTTATCCTGACTTATAGACATCTACAGTTAAACCACCTACATTCATGTATCTCAAACACAATCAACACTACCCGCATTGGGCCGTCACATAAACAATATACCCGCATTGGGCCGCCAACAAACAATGTACCCGCATTGGGCCGTCACATAAACAATATACCTGCATTGGGCCGTCAACAAACAATGTACCCGCATTGGGTCGTCACATAAACAATATACCCGTATTGGGCCGTCTACCCGCATTGGGCCGTCAACAAACAATGTACCCGCATTGGGCCGTCACATAAACAATATACCCGCATTGGGCCGTCAACAAACAATGTACCCGCATTGGGCCATCACATAAACAATATACCCGCATTGGGCCGTCAACAAACAATCAACATGGACATAAAGTTGTTATCATTAGACTCAAGCTATTCCAATGAATTCCGGTTATTTTATCATGACATAACGTTGGGGAAGGGTTTAGGATGGGTTTGGAATCGATTAGGAAGACTTTGGACACATTTTGAGAATTTGGACAGAAGCATACGCACGACCCGTGCTTGATGGCGCACGGTCCGTGCACGAAATAATACTCTGCAAATCCTATGACAGAAGGCGACGCACGACCCGTGCGCTGGGGGCACACGGTCCGTGAGTTGCTGAAATGCTATTTCGTGCAGTTTTTGACTCCGTTGCGTGTCCAAACTGCGTTCCGATCGATACCTAACTCATCAACCTTCGAAAAAAGAATCTTATCCAGTCAAACAATCCACATATCAACAATCTAACAATCATAATAATCAATCACAATCTCAATTAAACAGACACATAACTCAACGTTCAAAACGTATTTTCACAAAGCGGCTTGACGCCGGTTTTCACAATCGAAAGACCAAACCAGACGACATTGGGATTTAGCGAACGACCTCTCTACAGAAAGCTTATGAAGTCTAGTTTCTGGCTATATATTTAGAATTTCAAAATGATGAGTCAAATAGTACAGTTTTCACAAACAAGGCAGTAGGTCCAGAAAATGGGGCAGCAACTGTGACCTAGATTGCAATCTTCCTAAAGTGATCAAAACTTACTCAATTAACCTGAAACTTGAGCCTAAACAGTATTAAATTAAGTCTAGTTTTCAAAGAAATAGAAATCATTCGAAAAGGAGTTCAATTGAAACCACCATGCCCAAAACACTGACCCTATGTCCAGATTGTTCCCAGAATTTTACCCTAAGTTGTGAAGCCTATAACTGGAGCTATACTACTCCAAATGAGACCAAACCAAATCCAAAATGACATGTATTCAGTCTAGTTTCTAAAATGGTAAGCTATATAATTTATTAACCAGCAAAACAGTCCCAGTTAGCCAAAATCCGAACCTACCCAGAAAGTGTCTACACAGTGAGCTTAGGAACAATTTAAGTATCCAAACAGCAACCAATTCAGCCATCAAGCATAATTTCATTAAGAAACAAGCAACACATATATTAACAACAATTTCCCTAGTGATTATAGAACTCACCTTTGGCGATGAAAAACGTACACAACATCGGAACTCCGTGAACACGAACGAACCGTAACACACGAACTCTCCGAATCCTCTCCAACGAACACGAAATCGATCCTGGGCGAATTCTCAAACTTGACCAGTTACTGAAGCATCCCTGAATGCATCTCGAATCAACCCGAACTACTTCTAACCGCTTTCCAACTTTGAACTCAGCTACCCGAAATGCTCCTGCTGTTTCCAGCAACCATGTGACATTTTGCAACGAACATAACTCAGTCAATTCTCAACCAAACTTAGCAAAACAGGTGTCTATTGTGAAGGGAATTTTGTCTATTTTCTGATGGAGGAAACTTCAAACGCATGCAACTAATTCTAGGAGTTATCGCGAAAACAAGGGGACTGGTTTAGTACTGGGCCAGATTTATAACCGAAACTTGTGGACACAATATCTCCCTCATTTCCAAATGAAATCCGATGGTTCTTAGGCCTAAACTGGAGGATTTTGTGTTTAGTTTCTAAAGAAACAACAATGATCTTAATAGGAGGTCTTTACAGGGAGTTAAGAAGAAAACACTGAAGGGTGCCAAAACGGGTTTCTGCAGCACTTGTTTCTTCATGATGAACTTGTTGCATCTTCAATGGTGATTTGGCTTGGAGAAGGGTGATGGGTTGCCAAATTGGTATCACAGTGTAGAGGAGGATGAGCTGATTGTAATGGTCTTAAGATCTCCCACATGCATGGAAGGTTGAAGGATTAATCCTCTCTCCTTCTCTCTCTCTCTCCTCACAGTTTCCCTCTTTCTTTCTCCTCTCTCTACTTCTGTATTTTCTGCAATTGATGAAAATGAGGTGAGTGTGGGGAGGCACATCAGCTGGGGGGCTGTAAGTGGGGGTGGGAAAAGACAATTCTGCCCTCACTTATTTACTTAAAATTACTAAGATACTATTTTTCTCTTAACATACCCTTAACTTGATAACTATGACTCATTTCCATTCCAAACTTTCAGTTTTGCTAAACAAAGTGAGATTTGGGTGACTTTGACAAGTGTGAGCTGAAGGTGTTCTAAATGTTAGGAAATGGCCAAAATACCCCTGATAGCTAATATCACACTTAGACTTCTATTTCGCTAATTAATCAAACATAACCTCATGCTAACTTTTATTAACCAACTTAGCTAGAAATTGGGGATGTTACATGAGCCTTATTTTGGTTGCAATGATGATTACATTTACACTGCAGAATTTGAAATGATGATTATATTAAAAACGCTCTCTGCGATTTGCAAGGATGAATTTGCTGTTGGGGAAGGGGAAAAGCAGTTATATTTGATTAAATTGAAACAATCGCTTCCAGTTCCAATCAAAAAATTAAGTAGGAGAAAAGATACAATTTAAGGGATTAAAGTGAGGTTCTCTGTTATTTTATTGTTTGAAAAGATACAATGAAGGTTCATAGGAAATTCCCTCTAATTTTAATTTTAATATGTTAATTATTGTAATTATTATTACATGACATGCTGACTGGATCATTAAATGATGTGGCATTAATGTGTGCAAGTTCTATCGGCTGCCACGCCATTTAATGAGGTCCATGTCACCTTTTTTTGCCAGGCCTCCAAATCAGCAAAAAAATTAAAACCCCCTTTGGAATAAATGTCCGAGTTTTTAAAAATAGGAAGACTAAATGTCTGAGTTTTAAAATAGCGGGACCAAATATCAAAATTTGTGAAAATAATGGACAAAAACTATAATTTAGTCTTATAAATATATTTATCTTTTATTAATGACTTTCTTTTATTTTATTTTTTTAGATAAGCAATGACTTTCTTTTATAAACATTTATTTTTCTTTTTAACTCCCGATGAAAAAACCTAAATGTTTCCGGATTCATTATTTTTATTTATTTATTTTTTGATAAGCAATGTTAGTGGAGGTGGGGGAATGTTAGTTTCCGGGGTTTGAACCCGGGACCTCCTTCTTGCATCCTTTTGGTGCACTCATTTGATATCCATTAGCTCGCCAACTGAGCTATTACTTGGGATGAATCATTATTTTTATATTTCCTCTTTAAAAATGCATGTATATTTTTATTTGTGTACCAACAAGAAAACATTGTATATTTTAGGTATAATTACTTTACTTTTGATTCTTGACCAGAATTTATTACACATTGTGTGAATAGTTATTATTTCTAAATGCATTTGTAGCTTTGGAGTCCCGACGAGGAATCATTATCTGCTGCTAATATAGTTTCATTGCATTTAAACATTGTCGACGGGAAGACATTATATGTTGTCAATATAAATATTTTTTACATTTTTTATTTTATAAATGACTTTTTTTACGAAATGAATATTGGATTTAATTTATATATAGTATCGCTGTAAAATATTTTTACAACGTCAACCAATCACGAAAGGAACTATCATAAAAATGGTTTGACTTTTCTCAGCTACCTTAGAAGACACCCATACCATAAGTTTTTGTTGATTGATGGTGTAAAACTTTTTACAGCGAATCTGTACACCAATTATACCTTTGGATATTTGTTTGGATCCCTACGGAAAACATTGCATGTTGTCTATATAATTTTTTATAATTTGTCTCTAAATGTATCTATCTTTTATAAATAATTATTTTATTTTTAGTTCTGACGATGATATTACTATTGTTGTTATAATTATCAATATTCTTCCCCTATTAATGCAGACATACTTCTTCCATGAAACGACTCCTCCATATATAATGCATTTCATTGATGTAGTTATGTTCCTGCGTGGTTTGAGTCCCAATTGGAAAATATTATATAAGGTCGATATAATTATTTTTTTATATTTTGCCATTAAAAATATTTTTATATTTTATATTTTGTCTTCAAAAATGATTATTTTACTCTTGAGTCTCAATGGGAGAAACTTACATATTATTGAAATAATTATTTTTTGTATTTATTCTTTAAAGATATCTTTATTATTTATAAATGGCTTTTTTTAATAAATTGTTATGTTTCTTTTGACTCCTGACAAAAAAACTTTATATGATGTTGAAAATCTTTTTTTAATATTTCCACTTTATTAATATATATTTTTATTTTTTGTTCGAAAGGAGAAATTGCATATTGTTAGTATAAGTGCTTTACTTTTGCTTCACTTTATTAAATGAATGAATATTTAGCATTTGAGTCCTAACAAGGAAACATTATCCGTCGTCAGTATAATTTCATTTCCTTTAAGCAGTCCTGACGGATAAACATTACATATTGTTGGTATAATTTATTTTACATTTTTTCTATAAGAATGAAATTAGTTTTTACAAATGAATTGTTTGGTTCCAATGAAAACGTTTATAAAAATATTATTATTGTCGGTATAATTAGTTTTTGATATGATGTCTTCATGAGTGATTCTAAATGGTTCTAAATATCAATAACTACTCCTAGACTAACAATAACATTTTTTTTGATCAAAGACTAGCAATATAATAATTTCAAGTCTCTAGCATTTGTAAATCAAAATTACATTCAAATCACATCGTAAATAAGAGTGATCAATTCCTAAAACACACTAAGAAAAGAGGTTGAAACATAACTCAATAGAATTCATTCAAATAATAGAGGTTCAATTAAAATACATAAAGGATTCATTAATATTCACTCATCCCCAACAATGAGAAATTTAACTTTACATAAAAATAGAGAAAACGAAAGAGAATTTCAAACTAGAAAAAGAAGATGACAAGATTGATGCTCCAAGGACTTGTTTCCAAGCTTGCATCATCAAAAGAAGTTGAAAAGCTGCGGATCCTAGTTGTCACATAGCTCCAAAACGTGTCTTTAGTCTATCCTGGGCCCGAAACGACCAAACTTTTGGGAACAAGGCCTTAAATACTGCATAACTTTGCACACCATTGCCCAACAAGCAGACCGTGTTGCCATGTGACCCAGCGAGAATTAGCGCAGTCACCTGGCGAGCAGCACGCGTCACCAGGCAATCCAGGTCAAAATGTGTGTCTTTTTCTTTCCTTTGGTTGCTAGGGGAGTTCTCTACATAGGTAGGCTATGGGACACAAAAGAGGAAAATTAAGTGTACAAAGTATCCCAAAAACAAAGAAATAATAACGAAATGAAATCTATGAACTGACTATCAAAACTCAAGCTATTCTACTCCTAAAACTAACTACAATAGAGTTCTTAGAATAAATAGTTCATTCAACAAAACATCAAATTTGATTTGATTTCGAAACCTCATTCAACTGTCGAACACTATTCTTAAAGCATTCGCCAATAAGTATTCTCGTTAACAAGAACGACAATCATGCATAGAAACTATTGTGTGGGAGACTGATGACAACATTGCATAGGTCATAAATATGAGATATTTATACAATTTTGACCCGTTATGTGGATGCTTCAACTCCAACGTTGTTTTGATCTTGGTTTAGGTTCTGGCGACATTACGACGTTTGAACGAGCAAGGAATCAAGTTGGGACTTTGACACCGATTCTAAGATACTCACGAGCAGTGTTCCCTCTATCTTTGTAGGTTTTCGTTTGGCATTCATTTTCACCTTGATTCCTAACTATGTTTTTCTTATGTTTGTAGTGAATTGTGAAATTCGTTCGCGTGCTTGGTGTGGATATTTGAAAGGTATGTGATTCTAGTTTTCCATGGCAGATTGTCATTGTTTTTGTTTGGATTTTTTTGTTGCATTCAATTCGACCTTTGTGCCTTTTAAATTTTGGCCTAGGGCCCAACTCATTACAACAAAATTAACTTGTAAGGTGAGAACTACCGGAGACATATTGATCATGTTCTTGTGGAGGTAAAAACCTCAATCATTAAGAATGCAAGAGTAAGATAGGACTTTTACACTTGAATGGCTTATCAAACTCACGTGAGTAATTGAGTAACTACACTACACAAAAAACTATCAACGGCGGCGGTTAAAAAGGAGAGCGGCGGCGGTTCAAACCGCCGTTAAGGAAGGCTGACGGCGGTTCCAGAAGCGCCGTGGTTTTCAGCGTCGGGAGGGGTTTTTGGCGGCGGTTCCAGCAACCGTCACACAAACCGCCGCGGAGGTAGCGGCGGTTGGAAACTGCCGCCAATGTGCCAACTGATTTTTTGCGTTATAGTTAGCGGCGGTTTGGAACCGCCGCAAATAAATTAAATTTAAATTTCATTTAAATATGGAGGCGGTTTGGAACCGCCGTCAACTAAATTAAAATTAAATTTTTATTTATATATGGAGGCGGTTTGGAACCGCCGCCAATAGATCCTTTTTTTTTTGGAAAATATAAGGATTTTTGTGTTTCAGTATATCTATCTTTCTTTTACGAATTTTATAAATGTACTTATTAATTATTTTGTAATACAAATATTAAAAGAAACTAAATTTATGCTAAAAACACATACAAAAGTTCTAAAGTTTATAAATCAAACTAAGTTCATAACGTCAAACTAGAACTAGTTAATGAAGTCAAAATACAACCAACTTAGTTAATGAAGTCAAAATACAACCAACTTAGTTGATAAAGTCAAAATACAACCAATGAGCATCATGTTTGTGTTGTTCATAACAATAAAATAAAATCATCTATCTAGATATCCTCCGTGATGGTGCTGCTTCATGTTGTCCTATGTTACTTGATTCAGAAGAGCGTCTCAAACCATGTGTTTCCAAATTATCCGGCTGAAAAAATAATAGTCATAAATAAAATTAGCAGAAATCCAAGCCACTATGTCAGATCTTTTGTCCACCCCTACTAGGAGTACCATTGTGACTAGGAAACCAGAAATATGCAACTAGGAGAAGCCCAGTGACAAACATCAGTAGGAGTACCATTGTGACTTCTCCATGATAAGGAAACCACAGAATTGCAAAGGAAACCACATAATTATAAATAATAAAATGACATTCATCAATAAATAATAAAACTAATAGCTTCACCACCATTTCTTGCTATCTGCACCCATTGCAAGTTTTCTCTTGAGTACAGTCATTGTAGTTTGACAGTATAATGCAAGTAAGGAAACTGTATGAAGATTTGGTGAATAAAATATGGTAGAGTTTGTGATAGCTTCTCCTAGTTGCATATTTCTCGTTTGTCGTAGTTTCTGGTTTCTGGTTGAATAAGCTATTAGAACCCTTATTTGGTAATTTTCTTGGTTGAATAAGCTATTAGAACCCTTATTTGTCATAGTTTCTGGTTTCTGGTTGAATAAGCCATCACACTGCCACGTGGCTGCCAGAAAAATCAGTTCCAAGGCTAGCCAGATTATATAGTGAGCCTTACATGACAGACCCTATGGTGCTGTTCCCAGTAATTGCAACTACAGTTTTTTCTTCTCCAGCCTACTACTCCTATAGAATATCAGTTTATATGTCTAACACAAGGTGCAGAATTTCCAAGAAGATAAACAAAACAAACTCTAATATAAACACAAGTACCTTCAGAATTATTTGAAGACAAAAAAGCAGAATATAAAACAAATAAATCAATTCCAATTAGCCTAGCAATGATATGAAGTGAATCTGAGTTCACCCAAGCTGACAATTGGACCAGACAAATATGCACATTAGATCACTTTCACCTTTCAAGCAAAAGAAATTTCACTTCAAAAATTTGAATTTCAGCTTCAAGAGACATATATAGCCTAATTTGCTACAAATATAGATTACTGTGTGCATCATTAAACTCAAACTACTGGCATCATTCAATGATATCAAAGTTATAGACTGAGAAGAAAAAAAATGCCAGCAATTACAACAGCTATGTCAACACCCAGATTTAGTTTAAACAATTCAGTGAATTCCCTATGCAAAAATATCAACAATTTTTTCATCAAAAGCAATAACATAAGCAAGTTGCATAACAATATGAATTTCAATACGGTGATCACCTGATTTTGCTTAAGAAGTTGCATAACATAAGCAAGTTGTTCCTTCAATAGAGGTAATTCAGCAACTTGTTCCTTTAGAGCATCAACTTCAGCAGCTTGAGCCTTTAGAAGCAACTATTGTGGAGTAGTACCAATCTTAGGTTTAGGCATTTTAAGCTTATCAGCTATTATTGAAAACAGAATCTTGATATGAGAAAACTGATTATTTCATTGCTTTAGAATAGTGTACAGAAGGGTTTATATACAAGAGGTTTTAACTGAGAAACTAACAAACAGAAATCAGTTACTATAACTGACCTGAAAAACTAACTAGTAGGTAAATAAGTAACTCTGGTTTTATTATTAACCAGTTACATGAGTTAAACCCTTACTACTATTCAAGTTCTCTATTATTCCCCCCACAAACTCAGCAGTGTTAGACACTGAGTTTGTCACTGAGAGAATAGAACTGAGTGCGCCCAAGGGGCTTAGTCAGAACATCTGCCACCTGAGCTTGAGAAGGAATGTAGGCCACCATGAGAGATTTGTTGAGAACACGTTCATGCACGAAGAAGATGTTCAGTTCCATATGTTTTGTACGAGAATGAAGGACTGGATTATGGCTGAGTGAAACCGTGCTTTGGTTATCACAATAAATCACAGGTGTAGGAGTGACTATGTGAAGTTCGTGAAGTAAAGACTGAACCCAAAGAACCTCAGCTGCAGCTAAGGCCAAACTCCTATATTCAGCTTCAGCACTGGATTTGGCTACAAGGGTTTGTTTCTTGGACCACCAGGTAATCAGATTTGGACCAAGATAAACACATGCCCCAAAAGTGGACCTCCTATCATCAATGTCCGAAGCCCAATCAGCATCACAGAAAGCTCTAATATAGAGAGGCTGGGTTGTGGAGGCTGGTTGAAGAGTGAGCCCGTAATCAATTGTACCCCTCAAATATCGAAGAATATGTTTTACAGCAGACCAATGTGAGCATAATGGTTGGGACATGAATTGACACACATTGTTTACAGCATAGCCTAACCCAGGCCTAGTGACAGTCACATATTGGAGAGCACCAGCAATACTACGATATAGTGTGGGATTATAAAAATAATCTGAACCATGTTTTGATAGCTTTGTGTTTGCTGCCAAAGGAGAGGAAATGATCTTGCAATTGGTCATATCAGTTTTGTGCAATAGATCACATATATATACTTGGCTTGAGAGAGAAGTAGAGCATCATTAGAGGTGTGCTTGACTTCAATGCCTAGAAAATAGTCCAAATCCCCCAACTGTTTAAGGGAAAATATGGCATTGAGTTTGGTGATGACTTGTTGTAAGATTGTTGCATTGGACCCAGTGATGATCATGTCATCCACATAAATGAGCATAAAGATGGAAATTCCCTGCTGCTTGTAAATGAAAAGAGAGGGGTCACACCTGCATTGCTTGAAACCAAAACTAACAAGAGTAGATGTTAGTCGTTCATACCAAGCCTCGGGAGCTTGTTTAAGACCATAAATGGCCTTATTAAGCTTGCAAACTAGATTACTATCACCAGAAATGAACCCAGGGGGTTGTGACATATAAACATCCTCTTGAATTAAGCCATTTAGAAAGGCGTTACTGATATCAACTTGCTGAATAGGCCACTGATATGTGAGAGCAAGATTAAGAATGATTGTCGTGACCGGGATCCCGACGTAGACGGCTCAAAGATTGAATATTAAAGGGAGTCGCCACCCAATTTATTTATTAAGGGAAATTGAGAAAAACCTAACTTTAGATTGTTGGTCTACGAAAACTAGGTTGGATTCGAGAGTCGATTATGCAAAGAGAATGGCGAAAACCTAATTTCACTACACCCCCAATACATCTGTCCTAAGACAGTTACCCTAAATTTGATTGTGCAAATATAGATTACGAAATTTATTTGTTTTACCCTAAAATGAAATTAAATAGTAGAACTTAAAAGTCACTTAATTCTTTCTTGAATTTTTTTTTGTTGGTCGGTTGATTTTATTTTTAAAGGGGTTTGAGATCACCAAGTTGTATAACTCAGGCGTCTTAAACCAGGATCGACAAGATGTCACATCTCAACAATCCCTATTTTTATATTTTTTAGAAAATACGTGTTACAAAAAAGAAAACTGATTATTTGGGAAATGATTAATGTAGCTTGACGGGTAAGCCCCACTCCTAGGTATCTCTGTGTGCGGAGAATCAAAGGCTACGTAGTTCTTCTTGAAAAAAATTTGTTTGTTTTGTTGATTTTAATTTTTTTTGAAGGGGTTTGAGATCACCAAGTTGTACAACTTAGGCGTCTTAAACTAGGTTGCGGGTTTAATAAGATGTGCATTTCAATCCAACCCATTTTTATTATTTTTATAGGTTTTTTTTGAAAGAAATATAAAAGAAAGAAAGGGGTGAGAAGTAGTAAAATGGGGGGTGCAATTTGCAAAAGGGGGCACAAACAGCAACCAAGTATTAGTTTCAGGTTTATAAGCCCACAAATTCTGGGCTTTAAAGGGGAGGGGGCGTACAATTAAAACGTGGGGTGCCGTTAGTAGATTTGGTGTTTTAAACTAAAAATATATAAATAAGTAAATATAATAATAATAGTACAAAAGGGAACAACAACAACAACAACAGAAGACCTAATTTTCATCTCCACCAGCGCCGTTCTTCCAATCCTTTGAGAGAGATAGAGAGAGAAAAATTCGAGGAGAGAGAAAGAGAAAAACTGGGAGAGAGAGAAGTGCGACGGCCATGGAGAGAGGAAGATGACAATCGAAGACGGGGATGGGTTGACTCCGACGAAAACTCACGGTGGGATGCACGGCGGCCACATGGCCGGAGAAGCAGCGTAGTACGCCGGCGACGACAACTGATGGTGAGAGGGACGAAACTCGCGCCGAAAGGGAAACACGGCGGTCGCGCCTACCGACGACGACGACCGCCGATGCTGATCGTGAAAAAAAACGCAGGTTTTTCTTCCTATCTTCACCCTCTCTTTGTTTTTCCTTTCTATTTTTATTGGTTTGTTTTTTTTTTCACTTCCTATTTTCTCTAACTTAAATTTTAGTCTCTTAAACTTTGTTTTATAAAAAAAAAACTCTGTTTTTCTTTCTTTTTTAGTTCTCATCCATTTTCTTTGAAAGAAACGGATAACAGATTTCTAACGTTGTTTTTAGGGAGTTTGACTAACTAGTTGCTTCCTAGAAAAGCATAAAACTCAACCAAGACATAGAGGAACTACCAACCTATTTTAGATGAAAACTTGATCTGTTGTTGTTGTTGTTGTCAAACGTTACTCCAATTGCTCTATTGCAACTGCCTTCTTTCTGAGATCTCCTTTTTTAGTATTTCATTGACTATTTCTCTCAGTGAGAATTGTTGTGTTTCTCAGTGTTGTGGGTGTCCTTTTTTTGTCTGATTTTGGCCTCTATTTATAGCTAAAAATTGAATCAAAAAATTAATGATCCAATATTTTTGTTTCCATTTCAGGTTCTTGGCCAGCTGGCGAAAGCTTTCTCTACAAGTTTTAGGAGCAGGAGCAGAGGCGCATGGCTGCTGGGAGGTATTAGGGTTTTTTGGGCTTTTTTGGGCTTTTTCTTCTTTTTTTTCAGAAAGTTTGGTGTAGTTTGTTTTTTTGGGCCCATTTGAGGCTTGTTTTTTTTTTTGTAACTTTGGCATATGTTTGGGCCAAGTGTAAATGGACATTTTGTAAATAATTTTTTTTCACACATTTCCTCTTTTATTATTATTATTTTACCAAACAGAGGTAATTAAAATAAACGAAACAAACGTATCGGACTAAACACGAGAAAACGCTAAAAACACCGACGCGATGAATACGTGTACAACCTAAATATATGGAAAATGGATTTATTTTATTATTATTCGTGAAAGGAAAAGTAAATAATATGTACCTGTTAAAATTGGGTGTCCACAGTTGCCCCTCTGTGCTTACTTTCTTACGAGATAATACATAAAACTATGTTTTGTTGTATTATCAAAGTAAGGAATAAGTACAGATATAAACCTCAATTTTAATTGGTGAAGTATGCACAATTGTCTATTAACTGTTAGCGCCATGGCGAGACCGATAGCATGAAAATTAAAGACAATGCGAGGGCGAGACCGATAGCATGAAATTCAAGATAATGTCAGGGCGAGACCGATAGCATGAAAATTAAGACAATGTCAGGGCGAGACCGATAGCATGAAAATCAAAGACAATGCCAGGGCGAGACCGATAGCATGAAAATTAAAAACAATGTCAGGGCGAGACCGATAGCATGAAAAACTAGTGCTAGAGTTGAATCGGTAGCACCGAGTTTAAATTATGATGCCAAGGCGAGACCGATAGCACAAGATTTAAAAACAATGCCAGGGCGAGACCGATAGCATGAAAATTAAAGACGATGCCAGGGCGAGACCGATAGCAGAAAATTAAAGACAATGCTAGGGACCAGACCGATAGCATGAAACTTAAAAGACAATGCCAGGGCGAAACCGATAGCATGAAAATTAAAGACAATGTCAAGGAGAGACCGATAGCATGAAAATTAAAAGACATTGTCAGGGCGAGACCGATAGCATGAAAATTAAAGACAATACCAGGGCGAGACCGATAGCCCAAAATTAAAGACAATGTCAGGGCGAGACCGATAGCACAAAATTAAAGACAATGCCAGGGCGAGACCGATAGCACAAAAATAAAACAAATGCCAGGGCTGAACCGATAGCATGAAATAAAAAGGTGCAGTGCCAGGGCTGAACCGATAGCACGAAATTAAAAAGACAAATGCCAGGGCTGAACCGATAGCGTAAAAGTAAAATGTGCAGTGCCAGAGCTGAACCGGTAGCACGAAATTTAAAAGACAAATGCCAGGGCTGAACCAATAGCATGAAATTATAAGGTTGTACCAGAGCTGAACCGTCGTACGAAATTAAAAAGACCAATGCCAGGGCTGAACCGTAGCATGGAAGTGCAATGTCAAATGCTAGGGCTGAACCATAGCATTGAAATGAACATAAAATGCAATGGATGCCTTGTTTTGAATGATTCTTTTTATTTATTTTATTATTATTTTCACATAGAGACTGAAAAAAACACATGTTTCTATTCATGAAGGGGGATGCATGGTTGGACATGAAATGTATGCATGCTTTGACATGAAATGTATGAAATATGCATGAGCCTTGAGATAAATTTGAGATGCACGTGTCATGAAAGTTAGATTTACTGAAACCTTTTTTTTTGCATGCTTCATTTGAAACCAATCAAACTGATTCTCAAATGGAAGGTGATCCTCATCCTCGCTAGCTTTCTAAGATATCCTTCCTTTTATGATCACCTCTCATTCTTCAAACAAAACACTTTCAAGTTTGACCCTCTCTCTCTATATATTTTTTTTCGCAGATATATATATCATTGATTCCAAGTTGACTATTTTTGAAGCATTACTTAATGAGCATGCATGGATTCATGGGTATTGACAAGCTAGACTTTTTTGTGTTTCCTGGTTTTCCTGTTTCGGATTTTGTGTTTTGGATTTTGAAGGTTTGGAAGTGGAGGGTATTTTTAAAGTGAAAGCATAGAGAAGACAATGCGACACAAGATGGTAGGGAAAAAGGTAGATGGT
This sequence comes from Astragalus membranaceus, assembly GCA_039519185.1. Taxonomy (NCBI): domain Eukaryota; kingdom Viridiplantae; phylum Streptophyta; class Magnoliopsida; order Fabales; family Fabaceae; genus Astragalus; species Astragalus membranaceus. The sequence continues at coordinate 101,421,518 of CM076854.1, forward strand.
AACCTCTGACTATTGGGCATTTCTTTTATTTGAGGTAGTTGACTTGTTGGAATATTGGAAACAAGTTTCAACAGAGGGGGAAGACTACTTAGTGTAGCAAGCAAAGTTTGACCCATGAAGGGTCATGCAAAAACTTTTTCTCCTGTATTGGTAAAAGTCGTCGCTACAAGACAAGGCTACGCTGGTGTCCTAAACAAAGTTTGACTCATGAAGAGTCTTGCAAAAAAAATTTGGGATTAGTAAAAGTGTTGCTCACAAAGAATGCACTGGTGTGGCAAACAAAGTTTGACCGATGTAAGGTCTTGTAAGATTTCTGCCTCAGCTTGGTGAAATACATTGCCATGAGAGAACACTACATGGGTGTAGCATGAAACTTTTGACACCTAGAGGGTCTTGCAAGAATTTTTCCCCAGTGTGGGATTTCTTGAGACTCTCAAGTTTACATTCCACAAAATTGCCCCCATTGTGCACTCATGTTCGGCATAAATAGGAGAAATCCAGTGAACTACACAAATAAACATTGTAAGTCTCATTCCCCTTTTGTACCCTAATTTTTGCCTAGACTGCCTTTGCAGGTTTTCAGTCTAGCGGGCTGTCTTTTTATTTATTTATTTATTTTTAAACCCTAATTTTTGCCTAAACTGCCTTTAGAGGTTTTCAGTCTAGCGAGTCTCATTCTGTTGTTTTTTTTTCATTTTTTATTAGAGCAAAGAATAATTTAAAAGAAGCAAGTGATTTATTTCAATATTAATATTATGAAAATGAAAACAATCATTCATCAATCAGAGTGGACTTTTAGAATCTTGGAGGAATGATTAGAAGACTCAAAGAAATGTTATACGGGTATTGGTTATGGGTTATGCAAGAAAATGATTAAAAGGCTCAAAAAAGGTTTTACGGGTATCGTTAAGGAAGAAAAATGACTAGAAGGCTAAAAAAAAGGTTTTACGGGTATGGGTTATGGGTTATGGAAGTAAAATGATTAGAAGGCTCAAAGAAAGGTTTTCAGGAGTTAAATGGATCAAGGATCTTTAGTGCATTCAGCTTTCTACAACCCGTCCATTTACATGATTTCGATTTTTTTTCTTCATTTCTCTTTTTCCTCCTTTTTGCTTCTCTTTTTTTTTCTTCTCCTTTGATTTTGTTTAAACTCATTTCAGCCTTCGCCTCTATTTCATATATGGTTGATTCTCTCTTTATTATTATTTTTTTCACCCTTCACCATCATTTTTTTTTCAACCTCTTTTTTTTCTTCCTCCATTGCCCCTGATTTGTTTCTCAACAATTTTCTTCCTTCGAAAATTATATGATAATTTATATGCACTAAATTCCACTGTAGTGTGGATCCTTGTCCGGGGTTAAATGAAAGGAAATTATAGGCTCAAAGGGAACATCAAGGGATACAATACTTCATTTTTTTGGGATAGAGAAAAAAATGGCCACTCTTCATTTCGAATCATAGTTCGTCATTTTCAAAATTTTAATTTAAAAAAAAAAAACATTCACTCTTTTGACAAATTCTTTGCTCTCTCTTTCTTTTGCTTTTTTTTCTTTTTTCTTTTTTGTGTTTTTTTTGGGAATTGGACCTTCAAAATCTAATATTTGTTCACCGGTTCATCCTTGAATGACGCAACTTTAAGGGCTTTAGGAAATATTGCTTGAGGCAAGAACTCAGAAGGGGTGTTTTAAGGGAAGATGTGGTGAGAAAGGATGGAAATGGGTTTTTAAATCCATGCAATTTCATTAGCAAAAAACTTCAACTAAGTCAACTTGGTTTCGAACTACATGATTAAAGAAGTGCTAATGCAATCATCTTTTTCCTTTTCTTTTTGAGCAAAACATAATTACCAACCTTATGTCTCCCTTTTTTTTCAATATGCCCAAGTATTGTGCCCCATGATATCTTTCCTCTCACATTATTTCTCTACACCTCTAATGAATAATCTTCCCAACAACTCTCAAGCGAATGATCTAATTCCACGAGTCTAACCTTGAATGGAACACAAGCACAAAAATTTCAAACTCCTTTTTATTTATTTTCTTAAAAAAAATTATGAGAAGGGGTCAAAGAGACCGATATGTTATGAAATGCATGGTATGTATGCAAGCATTCACCCTAAAATGCAACATGCGTTGTTTTGTAATGGCTTTTTTTAAGCCTTTTCATGTAAGAAATGAAATTCAATTTTTTTTCTTTGCCCCATTTGAAGGGAATATGCTATGAAGATTGATGAATGATAATGTGCTTTTTTTTATTCACTCATGAAAGTATGCATAACATGCAAATATTTTTATATACATGCAGAGAGAGAGCGAGAGAGAGAATGAAATATGGAGAAACTTTATGATGAATGATTTTTGACAGATGAGTATGACGAATGATGATTAGCAATGAAATGAAAATATGCACTACATGCAGAAAAAAAACAAATTTTCCTAAGGACTTATACAAAGAAAAATGCAAATGATTAAATTCTATTTTTTTTTACATGAAATGCACTTTTTTTACAACGCAACATGTTTTTTTCTTATGCTTTGTATGCATGAAAAGCAATATGATTTTGATTTTTGTAGGAAAAAATGAGTGATTTTCTGAACCCAAAAAGTTTGTTTATGGGAAAAAGATATTTTCATTTTTTTACGGAAAATAAGGTAAGAGGTAGAGTAGCTCCCTTTGTGACCTAAATTGGTTAGCCCATGCTATTGGCCCCTACAGATCTAAGGTCTTCTATTGTAAGTAGCCACGAGGTGGGTGTTCTAACCTATTGAGATTTAAGGTCTCTAGAGTCAACTACTCTTCTAGAAGGTTAAACACACCAGGATGTACATCCCAGATGTGGATACCCGCATAGAAGAATCGTACTCAAGATGAGGAATTCGTGGAAGTCACACAGGATGTACATCCAAAATGAGTCCCACTCATCCTCGTTCTAACTTATGTGTTTTTTGCGGCTCAGGTGTGAGCTCAACTCTAGGTGTAGTGTGTGAAGGGACCATACAAACCTCAAATCCTAAAAACAAAAACCCAAATTGAACATGTATATTAACCAGAAAATACAACCAGGCGGCAATATTCAGTGTCTTCTACCCTAGGGTTTATATACAACAAATAATACCATAACTTATAAACATTTTGCACAAACAAATTAAATAGGCTTGACTTTCACCACTCCCCAGCGGAGTCGCCATCTGTAACATCCTCAAAATAATTAACCGAATTATTTGGATATTAACCCAATTGAATTAATTTAGTACTTGACTGGTAAATTTATTGAGTGCTAAAATTATTTGTTGGTTGTCATCGGATCGTTAACCGGATAATACGGGTCAAGGACAATTCGGAACGAAATAAGAGATTAAGGACAATATGGTAATTGGACCACATTACCACTTATATATTAAATAAATATATATGTGTGTGTGTGAGAATTAAAGAAAAGAAAGAAAGAAAGAAAAGGAAGGTACGCGAGAGAGAAGAGAAACAGAGAGAAAAGAGAGAAAAGGGAAAAGAAGAGAAAAGAATGGGTGAGGAGAAGAAGAGGAAAAAGGAAGTCCAAAGGCTCATCAAAACGACTTCCTTCCAACACGAAAAACGTTCAGCGTTACTTCCTCTTCGAATTGGTACCAAAATCATCATCATCAACTCACTCTCTCTCACTTTGCCATTTTCGAAAGTTTGAAGGAAATGGAGGTTTTTGATGGTTCAAGCTCAAGGATAGCTTGGGATGGTGTTTGGCGCGAACCCAAGGATGGTGGATCGGTGATTGAAGTTCAATTGGGAGATTGGAAGCTAGTTGGGTGAGTTTGGGTTGAAACATCAAGATTTGGGGTTATGTGTGAATAGTGATTTGAAGGTTGAAGATGATGAATAGTGTTTGATGATTCAAGGATGATTAGGAGCGAACCCGAAGCGTATTGAGTGCGGAACGAAGTTCAATTTCGCGAATTGGAAATTGGTTGGTGATTAGGGTTCAAATGGGGGATTTCGAGGAATTCGGTATTTCGGTCAAAGAGATGTCTCGGGATCAAGCGGAAAGATTGGAAGCGGATTTGGGCGTCGTCGGAGCGTGGAAGTTTATGCGGGGATTGTTCGTGTGGTTATGTGGAGATTTTGAAGTCTGGGTGATTTCGGCTCGATGTCGACTCTCGCTTCAAGGGTGAGTTTTACTCACGTTTGGGATTGTTTCGTTTTGAAAATGAATTTTGTGTTGATTGGTCTCGAAAGATTTTGACTCGAAAACTGTTTTTTCGAAATATATCGTTTTTAGATAAAATTCGTTTACAATGAGTTTTTGATTGATTTGATTGATTGTGACTTTGATTGGGACTGTTTTTATGGTTGTCAAAACTATTTTCAATCGGAACAAGAATCGGAATTGAGCGGAATAGCGAATTTCGCAAGAAAATGGAAAACCTGCACTTTTCTGCAGATGGTCGCGTCACGACCCGTCCCCTCCGCGTCGCGACCGGGCCCAGTATTGTCACGCAAATATTTCTGTTGCTTTTCGCGTCGCGACGGTAGCAGTTCGCGTCGCGACGCTTAGCAGATTTTCAGCAACTATTCACTGATTTTATTTTCGCGATATCTTTTGATCCGGGAACCCGATTGAGGTGTTCTAAGATGCGTTTGAAAGCTTATTCAGAGGCCTAACTGAATATTTTATGTTTAAAGTAAAATGAACTGTTTTTGGAGTCGTAAATTATGTTGAAAAGTTACGAATTAGTATATGAGTGTGAATTAAATGTCCAATTACTTGTCTGAGGTAAATGAGCCTGAGTTCATATGATAGTAGATATATGTGTTTATTATATCGAGTTTGGGTGATGACCCATGATGTTAACATACTAGGCGGGGCAGTCATGATCCCTTACCCTAGGCTCCGTGCCATTAGGAAAAAATGCTATTGGTAAGGGGGTTCACCGGGAGTTAGCGGTCACGCAGTCGGTGTTATGTTAAATTGTTTGTTGTGCGGTTCACCGGGAGTTAGCAGTCATGTAGTCGGTGTCGTACTGAGTTATAGCAGATTCCCTGGGAGTTAGCGGTCACGCAGTCGGTGGAATGCTATGTGTAAAATAATGCGGTTCATCGGGAGTTAGCGTTCGCGCAGTCGGTGCCGTGTTGAGTTAAAATGTTTTAAAACTGGACCGAGAGCGCTAGTAGGGGTCTCGGTAGAACTCACTGAGATTGTATCTCACTGTTTATATGTTTTTGTTTTACAGAGACACAGGGACAGCGGAAATCCAAGAGGCACGAGTAGGTTGGGCTCGAGCGACTACTGATGACTTAGCGTTTATGCTTAAGTTATTTTTATTTCCTTTTTGCTGTCTATGTATAACAACACTATGTCTTTAGTGTTATGACTTTTCTTCCGCTTTCTTGTGTGACACTGAATACTATAGTTGCTGACAGTTATGGTCTGTGTACCGTATAGTCTTGTTTGTAAATAAGACGGTTTGTTTTTATTCAGCGAAAAATTTATAGTGATATTCAGTGTCTGAGCAGGAAATAATATCTCTGATGTGTTATTGATGTGCACTTGGATATTTTTAATAAATAGAAATACTTGGGTGTTACAGTTGGTATCAGAGCAGTTCGACCTAGTCGAACTTAGTTTAGGGTTGAGTCGATTCCTTGTTAGTCCTTGTTGTAATTATACTTGTGATGCTAAGAGACATTGAGCCTGATCAACTCAATACTTAGTGCATCATAAGCGGAATTATACCAGGATGATCCAGACGCAGTCCTCAACCAAGACCGGAATCTCCAACCGGTGCATCCTCAGGAAATGTGGCATGACGGTGGAAGAATACACCGCTAAGTTTGAGAAGTTGTCTCAGTTTTACCAAGTGGTAAAGTAAGCTCCGGCTGACGAATGGAGAATGCAGAAGTATAAGAGGGGCCTTAGTGCTTTTATGACTTAGGGTCTCAGTTCTTATACTATTACCAATTATGTTGCCTTAGTGCAATCAGCCTATGTCGCCGAGGATGATCTCATAGGGAGTATGGGAAAAGAAGGAAGGTAGTTGAATTATCAACTCTGAATGCAAAGTCCTAAGATAACATCAAAGGAGGAGCAGGTGCAATTCCTCGATTCTTCAAAGGTCAGAAGATGTCCTAACTGTGGAAAGCATCACCGTGGCGAGTGTCAACCAAGACCTACTCGGTGCTATCATTGTAATGAGGAGGGCCACTATGCAAGTGAGTGCCCAGCAAAGAAGAACTTCCAAAGAGCACCAAATGCTCCTGGTCAGGGGCGAATCAACACTTTGGATGCTCGGACCATCACACCTACTGATAATCTTCTGAGGGGTACGGGATCTCTTTTTAATAACTCAGACAATATTTTATATGATTCCGGTGCAACTCACTGTTTTTTATCACAAGCGTGTGTGGATCGGTTGGGACTAGCATTGTCTGAGCTATCCGAACCGATAACTATTTTAACTGCTGCCAAGGGTCGTGTCCAGACCCAATCATTGTGTGAAAATTTCCTACTTGTCATAGGGGACAGACACTTTGTTGTGAAATTTATTTGCTTGCCTATGAGAAGTATGGACATTGTTCTGGGTATGAATTGGATGGCTGAAAATCATGTAACCATCAACTGTGTCGATCGAACTATTAGCTTCGCCTCCGAATCCGTGGGATTGACACAGGCAGATTCTGAAGCAACGATCTCTTACACCGAAGCAAGCCAGTCATTATTCCAAGGTGCGGAAGCTATTCTTATTATGTTGTCTGCATCTACTGAAACGAGTTTAGATTTGTCATCTGTACAAGTGGTAAATGAATTTCTGGATGTTTTTCCGAATGAAGTTTCTTCTGTACCTCCTGACCGAGAGGTAGAGTTTTCTATAGAATTGGTTCCTGGTACAGGATCAATATCTATTGCTCCTTATAGAATGTCTCCTTTAGAATTAAAGGAATTAAAGTCTCAACTTGAAGAGTTGATCTCAAAGAGGTTCATTCGACCGAGCGCTTCTCCATGGGGTGCTCCGGTGTTGCTAGTCAAAAAGAAGGATGGTAGCATGAGATTGTGCATAGATTATCGACAACTGAATATGTAACACCCCGTTTCTACCCCTTTAATTTGTACGTCATTATCAGAGTACTTTCGTTTAAAAAAAAAATAATAAATAATAATCTAATTAGTAGAAAGAAATGTCACATCTTCATTGATAAACTCATCGGATACGCCATTAACATTCGCGTAAACAAAACGCATTCGTCTCAAAAATCGAACTTCAAAAAAAATATCTCATCACAGCGGAAATAGCAACAACTCTCCAAAATCGCTCAAACACGTCTCAAACATCAATAAAATTATTAAAACAGTTAATTAACTAAGTAATCAACTTCAACCCCGCCCCCTAGGTGTTACAATATCAGAGAGCGACTCGAACATCTCAACAGCTAAAAAGGAAGGCAACATGTCCTTCAATCGGAGTCACCTGCAGCGTTGCCACAATAGAGCAACATTCCAAGCAGAAGGGGTGAGAATTTTCAACAAAATATAATTAAGCATACAGCAGAGTAATATGAGCAAACTATCACACAACATCGTCACTAATATCAACTTCATCGTTGTTATACACAAAACCAAACAAAATCACAATTCACGTCACCCGTCATAAAAAAAATGAATGCGCATGAAGATGCAACCCACACCTGGGCATATGCATGATGGTACCATACTCGTCATAATACGCCACTATGGGCACACCGTCACTGTTTTCTCGTCATAAATAAGCCACTATGGGCACACCGTCACTAAGAGGCCGAAGCCTATTCGTCATAAGATGCACATGCTATGAGACACTATGGACACATGTGCAATCACCAAAATTTACTCACCCGGAGTACTCATCATCACCACCATAAGACACTCATAGAGTGTATTCATCATAATCACCATAGTAATATTACCATTCTTCATAACAATCACATTCGAAAACAATGTAGCAACATCTTTAAAATTATGGAATAAACATTTCACTTTACATCTTTAAAATTATGGAATAACCTTTCACTTTCATACTTAGGAAGCGCCACAATTAAATTCGGGAAGAACATCTCATTTTCCAAGTGGAAGAAAACCTCACATTTTAACCGGACAAAAAAAATAATAGTATCAAAGTCACCTTTACACGCCCTTCTCTTTTACAAAGTACAGAAATTCGGTTAACAAACGCAACAAATCGAAACTTAAAAACAGCGGCCATTTACGCGCAAAAGCAATAGCACTTTGACACAAATCAAAACTGAAAATGGTGGTCATTATTGCGCAAAACAGTAGAAATTTTACACCCAATCGGAACTGAAAACAGTGGCCATTTAATTCGCAAAAACAGTAGCCATTTTACATCAAATCGAAGCTGAAACAGTGACCATTTAAATTCGCAAAAACAGTAGCCATTTTTCATCAAATCGAAGCTGAAACAGTGACCATTTAAATTCGCAAAAACAGTAGCCATTTTTCATCAAATCGAAGCTGAAACAGTGGCCATTAAATTCGCAAAAACAGTGACATTCTATGGCTGAAACAGCAGCAAAAACAGCAACTTTAATTTGCAACACAGCAGTATTTTAATTAGTGAAAACAGCAACATTTTGTGATGAAAACAGCAACATGACAGCATAATTAAAATACAGCAACAGCACCACTTAATTGACAGCAACAGCACCATTAAAATACAGCAACAGCACTAATTAATTGACAGCCACAGCACAATTTAAAATACAGCAACAGCACTAATTAATTGACAGCAACAGCACAATTTAAATACAGCAACAGCACAATTTAAAATACAGCAACAGCACTAATTAATTGACAGCAACAGCACAATTTAAAATACAGCAACAGCACTATTGTTTTTATAAAAACAGCAACAACAAAATTCTGCAACAACACATGAATAATTAACAAAAACAGCAATACATTCATTTGACTCACAGCAACAATTCATCTCCTCACTCCATAGGGCAATTCGCATTTCAACATAATAATTCCACTCATCATTCCTCCTCACCTATAAGTTTCTAATTCAACCACTAACACAAACCCACAAACCCTCCATATACTCAATTATATTAAATTGAAAACCGCTCACCCTTACCTTGAATTTTGTATGCCCCGAAACAACGATGAATGCGACACGTACGAAACTCCGCAACACGACGAGCCGAGGTCGCCAAAAATTCGCAGCAGCCCCTTCCTCCTCTAAGCCAATTCGCATCCATCACATAATTTATGGGGAAAATCGCAACATGAAAAAGGGAGGTTTTAGACCACTACATGGAAGAGGAAAATAAATGGAAGGGAAAAGGATTGATGAAGGCTTACCTAAGCCAAGATGAAGACAAGTTCCTCTCCTCCTCTATGCTTGAAGTCGCGCCTCACCTCCTTCTCACTCTCTCAGTTGCGCTGAATCTCTTTCTTTTGTGGAATGACCATAATTCTTAGGGTTTTAGGATAATTGGAATGGGCTTGGGTCACTTATGTGGCTTGGGCCCATTTTTTACACCACCGTTTTAATTCTTTTCACCTCCTACAATAAAACAAATATACTTAAATTATCCCACTCAAATAAATATTGCATTCCTCCAATAACTTAATTTAATTAATAAATTAAATTATTTGAGGGCGTTACAGCTCAATTGGTAGTGGGAAGGGGGTTTAACTTGCACTTATGCCTCAGGTGCAAGGTTCGATTCCCACGGAAGGCAAAAACTCTACAAGAGGGGTAGAGAAGACCGTGAGTTAACAGTGGGACCGGGGTGGCCGCTGCGGTGGACCTGGGCTGTTACAGAATAAAGTGACGATCAAGAATAAATATCCCTTGCCAAGGATAGACGATTTGCTTGACCAACTTCGAGGTGCTGTGGTATTTTCAAAAATTGATCTGAGGTCGGGCTATCATCAAATAAAGGTAAGAGCCTTAGATATTCCGAAGACAGCTTTCCGTACTAGGTATGGACGTTACGAGCTCGTAGTGATGCCCTTCGGTTTGACTAATGCTCCGGCAGTATTCATGGACTACATGAACCGAGTTTTCCACACTTACCTGGACCAGTTTGTTGTAGTATTCATTGATGATATCTTGGTGTACTCTAAGACCATTGAGGAGCATGTCCAACATCTCCGCATTGTTCTGAACGTACTCCGAGAAAAGAAATTGTATGCCAAGTCGTCAAAGTGTGACTTCTGGATGCCGGAAGTGAAGCTTTTGGGACACGTGATTTCCCAATCGGGAGTTGCGGTGGATCCCAGTAAGGTGGAAGCTGTATTGAACTGGGAGCGACCAACATCAGTCACAGAGATCAGAAGTTTCTTGGGTCTAGCTGGATATTATAGGAGGTTTATTCAAGGTTTCTCCCAATTAGTTCTTCCACTTACTCGGATAACTCGTAAGGGTCATCAGTTTACGTGGGATGCCGATTGTGAAGAATGTTTTCAAGAGTTGAAGATTTTGACTTCTGCTCCAATCCTGATTCTTCCGGATCCGTCATTGGAATTTCAAATTTTCGGCGACGCTTCTGGAAAGGGTTTGGGGATGTGTTCTCATACAAAATCATCAACTGGTAGCTTATGTGTCCAGACAGTTGAAGATCCATGAGGAGAATTATCCAGCTTATGATTTGGAGTTGGCAACTATTGTGTATGCATCGAAAATTTGGAGACATTACCTGTATGGGTCTCGTTTCGAAATCTTTAGTGATCACAAGAGTTTAAAGTCTCAGTTTGATCAGAAAGAACAGAATAACAGGCAAAGAAGATGGGTAGAATTTCTGAAGGATTATGACTTCGAGTTGAAGTATCATCCAGGAAAGGCCAATGTTGTAGCTGATGCGCTGAGTAGGAAATCCATTCACATGGCAGAGTTAATGATGCAAGAAATGGAATTGTTAGAGTCTTTTAGATCTAAGTTGGGGTACATCCATAAGTTTCCACTTTAGTGGCAAGGTTTTGGTGTTAACCTTTCGCTTGCGAAGGCTAACGATCAGATAATATTACGTGATTCCCTTTGACAAATCAAACGTGAATACGAATATGAAAGTGAGGTGAATGTTGACTGTTTTTCACATTGCAATTAACCACCAAAGGATTAATTGATGGATCTGCTTGCAAGAGTCTGAAATTTCCGAATTGAAGCTTGGCGTGTGGTATGGTAGTTTTGAAAAATCATTTTGTGAAAACCCGCATGCTAAAGTTAATTTTGGGAACGAATCAAGAGGTTAATAAAATCTGATTGAGGAAGAAAATCCTAGGAGGATTACTTAGGTTGAGGGGAATTTCTCAACGCTATTGACTAATTTGGAAAGGAATCGGGTGCGTCGTTGGTAAAAACCTCGTGATGAAGTTGCAATAGAGGAACAAGAGCTCTGAGTTCTGTTTGATAGTTGTTTTGAGAACAACAGAGGTGATTTTCATTACATTCAAATTTATTTGTTGTCCCCACGGTTTATTTTTACGTTTAAGGTCAAAGTTTTTAGTAAAACCCGCTTTCCATCTTTTGAATAGTTTTATCTCAAAATATTGGGGGCGAGTCAAGAAGTTTCACAGATGACTTTTCCAACACATTTTTCAATGTGTATGAGAACTGTTATGGATTTTAGAAGATTTGTTGAGAATGTGTTTACACCCTTCGGGGAAATCGTGTTTGTTTTTACCTCTACCGAGGAGTACCAGTTTCTGGATCTCATTTTCAACATATATTTCGATCAAGCGTCTTGTATTAGACCCTTTGATTTAGATTAATCAAAATTGGGGCGCAAGCGAGGATAATTGGGATCAAGCTTCAAAAGTGTTTTCAAATGCGGTGCCGAGCCTATGTAGACGAAAGAGGAGTTTCTCGTCTTGATTCGTAACAAGAGAGTCGGACTATAATCTTAGAAGAGTTCTAAGGTGGTAGTCGAACATACTTAATGATTGACGGGCCAACTCGGGAAGAGTTCTTACACTCTTTTCATTAATTCAAGATTGTGCTCCAGCAACTTAAGACCTTTCTGAGAATGTCAATTCTCGGTTAGTCAGATGAAAGACTGGACAAAATTTTGAGGACAAAATTCTTTCAAGTTGGGGAGAATGTAACATCCTCAAAATAATTAATCGAATTATTTGGATATTAACCCAATTGAATTAATTTAGTACTTGACTGGTAAATTTATTGAGTGCTAAAATTATTTATTGGTTGTCATCGGATCGTTAACCGGATAATACGGGTCAAGGACAGTTCGGAACGAAATAAGGGATTAAGGACAATATGGTAATTGGACCACGTTACCACTTATATAATAAATAAATATATATGTGTTTGTGTGTGTGTGTGTGTGTGTGAGAATTAAAGAATAGAAAGAAAGAAAGAAAAGGAAGGTACGCGAGAGAGAAGAGGAACAAAGAGAAAAGAGAGAAAAGGGAAAAGAAGAGAAAAGAATGGGTGAAGGAGAAGAAGAGGAAAAAGGAAGTCCAAAGGCTCATCAAAACGACTTCCTTCCAACACGAAAAACGTTCAGCGTTACTTCCTCTTCAAATTGGTACCAAAATCATCATCATCAACTCACTCTCTCTCACTTTGCAATTTTCGAAAGTTTGAAGGAAATGGAGGTTTTTGATGGTTCAAGCTCAAGGATAGCTTGGGATGGTGTTTGGCGCGAACCCAAGGATGGTGGATCGGTGATTGAAGTTTGATTGGGAGATTGGAAGCTAGTTGGGTGAGTTTGGGTTGAAAAATCAAGATTTGGGGTTATGTGTGATAGTGATTTGAAGGTTGAAGATGATGAATAGTGTTTGATGATTCAAGGATGATTAGGAGCGAACCCGAAGCGTATTGAGTGCGGAACGAAGTTCAATTTCGCGAATTGGAAGTTGGTTGGTGATTAGGGTTCGAATGGGGGATTTCGAGGAATTCGGTATTTCGGTCAAAGAGATGTCTCGGGATCAAGCGGAAAGATTGGAAGCGGATTTGGGCGTCGTCGGAGCGTGGAAGTTTATGCGGGGATTGTTCGTGTGGTTATGTGGAGATTTTGAAGTCTCGGTGATTTCGGCTCGCTGTCGACTCTCGCTTCAAGGGTGAGTTTTACTCACGTTTGGGATTGTTTCGTTTTGAAAATGAATTTTGTGTTGATTGGTCTCGAAAGATTTTGACTCGAAAACCGTTATTTCGAAATATATCATTTTTAGATAAAATTCGTTTACAATGAGTTTTTGATTGATTTGATTGATTGTGTGACTTTGATTGGGACTGTTTTTATGGTTGTCAAAATTGTTTTCAATCGGAACAAGAATCGGAATTGAGCGGAATAGCGAATTTCGCAAGAAAACGGAAAACCTACACTTTTCTGCAGATGGTCGTGACCCGTCCCCTTCGCGTCGCGACCAGGCCCAGTTTTGTCACGCAAATATTTCTGTCGCTTTTCGCGTCGCGACGCTTTGCAGATTCTCAGCAACTATTCACTGATTTTATTTTCGCGATATCTTTTGATCCGGGAACCCGATTGAGGTATTCTAAGATGCATTTCAAAGCTTATTCAGAGGCCTAACTGAATATTCTGTGTTTATGGTAAAATGAACTGTTTTTGGAGTCGTAAATTGTGTTGAAAAGTGACGAATTAGTATACGAGTGTGAATTAAATGTCCAATTACTTGTCTGAGGTAAATGAGCCTGAGTTCATATGATAGTAGATATATGTGTTTATTATATCAAGTTTGGGTGACGACCCATGATGTTAACATACTAGGCGGGGAAGTCATGATCCCTTACCCTAGGCTCCGTGCCATTAGGAAAAAATGCTATTGGTAAGGGGGTTCACCGGGAGTTAGCGGTCACGCAGTCGGTGTTATGTTAAATTGTTTGTTGTGCGGTTCACCGGGAGTTAGCAGTCATGCAGTCGGTGTCGTACTGAGTTATAGCAGATTCCCCGGGAGTTAGCGGTCACGCAGTCGGTGGAATGCTATGTGTAAAATAATGCGGTTCATCAGGAGTTAGCGTTCGCGCAGTCGGTGCCGTGTTGAGTTAAAAATGTTTTAAAACTGGACCGAGAGCGCTAGTAGGGGTCTCGGTAGAACTCACTGAGATTGTATCTCACTGTTTATATGTTGTTGTTTTACAGAGACACAGGGACAGCGGAAATCCAATAGGCACGAGTAGGTTGGGCTCGGGCGACTACTGATGACTTAGCGTTTATGCTTAAGTTATTTTTATTTCCTTTTTGATGTCTATGTATAACAACACTATGTATTTAGTGTTATGACTTTTCTTCCGCTTTCTTGTGTGACACTGAATACTATAGTTGCTGACAGTTATGGTCTGTGTACCGTATAGTCTTGTTTGTAAATAAGACGGTTTGTTTTTATTCAGCGAAAAATTTATAGTGATATTCGGTGTCTGAGCAGGAAATAATATCTCTGATGTGTTATTGATGTGCACTTGGATATTTTTAATAAATAGAAATACCGGGGTGTTACACCATCTGTCGTGACCGGGATCCCAACGTAGACGGCTCAAAGATTGATTATTAAAGGGAGTCGCCACCCAATTTATTTAATAAAGGAAATCGAGAAAAACCTAACTTTAGATTGTTGGTCTGCGAAAACTAGGTTGGATTCGGAAGTCGATTATGCAAAGGAAGGGAGAAAACCTAATTTCACTACACCCCTAATACATTTGTCCTAAGACAGTTTCCCTAAATTTGATTGTGCAAATATAGATTACGAACTTATTTGTTTTACCCTTAACTGAAATAAAATAGTAGAAAACAATAAGGACTAATTTAGAAAAGTTTGACTTGACGGGGATGCCCTGCTCCTACGTATCTTTTGTTGCAATGAGAAACTCAAAAAAGTCAGATAATTCTTTCTTGAAATTTTTTCTTTGTTGGTTGGTTGATTTTATTTTTAAAAGGGTTTGAGATCACTAAGTTGTACAACTCAGGTGTCCTAAACCAGGATCGACAAGATGTCACATATCAGCCAATCCCTGTTTTTATATTTTTTAGAAAATAGGTGTTAAAGAAAAGAAAATTGATTATTTGGGAAAAGATTAATGTAGCTTGACGGGGAAGACCCGCTCCTAGGTATCTCTGTGTGCGGAGAATCAAAGGCTACGTAGTTATTCTTGAAAAAAGTTTGTTGGTTTTGTTGATTTTAATTTTTTTGAAGGGGTTTGAGATCACCAAGTTGTACAACTCAGGCGTCTTAAACCGGGTTGCGGGTTTAATAAGATGTACATCTCAATCCAACCCATTTTTATTATTTTTATAGGTTTTTTTTTGAAAGAATTTTTTTTTGGTAGAAATATAAAAAAGAAAGAAAGTGGTGAGAAGTAGTAAAAAGGGGAGTGCAATTTGCAAAAGGGGTTGTATTATTAAAAAAGGGGGTACAGACAGCAACCCAGTATTAGTTTCAGGTTTCTAAGACCACAAATTCCGGGCTTTAAAGGGGAGGGGGTGTACAATTAAAATGTGGTGTGTCGTTAGTAGATCTGGTGTTTTAAACTAAAAAAAATTAAATAAGTAAATATAATAATAATAGTACAAAAGGGAGCAACAACAACAACAGAAGACCTAACTTTAATCTCCACCAGCGCCATTCTTCCATTCCTTTGAGAGAGAGCGAAAAAATTTCGACGAGAGAGAAAGAGAAAAACTGGGAGAGAGAGAGAGAGAAGTGTGCCGCCATGGAGAGAGGAAGATGACAATCGGAGAAGGGGAGGGGTTGACTCCGGGGACAACTCACGGTGGGATGCACGACGGCCACATGGCCAGAGAAGCAGCATAGCACGCCGGCGGCAACAACTGATGGTGAGGGTGACAGAGCTCGCGCCGGAAGGGAAACACGGCGGTCGCGCCTACTGGCGACGACCACCGCCGATGCTGATCCCGAAAAAAAACGCAAGTTTTTCTTCCTATCTTCACCCTCTCTTCGTTTTTTCCTTTCTATTTTTATTGGTTTGTTTTTTTTCACTTCCTATTTTCTCTAACATAAATTTTAGTCTCTTAAACTTTGTTTTATAAAAAAACTCTGTTTTCTTTCTTTTTTAGTTCTCATCCATTTTCTTTGAAAGAAACAGATAACAGGTTTCTAACGTTGTTTTTAGGGAGTTTGACTAACTAGTTGCTTCCTAGAAAAGCATAAAACTCAACCAAGACATAGAGGAACTACCAACCAGTTTTGGATGAAAACTTGATCAGTTGTTGTTGTCAAACGTTTGCCACTGCATTCTTTCTGAGATCTCCTTTTTTACTATTTGATTTACTATTTTTCTCAGTGAAAATTGTTGTGTTTCTCAGTGTTGTGTGTGTGTTTTTTTGTCTGATTTTGGCCTCTATTTATAGCTAAAAGTTGAATCAAAAAATTAATGACCCAATATTTTGTTTCCATTTCAAGTTCTTGGCCAGTTGGCGAAAGCTTTCTCTGCAAGTTTTAGGAGCAGGAGTAGAGCCGCATGGCTGCTAGGAGGGATTAGGGTTTTTTGGGCTTTTTTGGGCTTTTTCTTCTTTTTTTTTCTGAAAGTTTGGTGTAGTTTGTTTTTTTGGGCCCATTTGAGGCCTGTTCTTTTGTAACTTTGGCATATGTTTGGACCAAGTGTAAAAATGGACATTTTGTAAATAATTTTTGTTCGCACATCTCCTATTTTATTATTATTTTTTTACTAAACAAAGGTAATTAAACGAAACAAACGTATCGGACTAAGCACGAGAAAACGCTAAAAACACAGACGCGATGAATACGCGTACAACCTAAAGATATGCAAAAGGGATTTATTTTATTATTTTCGTTGTTAAAATTGGGTGTTCACAATGATGCACACCGTAATAGGTTTAATCACAGGAGAAAATGTCTCATGGTAATCATTAGGGGTGTTTGTGGGTCGGTTTGGATCGGATTTGACCAAATCCGTTGCCCAAATCAATTATAATTTTTCGGTTTGGGTTGGTCCAAATTTTACAGTTTTTTCTCCAAAATCTGAACCAAACCGATTTGATATTGGACGGGTTGGTTTGGATTGGGCTCACGGGTCATTCACTAAAATATTTATTTTCTAAGATATAAAAAACAACTCTTTTTTATGATATTCTAACACTTTAAATAGCTAAAAAAATTGAAAATCACACAAAATCAAACTCAACTCCACTGATAGTCTTTCCGTTCATAGTATTAAAATTTTACAACTTAATCATAAATTATTAAGGTAAAAATTCTAAGCAAATAAAATTATGTACATCTCAAATGACAAAATTATTATGACCTAAGATGAGTTGGTTCGGGTTCACGGATTTGATTTTTAAAATCTGTTGCCCGAACCAAACAATTACGGGTTGGTTTGGAATTGTTCGATTTTGACCCGAACACAAAAAATATCTGAATCAAACATATCGGTTTGGATTGGATTTTCCCGAATCACCAAACACACTTAGTAATCATGACCAAACTTTTGTAAGAAGCCTTTGGCGACAAGCCTGGCTTTGTACCTTTGAATGGTGCCATTAGGGTTTCCTTTGACACGATAAACCCACTTGCAACCCACGGCCTTTTTACCAGGTGGAAGAGAGTTGAGAGTCCATGTTTTACTAGCTATGAGGGTCTCTATAGCTTTGGACCAGTGAGGTGAGTTAAGGGCTTGTTGTATGGTTGCTGGTTCGGTTATAGTGAGGGAAATAGTCTAGGTTTGTCATGACCAGTTTTTGATCTAAACAGCATGGGATGAGTATTTGTAGGTTGAGGTGAAGGTGAGGGTGAGGGTGAGGGTGAGAGTGAGGGTGAGTCTGAGTCCGGGTCTATGGTGCTTGAGGCAGTGGAGGGAAAGAGAGTTGATGGAGTAGGAGAGTTGGGGATGGAAGAGGAAATTTGAGATAGTTGGTCAGTAGGTAAATATGGTGATGAGGGAGGTGTAGAAATGTTGGAATTAGGAGGATTTAAAGGTGGTGAGGATAGGAAAGTTAACGGATTAGAGGAGGAGGTAGGGTTTGGTACTTGGAATGATGATGTTTTAGGTTTGTGAAGGGAAAGTGTGACTCATTGAAAATTACATCTTTAGAAATGAAAAGTTTTCCATTGGAATCTAAGCATTTATAGGCTTTGTGTGAGGGAGAGTATCCTAGGAAAGTGCATTTTGTGGAATGAAATTGAAGTTTATGATTGTTATAGGGACGTATAAGAGGGTAATGAGCACAACCAAAGACTCTAAGGAAACCAAAATTAGGAAGTGTGTGAAGAAGAGTTTGGAAAGGTATTTTCTGTGAGTGAGAAGAGGGAAGCCTATTGATGAGGTATATGGCAGTATGAAAGGCATGGTCCCAGTAATAATAGGGTAAGGATGCTTGGGATAAGAGAGCTAGACCCATTTTGACAATGTGACGATGCTTGCACTCAATTACACCATTTTGGTGGTGAGTGTGAGGAGCAATGACACGATGAATGATACCTAAATCAGTGAGATATTGTGTGAAGGGGCGAAATTCACCCCCCCCCCCCATTCAGATTGAATGGACTTTATCTTAGTGTTGAGTTGAAGTTCTACCATACTTTTGAATTGCTTGAAGGTATTAAGAGTGTCAAACTTACTTTTAATGAAGTAAATCCATGTATATCGACTAAAAGCATAAACAAATGAAAGATAATACTTGTAGCCCATGGAAGAATCCATAGGGGCTGGTCCCCAAAGATCACAAAAAAATAAGTTGTAGAGAGGCAGTGTAAGAAGTAGTGGAAAGTTGTGAAGGAATTCTGTGTGCTTTTCCATGCAACAGGCAATACCAAAATCTTTCTTATTACTTGAAATTGTAGGTATATTACAAAGCTTCAATACACAATTCAAAGTATCTAACTTGGGATGTCCCAAACGATTGTGTAAAACAGAATTTAAACCAGTGGTGTGTGATACATCAGTGGTATTAATAAAAGGAAAAGAGACATTGCTGAAAGTATGATTTGTTGATGGCTTGGACAGAGGATACAGCCAACCAGGAGCAACAGGACCTTTGAGAAGCAATTCATCATTGGCCTGGGATTTCATAAGAAAGTGAGAAGGATGAAATTGCAGATAAGCATTGTTATCAAGAGAGAATTTTTGGACACTAATAAGATCTTTTGTAATAGATGGAACTTGAAGCCTATCTTTTAAAAGTAATTGAATGTTAGGATTATATGGAGATGGAAAAGAAACTGAATTAATAGATTGCATAGGGAGACTTTGTCCATTACCTAGAAAGACTTGATCAAGATGTGGAGGAAAAGGAGTCACACCCACAGCAGTGTTTGCCGTGACGTGGTTGGAGGCAGCAGTGTCAAGGAAAGGGGTGGGGTTGGGAAAGGGTATAGCATTGGTGTACATGGCCAGGGCGTATGTATTGATAAGGGTTACTAGTGGGAAAAGTTGGCGTGGGAGCATAATTGGTGTTAAAATGATGATAACAAACAGAAGTATCATGGCCATAGCGAGAACAAACCTGACATTGTATGTTGGAACGGCCACCGAAGCGACCACCACGACGTCCACCGCGACCTCCACGGCCACCACGGAAACCATTGAAACCTCTACCACTAGGGTTTTCGTTTCTCTCATTGTTATTGTTGCGATTAGAACCAAAAGAAATGAAATTGGCGTGGGGCTTTTCTTCGACACCAGAATGCGAACCAAAAGGAACGAAAGATGACGGAGCCTGAGTGACATTGATCATTGAAAGTTCCTCTGTAAGTTTCGTCTTCGCAAGACGTTGTTCATGTGCAAGCAAGAGAGCTTTGATTTTGTCTAGGTCAAACCAACCTATTTTACTGTTTATCATAGTGGTTAGGGATTCAAATTCAATCGGTAAACCCTCAAGAATTGCGTCAAGTTGATCCTGTGTAGAGACGGACTCTCCAATTGAGATTAACGAATCAGAGATTGCTTTGATTTTTGCCAAGAGATCTGAAATTGAACCTGAGTTTTTCTTCGTTGTGCGAAGCTCTGTACGAAGTTGACGGGACTGTGCTTTGATCTTCGAATGGAAATTCTGATGTATACGCTCCCACAATTGAAAAGTATGACGGCATCCAATGATGCTTGGGAGAATTGACGGCGACAAGGAAGCTTGAAGCCATGTGAGGAGAAGTTGATCTTGGAGCTCCCAAGATGTGTACGCAGGATTTTCACGACCTGCATCACAATCTGCCGCGATGAGATATTGTGTGGGGATTTCCGATGCAACGCAAAACCTGTGGAGGCGATGGGTTTGCAAGACTGGCTCTATTTGCTGCAACCAGACTAGATAATTGGTGTCGTCAACCTTGGCGGCGATTTTGTAGTTAAAAGACGATAAAGGAGCGCCGGTAGAGAACGCCGGAAAGGCAAGCGACACCGGTGATGATGTCATCATGGAGAACAGAAAGATGCGCAGGGAAAGGAAAATTGGATCGAAGAAACGATTACTCCACGGTGGTGGAAAAAACTTCCCTGAATACCATATTGAAAACAGAATCTTGATATGAGAAAACTGATTATTTCATTGCTTTAGAATAGTGTACAGAAGGGTTTATATACAAGAGGTTTTAATTGGGAAACTAACAAACAGAAATCAGTTACTATAACTTAACTGAAAAACTAACTAGTAGGTAAACAACTAACTCTGGTTTTATTATTAACCAGTTACATGAGTTACCCTTACTACTATTCAAGTTCTCTATTAGCTATATAATTGATTTATATATATGTTGCTCGAGACTGCATGATTTGTGTTTGATAATGATACGATGGTTGCACAAGCGGGAGCAAGACCCCAAGAAGAAGACACTCAAATGAAAGCATAACTGTTTACCCTATTTACAAGAAATATTTACATATTGCCTAATTACATTTTGTATAAATTACCTAGTTTAAAATATGTTGAGTTCACTTTCTTAATAGTTACATTTACAGGAAATATTTACATATTTATAGTTCAAAAATACCAGTGAGATGCACTACCTCCTCCATTCAGTCTGAGACATAATGATCATATTCTTGTGATATGCAAGAGCAGATTAATAACCTATGAATTTAGTGTTGTCCTTCAGTCTGTAAGCCCTTTTCCTTCATTTATATTTGAAATGAATCCCGTTTATCAAGCATTTACCCGTTGAGGATCGTAAACCATCAAATCTGCAAAAATAATTAGAATTTGGTAAGTTCTACTCATAAAATAGTTATTAACACAAAAGAACACAACATCTTTGGAAATAAATCAAGAAATTGATGATTTATCGAGCCGAATACGAAACGGTAATATTATAAACACCGCTGATACCATTCATTAAATATGTGACATATATTTACGTTTATGTGCATTAATATACTTAAAACTTTAGCAATAAACCCTTTATTTATTTTAACAAATGGGGACTATGTTTACCCCATTAAAATATTTTTTCTTGTTACTATGATATTAGTGTGCCGTATCCACAGACATTATCGGTGACTAATCTAGTCTAAAAAACCCGGTTATTCTTGTATACACTAGTGAAAAAACAGGATTCAAAGTCGGATATTTTGGACTTTTAAAGTCGGATGTGAGTCTGACTTCTATTAGGACGACTTAGAAGTCGGAGATTTAAAGTCGGGTTACGGTCCGACTTAAAAAGTCAATTTTTAAGTCGGATGAACAGTGTCTGACTTTAATTACCGCTCGTACTTGACTTTATCGGTCTATGTGGTTCTCCCCTCTTAATAGAGTTTTTGCCACACCCAAGACTTGAACTTGAGACATTGATGAAGGATTCAAACCTAGTTACCGCTCGGATCAACTCTTATATGTACTCCATTCAAATAAGTTCAATCATTACTCCAAAAAAATATTGGTTAATGAACTATGATATTGTGATAACAATTATATAGGAGATGAGTTTTTATGATTAAACAATGTCAAATAATCAATATTTTGAAAATCGGGCAATCATAAGACTGGTAAAGACACTTATTCAAGGTCAAGGTCTGATGGTTCAACCGCAGTTGAATCAGGATCAAATAGATAATAATAAAGTTGATATTTTTAATATGCAATGTAATATTAAGTGGTAAAGTTATGTTTGCCGTAGTATCCACTGCTTGCATGTGTTGGTTAAAAGAGGCTTAATGTTCTTATCGTTTGTTAATGGAGGACTTGAAGGTTATGGAGATTTCATGTACCTCATAGAGTGAAACTACTTGCTTGGATAGCCATGAGGAATTGTCTTCCTACTAGATTTAATCTCCAAACAAAAGGAGTGGAGTGCTCTTAATTGTGCCCCCATTGTGATCAAGGAATAGAAGACAATCTCCACATTTTTTCGGTTGCAGTCAAGCCTGTGCTTGTTGGTTGGAGAGTGGCTTATTGAATGACATTATGCCCCTTTTGGCCCCTACAACTGAGTTCACCAATTTGATGTTCACCATACTCGCACAGTTTCAAGAGGATAAGAAGCAGCGCTTCCTCATGACAACATAGATTATATGGCGGCGTAGGAATGGAAAACTATGGGAAGGAGCTTGTGATATTCCTAGACTTGCAATCAAGCGAGCCATTAAATTCTTGCACGAATGAAAACATGCTATAGAAAGGAGGACAACACCACACAACAGATGCACAACAACCGGCAGATCATAATGTGGCAATCACCTCCTTTAGATCACTTGAAATGCAACATAGATGCCTCTTTGTTTGCTCAGGACGGCAACTTCGGAGTAGGGTGTTTTCTCTGCAATGCAAATGGGTTTTTTGTTAGCAATGTCAAAGATCAGCAAAGGAATTCTCCTTCTAGGAGAGGCCGAAGCAATAGCCTCCTCCAAGGCTTGATTTGGCTTAGAGACGAAGGGTACAGGAACGTGGATATCAAAGTTGACTGTAAAATGGTTGATGATGCATTAACATGTGACATGTGCAACATCTCAAATTTTAAGGCTGTTATATCTACATGCAAGAAATTGTTACAGTCTATACCAAGCTTTAAGATAAGCTTAATTAGGAGACAAGCCAACCAAATTGTATTTGGAATAACTTGTCCATATTTATACAAATGTGTGACCACTTTAAATAACTAAAGTGGTCACACAAAAGGATAAATAACTAAAAAAACTATGTATAAATATTTGTATAACTTGACAGTCACTTTTTATTTAACTAAAATAATTTTTTTGAACACTTCAAAAGCATTGTTGTATGGCTCTACAACAAAACTTATATTTTTAAATAACAGAAGATCAACAGTGTTCTTCACTTCCCCGCCATAACTCGAGGTTGTACAAAACACTTCAAAAGCACTCTTTGTGGTTCATCTCCTACAACATTGCTATTGCTTTTAGGCATTTCTTATGCCAAGCAAAAGTGGTAGCAACCGTTCCTTAGGCATTGCCTATGAAAACTGTCGGGTTTTGCACTTCCTTCATACGTGGAGAAAGGCTAAAAAGAGATAAGAGAAAATAATCATTGGTATTAGGCAGGGATGTTACACTCAGGGCAATTTTTCGTTTTTGTCTTCATAGTTGTAACCATTAGTATCGGCTTGTATTAACTTCTATGTTGTCAATCGTGGATTGTGGAAAATAGCAATTTGCTAAAATTTCGCTATGCTATATCACCATTATAGCCAGCATTTAATTTTACAGTGGGCATATCACAAATCACAAAGTTCGAACAATAGCAATTTGCTCAAATTCCACGATACTTTAGCGTTTTAGAGTCATTATAGCCGCTACTTGACAACACTAATTATCATGTTGTTAGCACATTTTGTGCACTGTGCATCTGTTTGATTATAGCGGGCTTGTTTCTCTGGTATAGAAAGCCCATAGTTTCCACCGCTGCTTTGACATGTTTTCCACGTCAAAAATTGTGACTCATGCATTATAGCCGCTACTTGGCAACACTGATTATCATGTTGTAAGCACATTTTGTGCACTGGATCGAGACCTTTTGTGCATCGGTTTGACTATAGCAAGCTTGTTTCTCTGGTATAGAAGGCCCATAGTTTCCATCGCTGCTTTGACAAGTTTTCCACGTCAAAAATTGTGACTCGTGCATTTCTGTTCTTCTGTTTGTTGTCCTACCAACGCAACAAGCTCTAGCACAAGACATCTTATGCATTTTCTTGTAATGTATGGCACTCCATTTATGCGTGAATTGAGACCGAAGGTGCATATCACCATGAAGGTATCACTCAATTTCAATAATATAGTAATCTTTTAAGGTCGAAGCAATTTAATACTTCGCTACTGTAACGAGTTGGAGCACTCTTTGCATTCCTTTCAATAAATTTTTACTTGTGAAAAAAGAAGAAAGAAGAAATCTTTGAATTGGAGAAATATAATTTTAGATGTTCCTGACTTGAGTGTGGTATTACAAAAAAGTCAAGACATATTTTCACATACAAATCAAGGCAAGACCCACACACCATACTACAATCGGTGGTTAGGTTAACACCGAAACAAAAATTTGATTTCCAGTTTCCAATCTTTTCTTTTGAAGACATTTTTACTAAATTTCAATTCAACATCATTGAAGCCTCACCAAGAAGTCTAACAAAGAGACTTAGAAGAAACTCTTGGTTTAACAAAAGCTTGACCATCTGAAATGTGATAGAGATATAATGTAAATCAGCACACTCAGTGAAAAATTAATGCTGAATATAACTAGTGAGATAAGTAACCTATTATTTTTGGTGATCTACTATTTAAACTTTAATTATATAAAAAAATATATCAAAATTTATCCGAATTTGTGTTAGAAGGTTTTAACAAGGCTCTCACATTTCTTTAATTATATCAAAAAATATATCAAAACTTATCTAGATTTGTATTAGAAAGTTTTAATGAGGCTCCTACATTTCTTTGAGAAAAAAATATCCAAGTTTATCAAATACTAAATTTAGTATTAGTCAAATTATGTTCTCCATCGGTAAAAGTCACTAATACATTTACCAAAGCTTCTTAACAAATTATAATATTCTTTAAAGTCTTAAATACTAAGAAATTGAAAAGAATCTTATAATTAAATAATTAAATAAATCATAAATAAGTACCTAATTTATTTAAATTGAAATATACATATACAAAAACTATATTAGGATTTAGATAGATTAAAAAAATAAAAATATAATGTTTATAAGATATTAGCAACATTTACAAAACCAAACCACAGATTCAAAAAGTGAAAGAGGTCTTTTAACTTTTTTTTTATAATCAGAGATGATATTAATATTAATCTCCAAATACTAAATTTCAATTCTTCCCTCGCTTTTAACTTTTTTTTATAATCAGAGATGATATTAATATTAATCTCCAAATACTAAATTTCAATTCTTCCCACGCATTATCGATGTTCTAATGATGTATATTTTATCTTCCTGTGCGGGCGTGCGTGTGTGAATCTTCATAATTTATTGTTGGATTTTTATTTGGGTAGACAATATATCTCATTATTAAAAATTTAAAAATGGTTGGCTCAATCCATTTGTTGCTACCTATTCTTGACCAACTTTGGGTCGGTTCTTCCTGATCAACCCGGTTCTTAGGGTAACAGATAGGATATGTGTTCAATCCACCCAGTTGAACTGGTTGGTCTGATCCAATTTTTAAAACATTGGGTATTGTTAAGTTATTTTTAAGCTAAAGTGCTCCCGGGGTCCCTTATCTTTATTTAAAATAACGAATTAGTCCTTCATGTTTTTTTTTGTCCCAAATAAGTCATTTATCTTTCAAATTTTTGACACATAAATCCTTTTCCGTTAACAGTGCTGATTTATGTGTCAAAAAAAAGGATTTATGTGTTAAAAATTTGAAACATAAAGGATTGATTAGGAACAGAAAATGATTTATGTGTCAAAAATTTAAAACATAAAGGACTGATTTGGGACTAAAAAAAGATAAAGGACCAGATCGTTACTTTAAACAAAGATAAGGGACCCCAGGAACACTTTAGCCTTAATTTTATGAACCAAAAGATCCAGAGTTGAACTTGGTTGATGATTCATTAACATCAATAAGACAATATGATGTGAACTACTTGATATGGCAAATTGGAACTATAGTCATACCTTTGAATGTTGTTCAATCTTGTAGATCTTCTGTTGGTTTACGACCAACTGCATCAAAGGAAGACCTTGTATCCATGCCCATACGTCTAGGGATGTATACATTAAAATAGTAATTCACCATGCACTTTAGAGATTTTGAAGGAAAGTGCTCCATGGCGAGCTCCCAAAAGTTTGTGTCATTTGATAGCGGATTAGATTTTACTAAAGATTCAAATTCCCTTTGTTCTTCCAATGTCCATGACTTGGAAAAATATTCTCCCATTTCATCAAATTTCCAACTAGAGAAAGCTGAACCAATCTCCAACCTCAAAAGCTTTCTAGCTTCACGAACGTGTAGTTGAACACAATCAATTGATCCAGGAAAGTCACAAGAGCATGAATCAGGCCTACCTTCACCAATACTATTTGTATTGGTTTTTGACTTAATAGGCATTGGCCAAAATTGGGTGCCCAACCACTTCAAATCATCATAATTACTATGATGTTTTATGTTGGTTGTGCCTTCCCATTTAGGAACCTCGGCTTGAAACCTAGGACCAATGGGAATAACCGGTCTTGGAAGATGGTTACCCCTAGAAGGTAAAAAGTTCATGCGGGGGTGAATGAGTTCCATGTCTTCCTCTTTTGAGCTCAACGAAGTCTTATTATTGATAACGTCTTCGTTGACCAACTTCAATATTTTGACGAATTTCATTTTTGGTTTCCTAGATATTGACATCTTGGTGCTACTAGTATCACTACTACTAGTAGCAATTAT
The DNA here is from genome assembly GCA_039519185.1 of Astragalus membranaceus. Taxonomy (NCBI): domain Eukaryota; kingdom Viridiplantae; phylum Streptophyta; class Magnoliopsida; order Fabales; family Fabaceae; genus Astragalus; species Astragalus membranaceus. The sequence goes on from CM076854.1 coordinate 101,448,296, forward strand.
ATCTTTAGGTTGTCTTTTCATGCTCCCTTGATTCATAGAGTTTTTCCTCTTAATAGAATCGTTGGAGTCATTCAGGTGAGAATAGTCTTGAATGCAAACCTTCCCCTTAATAGAATCGTCGGAGTCACTTAGGGGAGAATATCCCTCCATACAGCTCTGCCCCTTAATAGAATTGTTGGAGTTATTTAGGCAAGAATAGTCTATCGCACAAATATGCTCCTTGATAGAATCGCCAGAGTCACTTAGTTCAGAATAATCCTTCATACAAACGTGGCCCTTAATAGTATCGCCTGACTCACTCAAATGAGAATAGTCTTCTGTACTAATCCTACAATATTCTATTTTATCATCTAGAGCGGGGAAAGTAACAGGTTCTTGTGTTCCTTGTGGAGTGTCGCGTCTTTCTCCAAATAATGGTGAAAATGAAAGAGAAGAAGACGAGCTTCTTCTATGAACTTTTTCATTTTCATTACCATATTTCTCGTTATTGACGTGATCAAAAGTAGAAGCAAGTTTACCATTGTTTCTATACCGGTCAAATTTCCTCTTCTGAAATAAAAAACAGATGTTGATAAATGCAGAACTGCTAAAACAAAGTGACTATGAAGTTCTTACATTGTCAAATAACCCAACATTGGCTCAAATCAAGACTCGTGATGAAAGAAAAACAAGAAAATCGACAAAAAGAGCTTCTTGTATAGGGGTTCTTATGTGTCGCTATATCACAAGAAATTTTCATCAATATCAAAACCATGAAATCAACATTTGAAATTTGGGATTTCTACATGACAAAAGACCAAAGAGGCCTCATAATTGAAGAAGGATCCTTAGAGGGTGCTTTTGAAGAAAAAAAAATCAAAGGAGTAACTCAAAGATCCTAGAAATGGCGCCCAACAATAAAGAAGTGATGACAAAAAATTTAAAACACGAAAGCAATGCCATTTATATATACATTTTAGAAGATAAAAGAGTTTTCTTTAAATAAATAAGCATGCACATTATCCATGAATCGAATTTTAAAAGAGGGAGCATGAGTACCAATATCTAATGAGTAGAAGACAAAGTTAACTTCTTTTTCAAACAATTAATTATTGTAAAAGTAAAAAGAACCGATGTATCATCAACTAGGTGATTTAAGGGTATCAGTACTCCCCAACAAATTACCAATATCCTATAATAGTGACTATTAGCATACTCCCTCTGTTCTCTTTTATAAGCAAAAAGACGATGTATTTTGGCCTAAAACATTAATATCTGTCGACCAACTTTTATTTATAAAAGAGACCAAAGGAAATATTATTTTAGATGGGATAAGTCATTAGTATAAACTATATACATACCGGTGGAATTTTAGAATTAGGATCCAAAAGTACTTGAGCTTTGTGCATTTCAGTGTGAAGTCTTTGATGGGGTGACTTCTTATTGTATTCGAAAGCAAGAGTTTTCGATTGTTTCTTCATGACTCTATCATCAAACGACTCAAAAGCATTTTCTGCATGGCTATTTGTTCCTCCCGATGTAAAAAACTCACGACTAAAGTAACCTCAAGAAAAACAAATTTACAAAAGGACATAATTAGAAACACCAAATAAAACAAGACATGACATGATATTAGTATTTTAGAAATACATTTCATTCATAAAATAAAATCTCGACATTTTTTTCCATTGGAACTCAAGCAAAACATACAATTATACGACGAAAGTTTGGAAAAATAATTATTCCGGCAACATCTAATGTAAAATCATCTATAGAAATAAAGACATTCATGTAGAAAAAAATATTAAAAAATTATAACAATAAAATATTAAAAAATTACTTCGACAATGTGTAATGTTTCCCCGTAGGCAATTAAAGTGTTGAAATTATACCAACAACATATAATATTTACCTATCAGAACTCAAACTCAATATAAAAATATATTTATTCCAAATACATCTAATGTTTTCTTAAGGCTCATAAGCAAAATAACAACTTATAAAAAATAAAATATTCTTTTATCAAAATCAAAGATATATTTATAAAGGTAAAACACAAAAATAAGTGTACTAACAACATGACAAAATTTCCGAAACTCAAATGCAAAAGAAAGACACTCATGAAGACAAAATGTAATAAACTTTTATTTCGATAAGGTGCGATGTTCCTCGTAAAGAATTGAAAGTAATGAAAGTGTAGCAAAATGTAATATTTTCTTGTCAGAACTCAAAAGAAAAATATAAAAAATAATCATTACGTCAAAATTTAATATTTTGGTAATGATATTTATAAACAAATATTCATTTATAAAAATAAAATTTATTTATAAAGGACAAAGACAAACAAATTATTCTAACAATAACTTGTAATTTTTCCTAGTCGAGACACAAAAGTAAAATAGTCATTTATAAACAATAAAGACATTTATGAAGACAAAAGATAAAAATAATATTATTATTTCATCGTGCGGTGTTTTCCAATTGGAAATCGAAAGTAATAAAATTATAAGACCAACATGTAATGTCTCCTTTTAGAAATCTAAAGCAAGATATAAAAAATAACTATTTCAATAACATCTAATTTTTTCCCATTTGGACTTAAAAGAAAATAATAACTTTTAAAATACTAAATATTCACTTATAAAAAAATTATACATAAAAAACAAATAATTCCGATTGGAAGAAGATTCTTAAAATTTGGGTTGGGCCTCCCACTTATATGCTCTTTATCAGGCCATATCACATTTGACATGAGACTCTTAACAAACCATATCACCCCTAGGACTGGACAATTGCGACTCTAGTGGCGCGATAGCGGGTGGCCCAATGGATCTAGATTGGCTCTGATACCATCTTATAGTTTGGGTTGGACCTAAATCAACCCTACAAAATTGACTTATAAGGGTGAGGGATGCCTCCCACTTATCCCAAGAACGCAATTGAAAATCTCAACGTTCAAAAACAGTGAAAAAATCCCAAACAAGAGAGAGTGAGAAAATGCCTAAAACAGGAAAAAGAAAGTGGCCATTTGAACTGCAACATGTATATCTGGGGACTCAGACCAAAAACTAAACACGAATCTGGGACCAGCTGAAGGAAGTGATCACGACATTGAAAAAAATGACCGGAACGGTGGCCGGATGCGCCGCCACATGCTGGTACAGTGGCCGTAAGTGACGCTGTTGCGCTGGCACTGTTTCGGCGGGTGTGAGTGCGTGAGAATTCTGTTGAGGCTGAGACTTGGCACTCATTTTAGATACGTGCTTTTCGCGCGGTTGGTGGTGGTTTCGTTGAAAATGATCGCCAGAAATTTTTCTAGTGGCGGCGAATGGAGGCAGACAGTGGTTGGACTGCCAAAAACTGGAGTAACACGCTGGAAGAATGAGAATACGTCGGAAAAAGGGTGATTGCAACGATGAGAAAGGATAAATTGAAAATTGAAAAGGTTGTGCTACCGGCAGCGGATGCCACCAACAACAATGGTGAAGCACAAGAACAGCTCACAAAATCAGAACTTGTTCAGATACCATGTGTCTATAATAGAACACACTCACGTCTATTTATAATGAAAATAGATATAAAAATAAAAATCAATTACAATTAAGACTAATTAAACTTAATTGTATTAATTAAAACTAATTGATATAACATATCATAATTAATATTTTAACAATGGTAAAGCGCCGCTATTTGACAATACTGAGCACAAATAGTTCATAGTACGTCACTTTAGACATATTTATGTGCCAATAAATATTTGTGTACCACTTAATGACTAACTTTTACCTTTTTACGTTGAACAACTATAACTTACCCCACAATTTTTAATAGCAAGTTTAAAAAACAAACAAATCTATTAAAGATGATATGACTCACTTGCTTTAAGAGGCTTCAAATGGCAAGATCAACGTCAAATCTGAACTCATAGTTTCTTAAGCCCTGCAATAGTGATGGGTCAAAGATTGTAAGAGAGATCCAATAGTGATGACTCACTTGTACTTTTTATTTTATTAAAAAGTAATTCTTTGTCAATAATAGTTGTGACCGTTGGCCTAGCGGCTTAATCTACCCTAAGATACGGGATCGACCTGATGCTCCCGAGTTTGATTCCTACAGTAGACAAACTCGATGTTGGCCAGTGCGAAATTTGATCCTAAGTACGAGCGGAGATTAGTCTTTCGTTGAAAGCGTTGGGACACTCTGTGGGAACACTCCTATGTTGGGACACTCCGTAGATAGCCAGGTCCGAACAAAAAAATCTCTCATTTTTTTTTGTCAAAAAAAAATCTCTTTGAATCAATGTTATTAAAATCGGACCGGAGATTGAACTTGAGAGACCTCCGGGTCATGATTCAATTGGTTCACTCGGTTCAACCAAGGTTGAACCGAATGGTTCAACCATGATTGAACCGAATGAGTAATAATTAAATAAAAAATAAAAAATATTGAAATTTGGAGAAACAGTATATTAAAAAAAGCAAAAAATGCATTTCGGGCAGTTCAACCAGAGCCAATTGACAGTTCAAAGTGATTGAACCGCGCGGTTCAATCCGGTCCAACCCGATTCTTAGCGGTTCAATTGACCTGCGGTTCAAAAGGGATTGAACCGTCCGCCTGAGTGTCTGGTTCAACCGGTTGAACTGTCCGGTTCGGCTCGATTTTCACAACATTGTTTCAAATGATTCTCCATTATGAGAAATGGATGGGAAGACCTATCTCCAAAGGTGGTTTGCAAAAATGGAAGGGCGATGGTGAACCTTTGATGGTTGTAGAAATCACAATAAGAGAGAGAGAGAGAGAGAGAGAGAGAGAGAGAAAGGGAGGGAGAATCACGAAAAAGGAAGAGTCAACGGAGGAGGAGGATTTGCTACGATGAGGTGTTTAAAGGTAACCTTTTTCTTCTCACAACGTCCTGCTCTCGCACGCACTTTGCAACCAAGGTCGACAATGATCCTCAATGGCAATTTCAAGTTACGCCATACACCCTACCATTGTGTTTCAGTCCGAGCTCAATTTCGGACTGACCTCAACAGATCAACCTTAGGTAGCTCGGTTTGCAGCCGCGCAAGACCAAAAGAAAGCTTTGGTCTATCCAGCGCGCAAAGCCACAGATCGCCATCCACGCCGCACCTGGATCAAAGGTCCAAATCAGCCCAAATCCAACAGCTCGCAGCCAAGCCGCGGCCCTATAAATACCAACCCATCTCCGCACCCCAAGTAAGATCTAATACCCTATCTCATCGTACAATTCACTATACTAACTTGGGCGTCAGAGTGTGTGCAGGTACCACACTCACGTCGGTCAGCAACTCGACAACTGGGAAGGCGCATTGATCCAACCCATATTCCATCCCGACTCAAATTCTACACCAGGACACATTTTAATTGACAAAACAAAGTACCATTGTCATCCATTTAAATGGATTTACACTAATCTCAAATGATAAGAGTGTGTTTGTTTTGTTATTCCCAATGTTATCAAGCAAAAATGTAGAAAATAGCGATTTGCTTAAATTCCACTATGCTATAGTGCTAAAGGCGCTATTTAACATATCATGAATTGTGGACAATAGTAATTTATTCAAATTTCGCTACGATATACACACGGCACAGTTTGGTTTGATTTTTAAACAAAAACTCATTCGAATAGCAAGGTAACATGTGGTTAGATTCGATTTGGTTGGCTCTTAAAAATATTTGAACCAATCTGATGTGAACCAATGCAGTTTGAATTAGCTCGATTGGTTTGGTTTTTTACAAAAAGAAAAACGTTATTTGATCACAATTTAAATGAATTTTGTTTTAAATTCAAATATTAAAAAACTAAATAATTATGTGATTAATATAACTTTAAAAATATAAGCTGCATGAAATACTTACTATGCAAAAACTATAGAAACAACAACTAGCAACATTTACTATGCAAAAACTATAGAAACAACAACTAGCAACATTATATGTAGTAACATTGACTTAAGAACAAAAATGAACCAGAATTTTAGTTTGTAATTTCAATTTTTGATGTGTGTGACTAGGTAAGGTCTGGGTGTTCATGTGTGACTAGGTAAGCTGTGAGTGTGAGACTAAGTCGAAGCATGTGTTAGTGTGACTAGATTAGGTAGCCTTCTTTTATTTTTTTTGACAATATAATAATTTGTGCAGTTTGGTTTGGTTGCAGAAAAACTACCATTAGAATTGAATTGATTGGTTGATTGAAAAAGTAACTTGAACAAATCCAAACCAAAGCGATTTTTTACATTGGTAGCACAATGGGTAATGGGTAAAGTTAACTGCTCGCACAATTTTAACTTTTAACACATTAAATATTTAAAAAACACTATATTTTATACCTTTTAATTTCCACACGAAATACCAAAAGTGCCCTTAAATAAACCTAACACTTTAAAATAATTAGTGTTACCAATCGCTAAGCGCGAATTGCGAAAAATAACAGTTTGCCCAAATTCTGCTATGCCATAGCACTATAGCGCCACTATTTGACAATATTGATGGGCATATTGCAGATTGCGAAAAATAGCAAATTGTTAAAATTCCGATATGCTATAGCGCTATAGTACCTTATAGCCGCTATTTTACAACACTGAAAATAATATGGTCTTTTTCGTAATTTCGTGATTGTTTTCAACCCTAGACGCTCCAACACGTGAATATTGCCACTCCAAATTAATTTTTTTTCCCAAATTTAAATTGATTCATTGTTGGAGAGATTGTAGGATCTAAAATCCCTATTAACTAATTGATCTTTATATTGGTTAGTATTTTGGGTAGGAATTGATTGAACGGATTAACTTGTCTAAAACCCGTTGGATCTTCAATAAAAAACACGAAAAAGAAAAAAGGAAGCAGATCAACCATAGAAAAAGAAGAAAACGCAGGCAACGGGGAAAAACTATAAAGCCTCGCCATAGATACACAGAAAGATGCAGATACACATGACAAAAAACGAAAAAACAGCTGACCTTTATGGATAGAAGCAGCACGCATGAAACAGAGACAAGGAAGAGAACGCGCCAGATCCACGCAATCCTATAGATGGAAGAGATAAGAACGAAGCTCAAGATGGAGAAGGGAAAGCTATTAAGATTTGGTATTTATATACAAAACTTAATGGGCTTAAATAAGAAAAGCAAAAAAAAAACATGGGCCCTTAGGCCCAATAGCTTAAGCAAGTGTTAAAAAAATAGACTTAAATATACGTTTAATCTTGACAAAAAAATATATATGTTTAATCATTGTATTTTTAGGATGAAAGAGCAAATCAAATATCTCATCGGTGAACCACTAAAATTGACCGTAGGATATTATATAAAATATTATAAGTGGTTAAGATTGAATCAACGAATATTAAATCTCAACTGTTGATAAATTTTTATACTATATTTTGTTTGCTCTTTCACCCTAGAAGCACCTGTTTAATCAACGTAAAAATAAAATTTTATGTTTTGTTTTTGCAAATATATGTCTTATCTAGTTTAGACTCTGTAAAAATAATATAATGTATTTTTTATACGTACAACAAATGTGTTATATATTACAAGGACCAAATTGGATAAATTGTGTATATATAGGGACGAAAAAAAAAATTTAACTTTATAGTGACTAAACTGGATAAAACATATATTTACAAGGACGAAACACAAAATTAATTTACAATTTTACAAGTACTAAACCGGACCAAAACATATATTTGCAAGGACTAAGCATATATTTAAACCAAAAAGATATGATACTTAATTTCTTACCCCCCCCCCCCCCCCATTGGAAACTTGAAATGACTCAAGTGATAACTTTTGATTATATTGAGAAACGAGAACATTTTATTATAGCTATTAAATTAAAATTAACGGCTCAAATTACATCATTAATTGTGAGATTATGTGTATTTGTTTCCTTTTTAGATAGATATCGCATGAGATTTTGTAACTAATTATGTAATATATTTCCTCTTTGAGTTTTTTTCCCCCTAGGTTTTGGCCTAGGAATGTTTTAACAAGGCCATTTGTACTAGTTAAAGTTGGCCTAGGAATGTTTTAACAAAGGTTTATTCCTTGTACTCATTTCAATAAATAAACCTTTAATTATCAAAACAAAAATATGAGCAAGTTAAATTTAATCCAACAGTTATAGTTAAAGTTCTTATTGAGTCATCCCACATATATATATATATATATATATATATATATATATATATATATATATATATATATATATATATATATATATATATATATATAGGTTATTCATATATTAGAGTGAGGAGAAATCATATTAACCCCCTTAGATCAAAATATAAGGACTAGATTAAAAGATCATTAAGTTTGGCATGTGCTCCCTGCTCCCATTTTAACCAAAAATCCATTTTCGTCGTCCATTGCTATCGATGCACATTGTCATTTTCTATTGGCCGCACACCAACCCTATCGACGATGCCACCACCCACCTCTACTAGCGGTGCCATGAGCAAACCCCGACATAGGTTTCTGGTCGTGCCATGATCAAGTTTGAGCTCTACTATTTTCCTCTACATCTCTGTTTTCAAGTTTAAGTCATCTCTATTTTAAAGTCTAGTTGCGTCTCCTTTTTCAAGACTGTCTACGAGTTTAATATATTTTGTTTCTTTGCGACTCAAACCTTGTCCATCAAATTCTGTCATTAATGGAAAAAATGCATTTCATATCGGTTAAAAATGACATTTCATATCAGTTCCTGAACCGATGCAGAAAAAGGAGATATAAAAAATAGGGACTTTTAACATCAGCCGCAGAACCGATGCAAAAAATGGTTTTCATATCAGTTACCCGTAGACCCGTTATAAAAAGTCAATTTTTTATCAAGTATAAGCGTATTTTTGACATCGGTTTTTTATTGGAACCGATATAAAAAGTACTTTTGGCATTGGTTATCCAGAGGAACCGATATTAAATATTGATTTTTAACATTAGGTTATTTGAGAACCGATGTTAAAAGTGGAGTTTTTTTTAAAAAAAAACGTGTTTCTAATCAACATACATGAGACAGGACTATATACTATATAATCTCAAATATTCATATAATTAAAAAATGAAACATCACAATCTCAAGTACATATTACAAAATCTTCGGCACAACGTCAATTGTTTTCCATAAAAATGTTTTACACGATGGTGCCTGACGTACATAGTCATAACATATTACCAAAACTATCCAAAAAATTACTTCGAACATAAACTAAGCAAACACCAAAACATCACAATCTCAAGTACATATTACAAAATCTTCAGCACAATCTCAAATGCATATTATCAAATCTAATCTAACATAGACTAAGCAAACACCAAATATGAAACTAACTTTTCCCATGACTTTGAAGTGGTACCACTGATTACACTGAAAAAATCACTTGGCCAACTATCATCTGCTAGACACACATCGTATGCAGTCCTTTAAAAGAAAGGAAGAAAATGGTTAGCTCAAATAATAGGCAAAAATTAATAGCAATATAGAAGATTACCAAATGAAAATAGTACATATGAACTTGTAAGCCTCTCATGATCCGAGACAATAGAGGAATTCAATAGGTCTAACTGTTGGGAAACAAAGCCATGATACAACAGAAGGAACAGTATGCAAAGTCCTATCTATAGATTTACATCTTCTGCGACTAACCTACTGGCTACCACGATCAATATCAGTAAACAAGGTGAAACAAAGAGTTTGGGAGCACACCCGCCAAATGATTGTTCTCAAGGTGACTGCAAAAGAGAAAATGTTGTAGCTCACTGAAAACTAACAAAATAAGAATAATGGATAAACTTATCATCAATTACATGATTTTTAAGTCCATGCATCCAGTAAAATCTAGGACTGGGTTTGTCAGCGTATTTCCATCAAGCCATCTGCATCGATGAATCGAATATTTATGCCACCAACCACAGCACGGGCTTGATAGACAAAATAAGAAAGCAATATAAAACTCACAGCTCAACCAGACCAGTCAATTTGGTGATGTCCAAAGGAATATTGCCCGTCAAGTTTTGACCAGACAACAAATTGTCATCACCAGCAACACAAAATAAACTGTCATAAGATCACTTGAGCTTTCCTTTTCGTACAGTAATTATAATTCTTTATTAGAAGCTAGGTTGTTTTTTTCCCCCTTCTCATTATTTTCCTTTCTTTTTGCTTTTTTTTTTCAGGATATGAGAAGGAATAAGACTGCATGAATAAGCAAAACAAAAGCCTAAAAAAATATAAACAATTTTTACATTTAAATTATTCTTGGCCGTAAATATGAGCTACAGTGGATCCACGACCACGGAACACGTAAACATGGGTCACCCCCTTCTTGAGCCCAATCTGCTGAAGCGGAAAAGTACACTAAATATAACTTCTCCTGCAAAGCATCACAAATTAGTGCTTAAATACATGATTTTTAACAGACAACACTTTGTATTGCAATCGGGATGCTTATAAAAAGTCTTATTGTTTTTGTTTTCCCAAAGTACTTTAAACAACCGGTAAGTTAGAGATCCATTTGTACCTACTACAGTAGTTTGCATTACTTTCGCTGGTGGAACTTCATCTCTGTTAACATCAATTTGTGATTTGGTGGAAATTTTGAGTTCCAACAGCAACATCAACAAGATAATTTGCTTTCTTGACAGAATCTGATTCCCAAATTCTATCAAATGGGTCATCAGGATACCTGATATGACAGAAGATACAAAAATTTGATATTTGTAGTCTGTGTGAAATAGTTTTTTGCTCTGATGGAAATTATAAAAATTGACCCCAAAAACATTAAAACTAATAATGGAAGAAAATAGAAATCTTGAGTTCTCCAAGAAACTTAGGAGCAAGTAGGAAAATCAAAAACAGAAGGAAAACGGAATAATTAGCGAGCAACCAAGAGAAAACTAAAAGTACAACGACAGATCAAGAAACGACTGGAGGGAAAATAGCGCAAATGAGAGGAGGAGAAGAAATGCACCTAGGATTCAAAGTTCACCATCAATGCCTCTAGAGAATGAGGAGTTGCACCTGAAAGACACCCAAATTTCTTGCCTATCAGAACCATTTCAAAAATAAAAAACTATGAACCCGTAAATTGAAAAGGAGACAAAGGATAGAGCATCTAAAGGGAAAGGGATAAAATTAAAAAACAGAAAACCTTCAAGAACAATTCATTGTGTAACTCAAAAGTTGCGAAAATCAGAAAAGGGAACCCTAAAATCACAATCGTGTAACTCAAAAGTTGCGAAAATCAGAATCGTGTAACCCTAATATTCACATATGTTAAAGAAGAGTTTACCTAGTTGCAGCGGAGGTGTCGCGGTGGTGCTGTGGACGCATCAAGAGGGTTTTTAGTAGGCATGGCAACATAACCCGAACCCGCGGGTACCCACCCGACCCCGCCCCGAGTTTGACGGGGAAAACCCGCTTTGACTGGGGACGGGGTTGGGTTCGGGGATGTCGATACCCACCCTGTCCCCGTCCCCGCCCCGAACCCGCTCGACAAAACATAAATTAATTATTTTATTTTATTATATGCATATTTACTAATTCATTTTGTTCCATAAATTTTGTTTATTTTTAATTTTGATCTATTTCCTATAGAAAAATCTATTTTAATACTTTTAACTTTATTTTATCATTGTATAATTATTATTATTTTATTTTATTAATTATTATAAATATATTTTTTGTATTTTTCCTATAAATTGTGGCGGAAACGGGTACCCGCGGGGAACCCGTCCCCGTTTGGGACGGGGTTGGGGGATGCAAAACCCGACCCCGATAGAGTAGGGGCGGGGACGGGGAATGCCAAACCCGCCCCCGACCCGCCCCGTTGCCATGCCTAGTTTTTAGTTGTGGCGACGGTGGTTCTCCGAGACACAGTGAGTTGCAGCGAGAGGGTTGCAGCGAGTTCGTCAGCGAGTTTCAGCGAGATGGAGAGACACAGCGAGAGGGAGAGATGATGGTATGTGTTTGCTGGTGTTTTTAGCAAACAATCACTGGTTTTATTAGAAATGTTTGTGAGATTAAACCAGAAATCTCTAAAGCAATTGCCTTTAAACACCATAGTTTGTCAACAAATATATTTTAAAAAGGGAGACAATTCACCATGAAAATGCAAATCAAAGAAAAAGAAGTAGTAAAATGGAACGCAGAAATATAAAATGACTTGTATTGAAAGCAATAAATTGCATTAAATGTAAAGAGAAATGTGCACAAATTCACATACGTGGTACAATAATTCTTTTACTCTGTTTTCGCTGTGACTTGGAAGTTAGAGTTTCAGAACTGTGTGTTTGGTATAATAATTTGGCACCTCTGATTTCTACGTAGAAACCCCTATTTATACAGAAAATAATGACTGAAATGTAAACTGCTATGGACACGTGGCCACGTCTCAATAACCAGTGATGAACTTCGTGCCACGTTCGATGCCACAACTGCCTACGTTGTATTAACCGTAGTCTTGAAATTCGACATAACTGTTTGCCAATAACTGCTTGACGAAGTCCTGAATATACTGTCCTGTCGAAAACTCTTCCTTGTCGAATTGGTGAAGACTTCTTCTGTCGAAAACATGCTGAGATGACTTAAATGTCACTTTTCTTTTCCAAAGGCATTATGAATGATCTTTAATGAAAAGTCAAACCCTATTAACTAACCACTCAAAAGCCTTGTCTAAATTCTAGGTTAACAAATTGCCCCCCAAAAATATCTTTTTCGACAACACAAATGTTAAGGAAGAAAAAGAATATTTTTGAAGATTTCGAAACGTCACCTCCAACAACTTTGCATTAAATGGTGATAGGCAACAATAATCATGACCCTACGCAGATAAAGCGAACCGTTTTATTGGGCCACGTCATTTGGTTGGTGGACCACGTCCTTTCAGAATCTCAAACGTGCGAAACGTCGTAACTGTGTAACCGTTGCACTTCTAACGTATAAATACGTTTCACTTCATCTTCTTCAATCTCATACTCCCTTTGAACCTTAAACTCTGAAAATTTCTCAGTTAAACTTGCCTTTTCACGAAAGCTTCAAACTTTTTTATCGTTTCGACATCTCTACTAAGAACCCAACCCTCTTTGTTCGTTATTTGCAACAGATGGCTTCTTCCAGCGCTCAACCTCAAAAACAAACAGTTGCTGTGCAAGGCTTTGAAGGCTTCGTTGCAGAACCTTCACCAACTTGGTTTAATCAGATACTTATTCCATCTGGTAAACCTTTTACCCATGCTTATTTAGGTCCTCTTCCTGACCCCATAGAAAGCGAAGAAGTTAAGGCGATTTTTCCTAGTCACCGAAAACTTCAACCCAGAATTTTTGAGGAAACTCCTTTTCATTTGGAATTTCTAAAAAACCCCAACAGAGTATTTAGATCTGCTCCTAAGGTAGAACAAAGTGATTACATCGCATGGCTTGACAAAGTTCAAAAACAAAAGGAAACCATTTGGCAAGAACAGGGGATTTTCGACATTATTCAACTGTCGAAATATGGACCCAAATATGACAGCACTATGATTCTAGCAGCATTACAGTTCTGGGATATATCCACTCATAGTCTCCATCTGAAGTGTGGCATGTTATCTCCCACTCTGTTGGATGTGGCTGCCATTACTGGCCTGAAACCACTAGGCGAAACTTTTGACCCTAAACTGGCCACCAACGACTATGGCTTCTCATTTAACAACCCTACCTTTAGTGCTTATATTGCTGATCATCATGATACTGAGAATGTTGAAGTATCTGATTTAGAACATATAGCTTTTCTTACCTTATGGTTGTCATGTTTTGTCTTTTGCTCCCGTTCTCTCCAAGTAGCAAAAGTTTTCGTTCCTTTGGCCATTCAACTCCATAAGGCCAAAAAAATCAATTTAGCGAAATTGATTTTGGGGAATCTCTATCAACATCTTGATGGTGCTGCCCTCGAATTGAAAGAAGGCGAACCAACTGACAAATTGCTCGTTGCTGGTCCTATGTGGCTTATGCAACTTTGGCTCTTAGCCACTTTTGAATCAAGGCTGAACTTGTTTATTCCTAAGGAAATTCGACCAACCTTACCAACTAGAAGAACACAAGGAGTTCGACTAGCACAATTGAAGAATAGGGAGAAAAACTTGTCTTATGAAGAAGCGTTTTCTATGTACTTCGACATCTTCAACTAGTGCACTACTTTCGTTGATGCTATGGCGCCTTTTGTCAGATGCACTTTTGGACCATCTTGGTTTATCAACGAATTTCCCTCTAACTCAACAGAAAATGCTGAAGAAATAAACCAAATCTGGCAAGCCTATCTTTCGCCCTCTCTTCTTTCGATCAGGCTCTCTCCAAGCAACAATAAAAACAATCTTGGCATTAGCAAATATTTTCCCAGCTATTTTTCAAGGCAATTTGGGCTATGCCAGCTATTGTTCAACACTCCAGAAACAGAGCAAGCTTATCAACAAGTCTTCAAGAATTTTCGTTTCAAAGATTTGCTCTTCGAACCTGCTAAATTTCAACCAAGCTTTTCTTGCACGAAGACATTCCAAGATTGGTGGGGAGGATACTATACTAAGGCTTCTAAAGGAAAAACTGATGCAGAAATTTCGAAAATTTTGTATTCAGCTTTTCCTTCTCAAATTGCTGAGAAGAACAAATCCCCAGGTAATTGGAAACATATTTCTTCATTAGTTAAAATTTTAAAACCATTTACCTGATAAAATCTTTGCATTATGAACAGCTGCTGTTTCACAGAAAAAACCCACTAAAGCAGCACCAAAGCAAAACAAGCCAACAGCAAGAACACCACCCAAGACAAAGAAGAAACTTGTGATTAAATCCACTTCCAACTTACCCCAAATAGAGGTACATCTTTGTTAATTAGCTAGACTTTTTAAATAGAAAGTTCGATCATGTTTCATCACCTTTATTTCTTTTTCCTCTTTCAGAAGAAACCTGGAGTAACAAGTCCTCTTGCAATAGGGAAAAGCCTACTTGTTTCCAGTTCTGAGGTAACAAATATATCTTCATTTCTGTTTCAAGTTTCTTCGACTCTTTTAACACTTAATTGTGTTTTAAACTCGTGTTTCTCTTTCGCAGGATACTGATAGTGATGGTGATAACATGCCTCTTATTCACCGGTCAAGGAAACGAATGCAACCCGAATCCCAAGCAAGGGCTAAAGGGATTGTGATCAAAGAATCACAAGAGCAATCTCATGGACCTCCCCCTAAGAGACTTCACACATCAGTCGAAGTTCCTGTTGTCGAATCTTTAGCTGCTCCAAATGTTCTTTCGACTGAACACATTTTGCCTGCACCATCAACACCTGAGGAAATCTCCACAGTAACTCCAACTACCCAAAATTCTCCTATGGTTGTTGACGTCGAAGGAACAAACAACGCTACTAACGCGAATGTTGAAATGGAACTTGAGAGAACTAACGAGCAAACACCAGACGTGGCAGGCGCTAAGGATTCAATCAAAGAGACGATTGAGATTGAGGTTCAAGAAAAAGCTTCTACCAAAGAATCAACTAGTAGCGCTATGAGTGACCAGGAGTTTTCATTGATGAAGACGACAAATCCTTTGGCTGCTCTTAAACATTTGCTGAGCCTTTCTTCCTCTTCTCCTGCCATGGTTTCCAGTGCTTCGACTACTTCCTTGACCTCTGTTACTCAAGAATCTACTGAAGAATTGCTTCAACAATTAAAAGCTAAGGTCTTGGAAGGCAATCTCTTTGCTAGGATTGAAGAGAACCCAACAGAAAGCTTTGCAATTAAAGACATCGTTCAAAAATTGCTACAATCAGAGCCTAATGCAAAACTTTTCGCTTTCCTGATCGAATTTTTGCCAGTCTTTGAAACTTTTGCACTTCACATGAGCAAACGCTCTGAAATTTCCAGGTTGAAAAACCAAAAGGCTGTACTTCATCAAGAAAAAATTAATGCCTTCAAGGTTTCTCAAACCCCTATTGATGAATTGGAAATTCAAATAACAAAGGATGAGCAAGAACTTGCTAACTGGGATTCAAAAATTCAGCACTATGATGAAGAAATAAGAATTCTCCAAACAAAACTGGCAAATGCTAAACTCCAAAAAAGTTTAGTGCAACAAAGGATGGAGACCCCTAAGTCGAAGATTGAAAAAGCAGCTACTGAGGCTCTTCAACATTTTGATGATGCTCAAAAACACCAAGCCACTATTGCTCAACTGGACAAAGAGTTAAGCTTTCTGGAGTCTTCAATTGCTGTGGGTACCAAAATTCTCTACAGGCTCAAGCACTCTCTTCAAAGCCTTTAGTAACTTGTAATAGTGTAAAATTTCTTTTAATGGCTATGTAATTATTTTGATTGAATACATTACCATTTCGAACCAATTTACGATTTTATCCTTGCTCGATTCTAACTTCGTTTAATGTTGGCTTATACTGTTTTAAATACTTGCCATTTATTTTGAAGACTCTATTTTCGTCACCCAATTCTTCGACTTCGTATGCCCCATTAGAAAAACATTGCAAAATGCGAAGTGGACCTTCCCAACTAGGTGACCATTTACCCAAGACTCTATCTTTTTTATCCATAGGTAATAACACTTTCCAAACTAAATCACCTGACTTAAAGGTTTTTAACTTAACCTTTTTGTTATAAGCTTTAGCTACTCTTTCCTTCTGTCGAATAAGCATTTCCAAAGCTAACAACCTTTCTTCGTCTAAATCAACTAACTCATCAAGCATCATATTCCAATAATGATCAAAAGGAATTTCATACTGTCTTTGAATTCTTATTGATTGTAAACAGATTTCAACAGGCAATACTGCATCGTGTCCAAAGGTTAACCTGTATGGAGTAGCATTGATAGATTCTTTGGGTGAATTTCTACAAGCCCATAAAACTTGATCTAAAGTGTTATGCCAATTTCTGGGTTTTTGCCCAACATGCTTTTTAATCAAGTTAATAATGATCTCATTGACAGCTTCCACTTGACCATTGGCTTGTGCATAATATGGTGTCGAAGTTAATAACTTAAAACCAATTTCAGAAGCAAATTCCACCATTTTTCGACCAGTGAAAACAGAACCCTGATCTGTAGTTATGGTTTCTGGAATTCCATACCTATAAATAATATGATTTCGTATAAACCTGTATTACTGCTTCTTGGTCAACATTGGTTAAAGGTACTGCCTCAACCCATTTGGTAAAATAATCAATTCCTACTAATATATACCTATGACCTTTTGATGATGTTGGTTTTATTTCTCCAATTATATCCAGAGCCCAGCCTCTGAATGGCCAAGGTTTCACTATGGCATGCAATTCATTTGCAGGCACATGTTGTATTCCAGCATGTTTTTGACACTCTTGGCATCCTTTGGCGAACTCTATACAATCTTTCAACATTGATGGCCAATATATTCCTTGTCGAAATAACAACCATTTCATTTTATGGCCTACTTGGTGCGAACCACAAGCTCCACTATGTGTCTCAGAAACTGCTAAATATGCCTCATTTTCACTAAGACATTTCAATAATACTCCTTCAGGAGTTTTCTTAAACAATTCGTTTCCAATTACCACATAGCTTAAAGCTCTGTACTTTACCTTTTTATTGGTATTTCCTGTGGGATTTTGCAAGTATTCTACAATAGGCTTTCGCCAATCATCATTGGCCATATTGTCAATAGCAAAAACTTCTGCTAAAACAACTTCATCAACAATGTGGTGTTGTTCGATACATTCCTCATCTGTATTTGTTGCCCCCCCAGTTTTTGGTGTTGACAATAATGATGAAGAAATATCATCAGACACGAGTTTCTCTTTTATTTCGACTAATTCTTCAAGGCTTTGTTTTGAAACTCTATAACCTGATGCAATTTGGGCCAAATCATTCGCCACTTGATTATCAACTCGTGGTAAATGTTCTAAATGAACAGAGTCAAATCTCTTTAATAAGGAATTGGCCATAATAAAGTATTTAATAAGGTGTTCTTTAATACATTTATATTCTTTGGTCATTTGTTTGATAACCAATTCTGAATCACCTTTTATTTCAATACATCTTGCCCCCAGCTCAAGTAAAATTTCGAGGCCTATAATAAGAGCCTCATACTCAGCTTCATTATTTGAGCAATGATTTCGAATTTTACACTTGTACTTCGTTGGAATGTTATTTGGTGAAATAATTAAAACACCAATCCCAACCCCTTTTTTATGACTCGAACCATCAAAATACAACCTCCAAGGATATGTGTCTACGAAATGTAATGTTTCTTCGACAACAGAGTGGTCCACTATAAAATCAGCAACCACTTGTCCTTTAATTGATTTTAAAGGTTGATAAGTTAAGTCATATTCAGATAAAGCTAAAGCCCATTTACCAATTCTACTATGCATTATTGGTTTCGACAGCATGTGCTTAATAATATCAGAATGCGAATAAACACAAACATTAGCTGGCTTTATATATTGCTTTAACTTTGTGCATGAAAAATACAAGCAAAGGCACAACTTTTCTATAGAACTGTACCTAGTTTCAGCATCTATTAAGACTCTACTAAGGTAATATATGGCTCTTTCGACACCATTATCATCCTCTTGAGCTAACATGCTACCTATTGTTTTTTCAGATGCTGCTATATACAATTTGAGCACTTTGTTTCTAATAATAGGCATTAGAATTGGTGGTTTCATCAAATAAGACTTAATTTCTTCAAAGGCTGCTTGATGAACTGATTCCCATTTGAAAACTTCTTCTTTCTTCAGTCTCAACAATGGCGAAAATGCTTGAGTTTTGCCACTTAGATTTGATATGAATCTTCGTAGGAAATTGATTTTTCCCAACAATGACTGAAGTTCTTTTTTGGTTGAAGGAGCCTTCGTTTCAATTATAGCTTTAGTCTTATTCTGATTGATTTCAATGCCTTTTTTGTGCACCACAAAACCCAAGAAATCTCCTGCACGCACACAGAAGGCACATTTTAATGGATTCATTTTCAATCCATATTTCCTCATTCTTTCAAAAGATTGTCGAAGATGGTCTAAATGGCCATTTTCTGAGGAAGATTTAACTACCACATCATCTATGTATATTTGCATAAAGTTTTCAATAAAATCATGAAACATACAATTCATTGCCCTCTGATATGTAGCACCAGCATTTTTTAAACCAAATGGCATTACTACCCATTCATAAATACCTAATGCTCCTGGGCAACGAAATGCAGTTTTCGATACATCTTCTTCAGCAATAAAGATTTGATTATACCCAGAATAACCATCAAGCATGCTGAGGTATTCAAATCCTGCTGCTGAATCTATCAACATTTCTGACACAGGCATTGCATATTCATCTTTGGGAGTTGCATTATTCAAGTCTCTAAAATCTATGCAAACTCTAAGAGTGCCATTTTTCTTAATTACAGGAACTATATTAGCTAACCATTCGACATACCTGGCAGTTCTGATGAATTTGTTCTTGAACAACCTTTCGATCTCCTCTTTAATTTTAGTTAATATTTGAGGAGCAAACCTTCTTGGCATCTGCTTCACTGGCTTCTTCTCTGGTCGAATTGGCAATTGTAATTCCACAATGTCTCGACTCAATCCAGGCATTTCGTCATAGTCCCAAGAAAAGCAATCTTTGAACTCCCTTAGCAATGTTATAACGTTGTCTTTCAATGCAACATCCAGATATGCACTAACAAAAGTTGGCCTCTTCTTTGACCCATCTCCCAAATCTACTTCCTCCAATGGATCTTGAGCTTGCATTCGCTTTGTTGAATCTCTAGGATCCTTTTCAAAACCTAATGGCTCATTATCATAAATGCAATCAAGCTTTTCATTCATAATAATGCCATTTTAGTCTACAGAACCTTTGGCTTCGACAGCCATTGTTTGATGATTTAATTCGGCTTCCATAGCCGCTTTTAACTTGTTTTCGGCCATATAAGCCGTAATCTTGTTCCATGCATTAGGAACTGACATAGGAAACATTTTAAGAATCAGAATACCACCCTTCAGGTTGGGCAGTAGCATCTCCTATTATTTGCCTTTCCCAAACAAAACCATAGTTTGGATGCAAATTAACTGAAGCAAATACATTATCAGCAGGAATGTATGCCTCATTAGAAGATGGACATGGCGCAATGTTCACCAATTTTTTCTCAAAATTTTCCTTGGTGATGTGATTTACGTCAGCACGAAAATAACTTTGGTCTGCTTCAATGTATTCGACAAGACCATCTTCCTTCCACATCACTAGTCTTTGATGTACTGTTGAAGGCACAACACCGACTCCATGTATCCACTCTCTTCCAAGTAACATATTGAAGTTTGCTTTGGAAGCAATTACTAAGAACAGAGTGGTCCTCTTGATAGTTCCAACAATCAATTCCACTTCAATGGCTCCAAGAGAGTAACCAGTTTTGCCTTCGTAATTACTTAAGACAATATTGTGTGGCTTGAGGTCGGTGATGGATATGCCTATCTTCTTCATAAGCACTTCAGGCATAAGATTCACAGCAGCACCTCCATCAACTAACACTTTGTTGATGCCAATACCATTAACCTTAGCCTGAATATATAAAGGCTTCAGGTGATTCTGCATACTCGTATCTGGCCTCTCGAAAGTAGCCACCTGCTCTTCGACACAGCCATCATTCATCACATAGTAACACATGGGTTTGTGACAAGCCATATCTTCAGTAAAATCTTCCTCACTATTAGGTACAGTTATGACATCATATTCCAGTGGCAATATTGACACCACATTACAGACGACATCGAAGTCATCATCAGAATCATCAAAACCAGAACCTATGTCCTCATCAAAGTCAGACTGAGCTTCTTTCCCTTTAGATGTCGAAGATGGAGGACAAATTCTTTCCAGTGCAGGCCTTCTAGGTTTTTCCATCGAAACATCCTTACTTTTTGCCTTATTTACCCCACTTGTAGGCTTAGCAACATCAGCACTGGTACTTGCTTCAACCTTAGAAGCCACCTTCTTATCACCCAACTGGACTTTGATTCCAAAGTGACTAGGAACCTTGTTCACATCTAAAGAAGCTTTCTTCTTCTGGTTTCTCTGAAAACGACGCCACTGGGTTTTAGTCATAGGATTCTTACCTTTATAATTATTCCAATAATTATACTTGTTGGAATCACCTTGATGGACAACTTGAGCGTGTGCATTGTTGTGAACCCATTTTCCAACAGGGGAATTCGTTTGTGGAACGAAGGATTTACCAAACAGTTTTATGGATCCTTTCTTTCCTGGCTCTTGGCTTGTCGAAAGCTTAGTCGAAACATTAGCCTTGCTAGATGAAGGCTTAATCGTAACATTGGCCTTGTAACCAGGAAGCTCAGTGCTACCAAAATCAAAAGATGGCCTATTGTCAAGCCATTTCCTCTTACGTTGTTCCTGATCCTGGTACCCTTCAACAGCTTTAGCTGCTTCTTTGTCGAAAACAGCACTGCACCTAGGACATAGCATAACCTCAGAATTGTTCCACTTACATCTGTTGAGGAAATCTATCAATTCCTCTTCAGCTTTTGGGAACACAGCATGTAGCTTCCCATCATATTCTTTCAAGGTTATCTCTTGTTTCTTCCCTTCAGCATATATAAAACCTTCCAATTTCTTGGTGGAGGATTTAAGTTTCTTTGGAGGATCTTTCATTTCAGCATCTACCATGTTTATATTCATTTCGAAAGGTTCTGTATACATGGCTTCAGCTTTGGGTAAAGGGTCATCTACAACTTGCATTGGAGTTTTCATCTTTCTATCTTCAAATTTTAATCTCCCTTCTTCGATTGCTTTTTGCACAAGATCCCTGAAAAGCACACAACGGTCAGTGTTATGTCCCAAAAAATTATGGAACTTACAATAACCCTTTTTCTTTCTCTGGTCAAGAGTTGGTACTTTTAAGCCACTAGGTACCAATATCTGACCATCTTTTACTAACAGCTCAAATATTTCATCACATTTAGTAACATCAAAAGTATATGTCTTAGGCACAAATCTGTCATTTTTTGGCCCAACAGGATTTTTCCCATTAGCAGGCCTTAGTAATTTCCAAGTATAAGGAGGACCAGGCTTGAGTTCAGCCACGTCTATCTCCTCTCTTTCGACATCACTAAGTGTGGTGTCGAATTCTTCTTCGACATAAGCCACTTTTTCTTTTTTATGAAACCTATTTGACGTAGACTTTTCTTCTTTAAGCCTTTCCACCTGTCGAACTCTGTCAGCTAATTGGGCCATATCCCTTAGATGAGATGTGTCCAATTTCTTCCTGATCGAATAATCAAGGCCACCAGCAGCCATTTCGACGAGTTCATGTTCAGGCACTTGTGTGAAACAACGAGCCTTCAGTAGCCTAAACCTATTCAAATAGTCATCAACAGTTTCAGGTATTTTGCGCTGAACACTGGCCAATTCTTTGAGACTGATCTTAGATTGGCCCATGTAAAATTGCGCATGAAATGCTTTTTCTAATTGCCCCCATGTGAAAATAGAACCAGGGGGTAATGTAGTAAACCAAGTAAAAGCATTTTTTGTTAAAGAATTTGGGAAATATTTCATTTTCAAATTCTCATTTTGGGCTATATCCCCAGACTCAGTCAAATAACGAGCAATATGTTCGACAGTAGACTCTTTTGTGTCACCACCAAACGTAGTATATTTAGGAACTTTCCAGCCCCTTGGTAACTCAGTTTGCAACACATATTCACACAATGGTGATATGAAATTTGTCCTATGCAAACCTATGTTAAGACCATTTTGCGCCATTATAGTTTCTACTAAAGTGGCTATATTATCATGAACGTCAACATTATTTCGTTGTACTTGTCGAACAACCTCGTCAGCGTTCTGGTTTCGGTTTACCAAAACTACTTCAGGGATATGATTTGCTAACCCTTGTTGTTCGCCTACAACTGTCTGGGCTTCGACCGTAACCGCTCTTTGAGGGTTACCAGGCATATTACCCACTACATTGGGAATTTGCCTATTATTAACCGTTGGGGTCCCAAAGAAATCTGCAATTCGACCCATTTGATTGGCTAACATTTGGTAACTAGTGTTAGTATTTTGAATCAATGGATTAAAAACTGTACCAATTTGTTGGGTTAACATATTAACCATATCATGATTGCTCTCATCAACTTGTTGTCGTAAGGCAAACAAAGATTCATTGGTTAATGCAGTAGGATTTCGACCCATTACACTTTCAGAAGAAACATGTACAGGAGACATGGTCGAAATATGTGGCATTCCAGTAGGCATGCCATATGATCCAGAAGGAAATGCAGGAAAACTTACATTATGAAAATGTGGATTTAAACCGCTTCCTATTGCCATATAAGGATTATGAAGTCCCATATGTGACGGCAAAGGCATAGGTATAGATGCCATGTTTGACTGCGTTAATCCAACGTTAGTCATTGATACTGACGGAACAGTTGTTGATGATGATGGGGATATTGTTCCCACAATCAACCCTGCATTTACGTTTGCAGAGTCTACTATTGTTCCCTGTTCTTGTGAAATCACAGGATTAGAACTAGACGCATTATTAGTAGGACGAACCATTTTTCCGCTTCTTAAGTGCATGCAAATACGAACACATACAAGAACATAAAAAAATTACGTATTAAAGGCAAACTGTCCCACTGGGCGTGCCAATTTGTTTGCTGGTGTTTTTAGCAAACAATCACTGGTTTTATTAGAAATGTTTGTGAGATTAAACCAGAAATCTCTAAAGCAATTGCCTTTAAACACCACAGTTTGTCAACAAATATATTTTAAAAAGGGAGACAATTCACCATGAAAATGCAAATCAAAGAAAAAGAAATAGTAAAATGGAACGCAGAAATATAAAATGACTTGTATTGAAAGCAATAAATTGCATTAAATGTAAAGAGAAATGTGCACAAATTCACATACGTGGTACAATAATTCTTTTACTCTGTTTTCGCTGTGACTTGGAAGTTAGAGTTTCAGAACTGTGTGTTTGGTATAATAATTTGGCACCTCTGATTTCTACGTAGAAACCCCTATTTATACAGAAAATAATGACTGAAATGTAAACTGCTATGGACACGTGGCCACGTCTCAATAACCAGTGATGAACTTCGTGCCACGTTCGATGCCACAACTGCCTACGTTGTATTAACCGTAGTCTTGAAATTCGACATAACTGTTTGCCAATAACTGCTTGACGAAGTCCTGAATATACTGTCCTGTCGAAAACTCTTCCTTGTCGAATTGGTGAAGACTTCTTCTGTCGAAAACATGCTGAGATGACTTAAATGTCACTTTTCTTTTCCAAAGGCATTATGAATGATCTTTAATGAAAAGTCAAACCCTATTAACTAACCACTCAAAAGCCTTGTCGAAATTCTAGGTTAACAGTATGCAAATGGGTTTTTGCTGTGAGAGGGAGAGACGCACGGAGAGGGAGAGATTATGGTAGCCTAAATTGCAGTGAGTTTCAGCGAGAGGGAGAGACGGTGTCGGTGGCTTTTGTTTCTAGAGTGAGAGATGCGAAGAAAGCCTAAATTTTAGCGTTTTCTATAACGGGTATATAATTGACCTGATATGAAAATTATAAATTGGCATTCAGGATTGTGTTTCTATATCGGTTCGAGAAGCAACCGATGTAAATATTGTAATTTTCTATAACGAGTATACCGATATGAAAGATGTAAATTAGCATTCAGGATTGTGTTTCTATATCGGTTCGAGAAGCAACCGATGTAAATATTGTAATTTTAATTACAAAACTACCACCGCGTCACTTTTAACATCAAGTTATTTTTAACCGATATGAATGACTGTTATAAAATACATTTTTTCCGCTAGTGTGATTTTTATGTGTCTAGTTGCCTGTACTTCGTCTTTATTTTTGGTTAAGGAAATGAAGATTGATTCACTTTAACTAATCATTTACTTTAGTTCCAAGACTTGTTTTTCATAACATGATGTGTGAATTGATATATTGAAAGATCTAGCTCTGTATCAACAGAATATGTTCTTGTGACTCAATTAGTTTTCTTCTTAGTAGAGTATATTTCACTTAAGTGGCTTTTTGTTTTTATTATAGTTCTTGAAGTGTGCAAATTATTTGTGATATACCACCTCCATTTTCGTATATAAGGAAAAAAATATATACTTAGTCATGTTATTAAATATAAGCAAATAAAAATTTGTTTTAGTTAATGTACCAAATTTCCCCGTATTTAATTGCTTCATTTTTTCTTTTCTAAATGCAAGTAACTTTTAGTTTCGTAATTTTTATTTCTTTTTTCACAATGTTCGAGATGAGTTGTATAACATCCTAATTTAGAAAATTAATTGAATGATAAATTAACAATATGACTATAAATAAATAATAGTATTTTAGAATTACTAAGTGAAATACATTTTACTATACTAATGGATAAAATAATATGTTTATATTATAAGTGAGTTGCGTGTGGACGGGGGAACTTCCGCGGTTTTTCTTTTCTTTGTTTGTGTTTTTTTATTTATTTTTTAAGTGTGTGTTTTGAGGTATTTGATATGTTCAAACATGAAAAGTTCGTTCCACAATAACCGATTATGTGAAAAAAAAATCAAGACAAAATACGTAAAGTTAGATGCTATGCACTGTGTTTTTGTGTACTTTAGGGGTCCAGATAAAATTTTAATTGTTCAAATACGCAATGTTAGTTCCTCAATAATCGGCTTGGTGAAAAAATAATAATTTCGTGACAAAGATGTGTGTTTTGACGTACTTTAACCATTTTTTCTTTTCCATATTTTAAAGAGTACTTTACGGTCCGGAAAAAATTTAGATGTTCAAATACACGAAGTTCGTTTCTTAATAACCAACTAGGTAAAAAAATTAATTTCATGAGAAAATACGTAAAGTGAGATACTAAGCGGTGTGTTTTGTTGTACTTTAGGGTTTAGAAAATATTATGATTTTTCAAATACGCAAAGTTTGTTCCTCAATAACCAGTTTGGTGAACAGATAATAACTTTGTGATAAAACAAGTACAGTGTGATGCTAAGCGGTATGTTTTTGGGGTACTTTAGTGTTTGGAGAAATATTTAACTGTTCAAATACAAGTTTGTTACTCAATAAACCGGTTTGGTGAAAAAAATATCATTTCGTGACACTAACCCGTGCAACTCACTCTGTTACTAATTTCACCACTTTTAAAAATCAACTTCATTTTACACCTCTTCTCTTTATATTTTTTAGAACCTTACTTTTCTAAACCTTTAAAAAATAACTTATTTTTATACTTCTTCTCCTATTATTTTTTAGAAACATATTGTTCTGAAATATATATTGAATCCATTTAATTTGATCACTAAAAATTCATAAATATATTTTTAAATTTTTTACGATTTACTGTTTATAGGAATAACTCTTCTTTTCGTGTTTGGTCGCCCACCATTACTGAGAGTTGCTTATTTGTCTTGCAATATTTAATATGCCATAGATACCTACTCCTGCGAGAACTTCAGCCATATTTACAGTAGAAGCCTGTTGTGTCCTAGTGTGATTTTAATATGCACATCATTTGAACTTCAGCCATATATATATATACAAATGTATGTGCAAGTATACACAATCATAACAAGTAATATAATAGTAAGTTGAGATCGTACCTACGGGGATTGGATTAATTTCAAGGTTTAAATTGATAGCTAACTAGTGAGACATAACAAAATAAAACACAATTTTTGGAATGCAAGAATGTAAAATAACAGAAAGTAAACAATCAAATTGAATTGAGTTGAAATGTATGATGAGAAAGTAGTTGGAATGCCTTCCACTGGTAAGCCACTTTTAACAGTATTGTGTTACATATGATGTCGTAGCATTTGACGTTGTAGCAATTGATGTGTGTCTTTCGGTCATTATCGTCAGAGTTTCATTACAAGGGACAACATGTCTACGCCCTTAAATAGGTTCACTCATGTATATGAAGCACCCACAGTATCACCCTATGGACTATGCTGCCTATGTCTAGGTTGAGCATGGAATCACAAAGTTTCCTTTGTTAAAACACTTACCCACATTAGTTCTTGAGTTCCAATTATAAATCATGTCTGAATTTATAATTTTCATTCACTTTTAGTTGGCCAATTCTAAAGAATGAATTTGAAAGAATTTTGCATGCAAGAACTAAAATGTAAACATCAATATATAACACAAGCTAATCAAAAGAACATTACAAGGTGTATAGCATCCTAACTACAAATGAATTTAGCTCATGCTTAACATTACTGAAATAATAGTCATGTTCATGTAACTGAAAAATACAAAAGACAAGAAATAGAGTAGAGAGTACACAATTAATTGCCTCTACATAAGTCAGCCCAGTAATGCTGCAGCACCGCCTTCAGCATTCCTTATAGTTGCTGGAAGGTGGGGGAAGAAGTTGTCAAGTTCTTCTTTCTCCTTTGAAACCAGCTCCAAATGTGATTTTAAGTGATAATTTCTGGTCTATTTGTGAGAAGGTGGATGGTATTGATAGGCTTCATGAGAGAGGTTTCTTCATGGTAAGGTTTGCTTAAGGGTGAAGTAGTAATTCCCCACTTGCATCACTTCCTTTTAAAAAGTTGATTTGATTTTTCAACTCTAGAAAGTAGGCCTATAAGCATGGGCAAGTGTTTCTGAAAAAGGTGCAAGTTGCAGGCATGATGTCATAAAGTGGTGCTTGAGATGAGCAACTTGGGCCACTTGCTTAACTTTTTGACTTTTGCGTTCATAGCGACGTCATCATGGTAATGTTGTGGCATCTAATGCTGTGGCATTGAACAAACGCATAAAAATACCACAAAACGTTTAAAAGTGCCAAGTTGTAATCAAAACATTCCTTAACCCTTGTTTATGTTTTCTTGTGTATTTGATTATTTATAAGACAATATTATTGAGATTCTAGTAATAATTTAGGTATTAGAAGCATAAATAACTCTATATAAAATAGAGTTATTAAAACCACCGTAACTTTGTTTAGTTGCTTCCATTTTATTAGTGGTTTTCATCCAATCCTATATGATACGTATTTCACCTTCTATTTGTGTTGTCATCTTTTTTTTCTTTAACAATAGAACTGCACATCATTTTTTCAACTTTGTGTAGTTGCTTCTATTTTATTGGTGGTTTTCATCCATCCCTGCATGATACCCAAGTGTTTCATTTTCTAATTGTGTTGTCTTCTTTTCTTTCTTTTATTTTCGAGTACTGCGTAGCAGCATCCAGTGGCGAAGCCAGGATTTTTCTAGAGCCTGGGCAAGAAAATTTCACCGCCATTTGCTCTTTGACGGATATATCACGTGACTCATCAATAAGCACAGAATTGTCTATCACCAAGCTCTTCCATAATCACCTTCATAACTTCAATGGCACAACACGTTGCAAGCTCCTTTTGAATGTCAGAGGAAAGCATTGTGCAATTTTTTGGACCACGGACAAAAGCATCTCTCACTTTTTCATTACTAGATTTTACCCAATCTACCATCTCTCTAAAATTGCCCTTGTTTAGAGAAGTAGAGCTTTCATCATGGCCACGGAAAGCAATGCCTTGTGCTATGAGGTATCTAGTACAATCTACAGAACAAGTCAAACGGATCTTATATAGTTCTTCTGATTCCCTACTTGCTCTAGCAAAGATACTTGTCACACTTTGTCTTTGATTATTATAATCGTCATAGTGCTTCATACATGAGTTGTGCTTACTATCATGCTTACCAATATGATCTTTAAAGCCTTTAGATGCATGCTTCCAATCTTTAAGACTTCATACCCAAAGTGCCCGGCCCTCCCGGGCGACTTAAAGAGAAAGCAATAGAAACAATAAGCCGCATCCTTGGACTCACTGTATTCAATCCATGTATAACTCTTATACCATGAACTACAAAATGCTCTTGAATACTTCCCAAATTGAGTACGAGGGAAATTTGTCAAATTTGGTTGCGTTGGACCCTTCAATATATACGCCCTCCTCACTTGGTCTTGAATCTCCGGAGCATACTCATCAATTTGTTTCCTACATCCTGGATCACGCACAATGTCATTTGGATTAAACTCATTGGCCGCATTAGGGGGCGTTTCTTCTACTTCGGCTTCCGGTTGCACAACATTCGCATTCTCAATAGAACTTCTAGGTACCAAAAACCTCCTCATCTAACAAATTTTATGATCCAAAAAAAGAAACTATGTAAAAAACAAATAATGATCAACATATAAGGAAACTAAAAAAGAATCAACAATTCTACACAAACTAATGTCTCAATAACTTCAAAGAGTCCAACGCAATAATTTACACAAACTAAAAAAGAATCAACAATTCTACACAAACTAATGTCTCAATAATTTATTTGGAATAAAGAGTAGGGATTAGGAATATACCTCAAATAACTTCAAAGAGTAACATTGAATGTGTGGGTACTTTTCCCTCTTTTTAGAGCTAAAACCCTAACTCCAAAATACTACCCAAAGAGAGTAATGAGTTGGTTTTCCTTAAAATAGAGCTCAAATGTAAATGATTTAAGCTTGGATTGGACTACTTGAAGTGAAAAGAAGAAGAAAAGGAGAGGGAGAGTGTCGTGAGAGAAGAGAGGAAATTGGGGGGGGGGGGGAGGGGGGTTCTGTTTGTCGTGAGAAAAGAGAGGAATGTGTTGTGTTTGCTTAATTGCTTTGTTTATTTTATTTAGTTTTTTATATATATTGGGCTTTTGGGTTTCATTTAGTTTTTGGGTTTTACTTTTTTTTACATTGGGCTGGACCATTCTTTTTTTATTTCACACCCACTGTTTTACTATTTTTGCCCCTGGTTATGACTAAAAATCAGCTATTGGGTTGGGGGCTTTACAAACAAAGTAGAAGTTGAGCCCGGGCGCGTGCCCGGGCTAGCTGGGCCCTAAAATCGCCCCTGGCAGCATCTACTCCTGCGAGAACTTCAGCCACATTTAAAATAAAACGCCACATCATCTTCTTTCAACTTTGTATAGCACTTTTATTTTATTTGTGGTTTTCATCCAGCCCTGCATGATATCCACATGTTTCATTTCTATTTGTGTTGTCTTCTTTATTTTGATTATTTCGCACTTCTAAGCTTTAGAATTGACCACTATTAACTCAGAATCAACATTAGCAGTGTTATTAGTAATCTCTATATTATTCCTTCCAGCTTCTTGCGTCCAATATTTCTTTTAAATATTTAAGTCAGACTTCACTTTATCAGAAAAAGCTGCATAAAGATTCTTTAGAAGGGACATCTTCTGAAGATATATGAGCAACTTGTGCAGGAGAAACAATTCCCTTCACACTATCAAGATTCGCCATTTCGTTCTCTTGATGGACCTCTGCAAATCGAGCATTCTCATAGCCTAAGAATAATCAACATTATGCGAAGCAGATGAGGTTGTTGCTGAATTTCCTGCATTACTATCTTCATCACCATCTAATTCTTGGACAATATTAACTCGTTGCCTAGCAGACTTTGGGCTCTCAACCGACATATTAACCACAAATCTTTGACGATATTCTTGTCTTTATCCTGAATCATATCCTTCACCGTTGGAATATTTTTAGGGACAATTCTTTGCTTAACAACATACTCTGGAACATGTGCTCCTTGTTAAGATCAATATCAGACCACATCCTTTTAGTATAGCTACCTGTTGCATGACTCAATATCCACAAATAAAGCATAATCCAATCTTTCGACCAAAATTTGATTTCAAAGTTTCAATCTCAAATCTATATCAACAAGTACATGAGCAAAATGGCTAAAAGATCTATCAGAAGGATTTTTGCGTGTCGTATCTTCGAGACAGATTAGAGTGCCAACACTATTAGCAATAACGTGAAAGGTATTGGTCATTATAAAATATATATATATTAATGTGTCACAAGTGGTAGATACTTGGGTCCCTTAACAATTTGGTCCTAGGTTCGATCCCTAACAGGTGCGTATGGAAAAACATTTGTTGGGAGATGTTAACGATCTCAGATACCTCGAAGGATTAGTCTCCACAGTCGTCGTGAATGATACATTGGTTCACCAAAAATATATAACAATAAATTATTCGATTTTCACGGGTGAAAGAATGAGACACTGATTTATATCATCTTTCACTGATCTATTAAGATTCCCTAATATTTCTTCAACCACAACATATTGCCATGTATAATGTTACTCTCTCTCCTTAATTATAAACACTCTATAAATTTGGCTATAAATAGACACCCCAATCTATTACAATTTACAACCAATGATTACTTTTTTCCACCAACTCCTCTCTCTCTCTCTCTCTCTCTCTCTCTCTCTCTCTCTCTCTCTCTCTCTCTCTCTCTCTCTCTCTCTCTCTCTCTCTCTCTCTCTCTCTCTCTCTCTCTCTCTCATAGAAAAAACATAATAGTAATAATAAAAAAAAGTATGAAGCCAACAAATTTCCCTTTTCCAATTCCACGTTTTTTAATATTCTAAGTGGGAAACCACTATGTCTGATTCTTTAGAAGGGACATCTTCTGAAGATATATGAGCAACTTGTGCAGGAGAAACAATTCCCTTCACACTATCAAGATTCGCCATTTCGTTCTCTTGATGGACCTCTGCAAATCGAGCATTCTCATAGCCTAAGAATAATCAACATTATGCGAAGCAGATGAGGTTGTTGCTGAATTTCCTGCATTACTATCTTCATCACCATCTAATTCTTGGACAATATTAACTCGTTGCCTAGCAGACTTTGGGCTCTCAACCGACATATTAACCACAAATCTTTGACGATATTCTTGTCTTTATCCTGAATCATATCCTTCACCGTTGGAATATTTTTAGGGACAATTCTTTGCTTAACAACATACTCTGGAACATGTGCTCCTTGTTAAGATCAATATCAGACCACATCCTTTTAGTATAGCTACCTGTTGCATGACTCAATATCCACAAATAAAGCATAATCCAATCTTTCGACCAAAATTTGATTTCAAAGTTTCAATCTCAAATCTATATCAACAAGTACATGAGCAAAATGGCTAAAAGATCTATCAGAAGGATTTTTGCGTGTCGTATCTTCGAGACAGATTAGAGTGCCAACACTATTAGCAATAACGTGAAAGGTATTGGTCATTATAAAATATATATATATTAATGTGTCACAAGTGGTAGATACTTGGGTCCCTTAACAAT
The DNA here is from genome assembly GCA_039519185.1 of Astragalus membranaceus. Lineage (NCBI taxonomy): Eukaryota > Viridiplantae > Streptophyta > Magnoliopsida > Fabales > Fabaceae > Astragalus > Astragalus membranaceus. Next base: position 101,480,469 of record CM076854.1, read on the forward strand.
TTGGTCCTAGGTTCGATCCCTAACAGGTGCGTATGGAAAAACATTTGTTGGGAGATGTTAACGATCTCAGATACCTCGAAGGATTAGTCTCCACAGTCGTCGTGAATGATACATTGGTTCACCAAAAATATATAACAATAAATTATTCTATTTTCACGGGTGAAAGAATGAGACACTGATTTATATCATCTTTCACTGATCTATTAAGATTCCCTAATATTTCTTCAACCACAACATATTGCCATGTATAATGTTACTCTCTCTCCTTAATTATAAACACTCTATAAATTTGGCTATAAATAGACACCCCAATCTATTACAATTTACAACCAATGATTACTTTTTTCCACCAACTCTCTCCTCTCTCTCTCTCATCTCTCTCTCTCTCTCTCTCTCTCTCTCTCTCATCTCCTCCATCTCTCTCCTCTTCTCTCTCTCTCCTCCTCATCACACCTCTCCTCTCTCTCTCTCTCATCTCT
>CM076854.1:102081447-102327023 GCA_039519185.1 Astragalus membranaceus
TGACCATTGAGATATTTGTGTGACCACTTGAGGACATGATGAGTCATCACCCTTATCTCTTCCTCTCAGCTGGATATTTTGACTTCCAAGTGGATGCTAAATTACACTTGGCGCCTCCTAAATGGAACCCATGTGATAGTTGGTGTATTCCATCATTAGTACTTTTTGTAAAGTGCTTTAAGGATAATATCTAAGTCTTATGATCATCATGTGATATTATTATTCTATTAAGACTTAGTTAGTTTTAGATTAATATAGAGATTGCTTCATTAGTAGGTAAGATACGTAGACACAAGTAGTTGTAACTTGGAAGAAGAACCACTTATGACATAGTAGCTTTTCTCCATTGTTATACTACCTTTAAGCTTTTATTTTTAGCATAGTTTTCTAGTCTTCATCCAAGGTTTTGCTCACGCCTCAACTTCATCCTTTGTATGCTACGTGGGATTATTGGAGTGTATCTTTTGCAACCACTCTTCTCTTGTCTCCATACGGTAATACATACTCTTTAGTTGTATTATGTTGATGAAACTTGTGATGAGCTAACTTTGTTGTAGTTGGATTGTTCTTGGTGTGTAATGAACCTTGAGTAACTTTTGTATAATATTATGATGTTTGTGTTTTATTCCTTGTGTCATAATGCTTTCAATCTTGGTTTGGGAATGATCAACTAAAACAAGGTAACTTTGTGGGTACAGACATGGTTCACAAAGAGAACTCAAGGAATGATATGAATGAAAACCCTTTAAAGACATTTAAAGGAAGCACTACTTAACTCTAGACATAGGGGATCATAAGGCAAATGTTGTAAGAGCTTAATATACAGGGGTAAAACTTATTTAGAGCCTAGACATAGGAGTCTTGTAACATAACCCTGACGAAAGTGACTGAAAGGCACGCTACCAAAGCGCTACAGCGTCTACGGATTCTTAAGCGCTACAGCGCTTAACGCTACAGCGTCTAAATATTATTTGAACATTACTCTTGGGAATTTACACAACCATTGAGCTGTCCAACTCACCTTTAATTACTTCAACTTAATACTGTTTTATCACAACTTATAATGTTTACAACTCTTTACCTTTACTTGTTACTCAATTCTTTTCACTAAGCTTCTAATCACTTAAACTCCTTAGATTAATTCCAATCCCTGTGGGAACGAACTTTACATATCATTATATTACTTGTTGCGATTGTGTATACTTGCACATCACCTTTTCGCACAACAGGCCCTGAATCTTGCGAATCTCGCCATAGTGTTGGATCTGGTCGAGAAAGACATACATCCCTCGGTAGAGGCTAGCCAGAAAGAATGACCGCCATGCATGAATATCGTCACTGAGCATCAAAGCGACAAACGACTGGAGTTCTTGGACTATTCCAGCAGAAACCGTGCCGCATAGGAATCTGCAGAAGAAGTAAATTAGGAACGCCGCATGTTTAGTGTCTGAGACGGTGGCATCAATCTTCTTTTTCTTGGAAATGAAAGTGGGGTAGCGCCTCTTCGCATGAACATGATTAAAGTTGACCTTTGGAGGAAGTCTGCAAGGATGAATCACCGTGCCATAGATGGGGAGTCCTGTAATGGCTGCGACGTCAAGAAGAGTGGGAGTAAGGGTATCCCACAGGAAGACGAACATGTTGAACTCTGTCGACCAGAAGCCCAAGAAAGGGAGGAGCACATCATAGTTGGCAGGAATATCAAAGGTGGAAAGGCAAATAATTTCGTCAAGACCCCAGGATTTCCACAAAGTAGTCTTGATATGGGCTATTCTGTCGAACCAAGCCCGATAGTCATCAGTGGGTTTGGCCCAGCCTCTACTCTCGGTGACCTTCGCACTGGCGGTGAACCATTTATTGGTAACCGGTTGGCCTAGCTGAGGGCTGGAGGTGAAGATGTTCTTGAAAGCATCGTAACCTTTGCGAGCTTCAGAGGTTGCCGGTTGAAGGGCAACACCCTCTCCAATGGGGACTAGAAGCACTTCTTCAACGACAGGAAGCGGTACGTGTCGGGTAGTAACTCGCAACGGGGGAGAGGCAGAAGGAGAAGAACCGCCGTCACTTTCGTTGTCGCCATAACTGGTCTTGATTCTGGGAATTAGAGTTGGAAGACATGATGGTAATAGGGAAGACAAAGGAACGACGGGGGCAAGTTTTGACCAAAACACGAAAAATAGAAATTACGGTGTGAAGAGATGGGTATTTATGTCCACCGAACGAAATGATTAAAATGCCTGGGGAATAGGTGCTGCGCCGTTTCACGGGAGACGATAGGTCGTCACACGTCTAATCAATGACATAACGGCTAGTCATCACGCAACGTATCGTTTTGGTTTTCGTGCCTTCAGTCACATCCACTCGGTTGTACAACAATGCAAAAAGGGGGGCATTTGTTAACACCCAAAATAAAATAATATTGTTGGCCGAGGGGAAAAAGGCGAAAATAGGTGCTGGGGTGAATCATAAGAGCAAGAGGGAAGTGCCAACCATTGCATATTCGGGTTAAGCAAGCAGAAGTATGATACACGAGAACCCGAGGGAGTAAAGACAGGACACCGAGGAGCTACAGAACTCGGTGGGAGGGTGCCTCGACCACAGAATGACACGGTGAGGTGCCAACGGCTGAAGTCCGTAAGCAGAGCATGGCCGAGACAGGAAATACATGCTTGGAGAGGTTAAGATCAAGGAACACAAGACCCCGTGGAAAGCGGAGCGACGAGAGTTTTACCCCACTAACTGTGCTAGTGAGGTCGTGGAGGAGTGGACTCCGAGTTTCTAGGGACTAGGCGTAGTTAGAACCGTTGAACGCAATTAATCCAACGGTGGGCAGATGTAGGCTGGAATAGTGGCCAACGAAGGCTCATTATAATATATAGGAGTACTTGTACATTTCAAAGACACACATCAATCAATACACAAGTCATTTACTTATTTTTATCTTTGCTTTATCGCTTTCTCTTTATGTTTCTTTAGTTTCGTAGATAATCCAAGCCACACGTCCCTCTGACACCTAACCTAACACTCTTTGGAGGAGTTAGGGAACCCATAGTAGAGGAACAGAGTTCCTTCCTCGACGCAATCGCTTGAAGAAAGAGGAATCACAGACTGCCCAAACCTCTGGCCGAACAGACGGCTAGAATATAAGTGTTTGAGGACAACAGGGGGTGGAGGGGGTTTTCCCTATTTATGTTTACATTGATCTAATTGATGCAGGGGAAGCTACGAATAAAGCTGCTAAGAAACTGACAGAGAAAGAAAAGGGTGCATCATGAATATTGTAATCTTAATATCAGAGGGTTGGGTGATAGCGCCAAGAGGAGACAGATGACTACTCTAATCAAAAGAGGTAGTTTTGATATTTTTTGTATCCATGAAACAAAGAGGGAGATTGTAGATGATGTGATGTTGCGTAGTTTATGGGGGCATCAAAGTTTTGATTGGATAGTGTTGTTGTTTGAACTCTTTTTCCTAGCCGCGGGATCGGCCAAAGGTTTGAAACTATGATTTCTCTGTTTCATCAAGCAATTTCGCCGAGGATGGAATTTTGTTCCTCGACTATGGGTTCCCTAACTTCTCCAAAGAGCGTTAAGATAGGTGAGAGGGACACGTGGTTGGACTATCTAAGGGCGTAAAACATAAAGAATGCGATAAAAAGATAGAAAAAAGTAAAGACTTTGCAAAAAATAGTAGATTAATTTGATTAATGTGTGTTTTTTAACAGAATGTACAGTCTAATATATATATACACACACACACATGAGCCTCCGTTAGACACTATTCGAGCTTACAACTGTTCATTGTTGGATCAATTAAGATCAACACCTTACATCACTCCAAAGCCCTAGAAACTAGGAGAAACTCTTCCACGACCTCACTAGCACGTGTTAGTGGGGTAAAACCTTTTCGCTCCTATTTCCACGACATTCTTCTACTTGTTGACCTTAATCGCTTCAACGTTTGACTTGTCCACGTCCAGTGAACCCTTGCGCTCCAAGAAAGCTTCCTCGTCTCGACCAAAATCCTCCGCGCCAACGTTACTTCTTCGGCCTTTGGCCGTTGGACCCTTAGCCGAGTTGTCTTCTAGCCGAGCCACCCTCTGACCGAGTTTTACCTTCCTTCGATACACTTTATCATATCCTCGGTGCCTAAGCCCTTTTGATTTATCTGTTTTGATTTCTAGCCGAGCTTTCCACCGTTATTATCCATCTAGCAAGTATTATTTTTGGCAAGACCCCTTGCCTAAATGCATCGCCTTTTAAGGCCTCAGTTTCATTCTAGCCTCGGTTTCCTCTTTTCCCCTCGGCCAACAACTTATATTATTTTGGGTGTCAACAAATACCAAAGCCTTTAGTAGGTATCTCTGGGGGTATTCTTTTGATGTGGAAAACTTGTTTGTTTGAGGTTAAAAGTTGTTTTGGTCGTGCTGGGTTTGTGTTGTATGTGCAGAACTCGTTATTTTATGTGGTGAATGTGTACTCAATGGGTTCGACTGCTGGGAAAAGAGAGGTGTGGGACACCATTCTTTATTTGAAATAGCAGGGAGACCATGGGGACTAGTGTGTAGTGTGTGACTTTTGCGCTCTTTCTTCTTTGGAAGAGCATCATGGTTCTAGTGCGCATCTGCGTAGGGTGGACATGACAGACTTTAATTCATTTATATCAGATATGGATCCTGTGGACGTTCCTTTATATGGGAAGTGGTTTACTTGGTTTTTCTCAGATGGCTTGTCTAGAAGCAGATTAGACCGATTTTTACTCTCATACAGCTTGATTTCTACTTGGGATATCAATGGTTAGTGGGTTGGTGACAGAGTCATTTCATATCATTGCGTTATCTGGTGGCTTCGTTCCTCTAAGGATTGGGGTCTGAAGCCTTTCCGTTTGTATAATAGTTGGTTAGAGCATCCTGAGTTCAAAGGCTTAGTGGGGCAGTGGTGCAAGGGGTTTCCCGTCAAGGGCAAAAAGGGGTATGTGATTATAGAAAATCTCAAATTGTTGAAATCTAAGCGCAAGATCTGGAATAAGGAGGTGTTTGGTCGGGTGGATCTTAGAATTAGCAATTTTGTTTCTGACATGAATGAGCTCGACCAGGTTATTTCAGGGGGGGGGGGGGGGGTTGTTGGATGATGTTGCTAAGCTGAATCATAGTAGATGAGATGGAGGATGTGAAGGAGGTGAAGCAGAAAGTGAAAAGAGTTTTTGAAGCTAGTTATGTTGAGTCACATTTTCAGACACTTCTCAGTGGTATTGAGTTCGGTAAGATCAATGAGGAAGAGTACCGTCATCTCATTGCCCCTTTCACGAAGGAGGGGGTGAAAGAAGAAGTATAGGATTGCGATGGGAATAAAATCCCAGGTCTGATGGCTTCAATCTTAATCTCATTAAAAGTTGTTGGGAGGTGGTGAAGGAGGACATCTTGGGTTTCTTAGGAGATTTCCACGCTAATGTTGCGCTTCCGAAAGCCATTTTTGCTTCTTTCCTTGCGCTTATTCCCAAGAAAGAGAATCCCCAAGATCTAAGGATTATTGTCCGATTTTGTCTCATTGGGTACATCTATAAAATTTTGGCTAGAGGATTGAAAAAGGTATTACCCGGGGTTATTTCCCCTTGTCAATCAGCATTTTTGTTAGGTCGACATATTTTGGATGGGGTGTTGGTTGTAAATAAACTGGTAGATCTGGCGAAGAAAAGAAAGGAAGAATGTATGTTGTTTAAAGTCGATTTTATGATTCAATTTCTTGGGGATTTCTTCAATACATGATGGGTCGGATGGGGTGTTGGTTGTTAATTAACTGGATGAGATCTTGTTACACAACTCTACGATGTCGGTTCTCGCCAACGGGAGTCCAACTGAGGATTTTTAGATGCATAGGAATCTTAAGCAAGGGGATCCCTTAACGCCTTTCCTTTTCCTCCCTGTTGCCAATGGTTTAACCGGGAAGGTTCAGAAAGAGGTGGTGTATAAAGACTATTTTCAGAATCTTTGACCTTGTCTCAGGGATTAAAGTGACTTCCACAATATTTGTCTTTACAACATTAATTTGAAAGATGATTTTCTAGAGGTGTCTACTCCCTTCTTGTCTTGCAGCACCGCTGCTATTCCGTTTAAATTTCTAGGTATTCTAGTAGGAGCCAACCCTAGAATAAGATTTACTTGGGCATCAATTATTGATAAGGTGAGAAAGAGGCTTTCTTCGTGGAGCAGACGTTTCTGGTCTATTGGGGGGAAGAGTGACTCTCATTAACTTAGTCCTTAATAGTATTCCGATATATATATATATATATATATCTGTGTGTGTGTGTGTGTGTGTGTGTGTGTGTGTGTGTGTGTGTGTGTGTGTGTGTGCGTGCGTGTGTGTGTTTCTTTCTTGAAGCAGACCAAGAAGGACGGTTGTTTGGGGGTGAAGAATCGGGAAGCTTTCTTTCGCTCGTTTGAGCAAGTGGAGGTGGAGATGCATCAATGACAATAGTGCTAGTTGGTGCCAGCTTCTCTCACATCGGTACAGATATTTGAGGAATTTTTTTCTCAGGGGTTCTCTCGTCTAGAGGTTTCCTTAAGGATTCGTTGTGGTGGAGAGATTTACTTCTAATGGAAGACAGAAACCCTTCGTGCCATGGAGCATCTGAATCAGCGATCAAGCTAGTGTTGGGGAAGGGGAATCTGATTTCTTTCTGGTTGCACAAGTGGGCGAACAATGAGACTTTTAAAGACTTGTTCCATTGTTTTTTTGAAGCGGGAAAGCTAAAACATGGCAGCATTTTGGAACACGGGTATTGGCTTGATTACACTTGGAGTTGGAATCTCGATTGGGACCGCACTTTACCTGACGAGGAGAGGGCTGACCCGGTTTTGCTCCTGGACACTTTACACTGTTTCATCCTGACAATTCAGAGCATGATCGTTGGTAGTGGAAGCTTGATAAGTTCAATTATTTTTCTGTTAAATCTTGTTATGAGCTTTTGTTGAGTTGGATGCAATAAGATTTGTTGGATATCGATATCCATAGTGCTTTAAATGATTTGTGGCAACTTTCAATTCCCACAAAGGTGGGGGATTTTGGGTTGGAGATTGTTCTTGGGGAAGTTTTCGACTCGTGATGCTCTTATTTTTAAGGGCATTATTAATGATCTCCATGGGTCTTGCTACCCCATTTGTATTGAGCAGGATGAGTCTATTTCCCATTTATTTATTTTTATGTTCAGGTGTTCACGGTTAGTTTGGCGTGATATTCAGAAGTGGGCGGGCATTGAGGCTACCGATATTCAGAAGTGGGCGGTGTCGCTCATTCCCGAGCTCATGGGTTTTAGTTGGATTTCAAGAAGACTTGTAGATAGAAATATTTTTTCAGGATGGATGTCACGCGGTGTAATAGGCTTTTCGCCTCTCTCATCATGTGGAACTCTTTTTTCTCCTTGGGTCTTTTTCCCATGGGTTTTGTCCCAGAGAGATTTTAATGAGGCCCTTTGTATCTCAGGCTGGGGTACCCCTAGTACTCCCTTTAGTATATTATTTTGATTATAAAAAAATAAAATTACTACAATGAGCAAAGTTGGTTAGCCTTTATTTGATATAGGGAATACGGAAAGTTTTGCGTCTAAGTAATGAATAGTTTTAATAATTTACTAACAGGTATGGATAACCGCAAGTACGAATACCATAACATATGTATCTGTTTTCCAGTATATTTCATTACTGTTTTTGATCAAACAAATAAATTCGAAAGGGGTGAGAAAAGAGGACTCGAATTAGATCTTAGGTTCACCAGTTGACATGTTTACACCGCTAGTCCCAAATCGTGTGCTTTTCGAGAAGGAAAGTTGTTTCGTGTGAGAATTCGGTCACACAACCAAACGAATCAGAGATTCTAGGTGATTGTCTAATCAAATTCGAAGTACTAGACACTTGAACAAAACACGGGAATCACACCCAGAGCGTGTATAACATCACGAATCCTTCGAGGACTTTGTATGGCGGTTATCGAGATGTAAATAAAGTAAAGACAAAACGCAAGCAATTCACTGAAATCAATGCTAATAAGGAAAGAACATCACGAACCCCTCGAGTGCAAAGATTTAAAGAAGTAAAAAAAGTTGTTAAAGCAAGATAAAAAGAGACAAGAGTAGGACACTCGATTGTCAAAGAGAAGTTTCATTGAATTGAAAATAGTTTGAAAATACAAGAGTGTTAGCTCATTGAATTGAAAATAGTTTTAATTTTTTTTTTAATTTTTTTTCGATTTTTGTATTTTAATTAAATAAGAAGTAATAAAAAACAAATTAGAATATAAGAAAAAAATTATATAGAATAGAATGAGAAGTAATAGAGAAATTAGAATGAATAAGAATGAAAGAGAGTTGTGTCAAAAAAAAAAGAATATATGAAAGAGAGTATGGAAAAATAATATAGGAGAGAATAAGAATGAATAAGTGATAAGAAATAAGAATAGATGAGAGTAGGTGAATGAAGAAATAAGAAGAAGTGAGAAGGAAGAAGAAATGGGAAATATAGAAAATAGATATGTAGAGAAATTTAATTAAGTTTGAAGAGTATATGAGAAAGAAGAAATAATAATGAATAAATGATGAATGAGAAGGAAGAAGAAAAGAAATGTAGAAGAGTGTAGGAGAAAGTGAGAAGGAAATAAAGAGTGAAATGAGAGAATGAGAAGAGTATATGAGAAAGTTTTATTTATAGAAATTTCAAAACGTTCCGGTGGAATTTTAACATTTCCGGCGGATTTTTTGAAATTTTTATTATTATTTTTAAACAAAATCCGCCGGTAAATTTCCGGCGACATTTCCGACGGATTTTTTTAATTTTCGGCTTTTTTTTAATTTTTTTTTTTGAAAATCCGCCGGTAGTTCAAAAAAATCCGCCGGTAAATTTCCGGCGACATTTCCGGCGGATTTTTAAAAAAAAAAAATTTAAATCCACCGGTAATGTAAAAATCCGCCGGAAATTTACCGACGGAAAAAATCCGCCGGAAATGCAGAATATCTGCCGGAAATGTACCGGCGGAAAAAATTCGCCGGTAATACAGGATTTTCTTGTAGTGGGACACCTGTCGTTATTGAAAGCGAATAAAAGTTAAACTAACTAATGGTAGATCATGATTGAAGCCACATGTCCTCTAGCGTCGGGATGCTTTGCACCTGTCTCGGTATTTGAATTTTCTCAAAAGAAACCTCCCTAACAGCTTGTTGGGCTCTCGCGCGCGGCACTCCAACTTTCGAATCATGTCTCTGAAGTTTCTTCAAAACTGTGTGTGTATTACCCAAGTGTCATTCTTCGAATATTGATACCTTCGTTTAGCCTTCGAGCTTTCTTTTAACGCTATGCTGACATGTCTTGCAGCCAATTTCGAATCCAAAATTTAGTTGTAATAGTATCCATTTACTAGCAAGTAATTGAAATTTCTGTTTATTTTACTTGCAGGTATCCATTAGGCTACTCACATCATTCCTGTCCTTCCGTAGATTTTATCTCTGGATATCCGTAACTAAGGATTTTTTTATCATCCCTTGTACGGAAGAATGACTGTTTCCGCTAACAATATTTTCATCATTTGATTTATCCGTCTCTTAGTGGGGGGCTCATGTCTTGAGTAGGCCACAATTCTCTAGAAAATTAGAACGAGATATGGCGAGCAAGCAACACAGCTTCTGTAAATTCAACCCTGAGTAAACAAAGTCGATTGGTGCACTTCTTGAGATGTAAAATAGATTCAATGATCAAACTTGATGAAAACTTGATAACTCACATTACTTAAGAATTTTGCATTTAACACCCCCGTTTTTCTCTAAAAGTATCCCTAGTCTCTACTTTTCCGGAAATTGATTGTTGGGTGTTTGATTTAGAAGAGAAAGGGGTGGTGAGAAATAGAGTAGATTAGAGGTGTTGTTTTGTTTAAAGGGAAAAGAACAGAAATAGGGAAGAGAGATGTGTCTCTTGGTTTAGTTGGAGAGAGAGAGAATAGAAATGATACTACTTTTAAAAAGAGGAAAACACCCCTATATTAAAAAAAAAATATATAGTTTATTCTTATTTGCTAAATATTTGTTTTAATTAGCTTTTTTGACGACAAAATAATTTTAATTATATAAATATTTATTTAATGATTCATTTAATTATTTAATTATTTATTTTAATTATCCATTATAAGTTTTTAAAAAAAACGAGTGCTATAGATTAGAACAATTTGTTATCTATTTGATAAAAAAACAATTTGCTATCCTCAATTCATTCATATGTTAATAAAAGTGTTTATTTGATAATTGTAAAAAGTAATCAGAACACATAACATGGTTAAAAATAGGGGTATAGGTGGAATAGAAAAAAGTGACACCATTTCTCTCCTCTTTCTTCCCGAGTTAGGAGAGAATGCTTTTTTTGTGGAACCGACATGTTTTTAGTCTCTCTCCTATTTCTCCTTTATACCAAACAGGGTAACTTAGTCATTTCTTCTCAACTTCTCTCCTCGCTCTCTCCCTCTTCCCTATTTCTCATGAACCAAACACACTATTAATTTCTCCCCATCCCTGCAATCGACAACCCCTATTCCCCCCTTCACCTCCTCCCCTGCAAACTTCCACCATTCCCAAAAACAAAACATTCCAAATGGTCAAAAAATTTCTATATTCCTTTTAACATGATAAAAACTTAGAAACATGTTAACATTTAAATTTGGCGGCACCATGACAAAATTAATAGGGGTGGGCTTTGGGTGGGTTTTGATGCGTTTAAACCACAACCCAATCAAATACTTATGAGTTGAGTTCAGCAAAATTAGACCCAATTTTTCGTGTGAGCCAAACTAACTCAACCCGATCTCGAGTAGACTGGGTTGGGTTGGATACCAGGTTCATTAGTAAAATATCTTTTTCAAGAAAAATCAAAACAAAAAGAACAATATTATACCTTACTTTAGACTTAAGGAAATCCATGAAGCTCACGCAAAAGAATTTTTTTCATACAAAAATGTATTAAAAAAAAGTAAATAGATCATATCCCGCCCATGAAGCTCCTTTCTTCAATTAGTCTCCACAACCACCAAAACAAAAAAATTAGAAGTCGCATATTTAAATTATGAATTATATTTTTAAGAGTATTATGCACCTAGACTTGTTTGGTTAATTTTAATATCGGAATTGATTTTTAAGGTAGACTAAATTAAGTTCTCTTAGCCATGTTTTCAAGGTTGAATGAAATTATTTTTTACATTGAAATATGGTTGATTAAAATTGGGAATCTATGTAAGACCATTAGGCTATATGGGCTGGGTTGGGTTTAGTGAACTCTAAATTTTCAAACCCGCTATCCAACATGTACTCTATGGATCTCTCTATTTTAAAACCAACCCAACCAGATTACCTAAACCAATTCGAGTTTTGTGAGTTGAATTGCATTGAGTTACGGATTGGGTTGGCTTAATGTCTACACGTGCCCATCCCTAAAAATTAATGTAATAAGTGAATAACTAATTACAGCTCCCACCCACGTCAGGAATAATTCGATGAATTGTGGTTCACCTTTCCTAGAAACATTTCCAATCGAAAAAAACAATCCATTGAATTTTTTTAAAAAAATTGCAGTAGAGGTATGGTGTAACACCCTAAATATTTAATTAAATTATTTAATTAAGTATTTAGGAATTTAATTTAATTATTTGGATATAATTTAATTATTGGAAATTATATTAAAAATTGTGTAGGTGGTACTAGGAGATGGAGGCGCCATTTAGCTAGACTTGGGCTTAAGTGAAAAGCCCAAGCCCGTGATCCATGTGTTATGCGAAGTGGTGAGGTCTTGTGAGGCTAGGGTTTTGGTGTTAGCATTCGCGAATTGAGAGAAAGAGAATAGAGAGAAGAGTGCGAAGGCCGTAGAGAGGAGGAGAGGAAGGGGAAGGGCGCGAGCTCAAGGAGGAGGAAGGGGCGTGATCTGTTGCTGTGGTTCTGCTCGTGTCTGTCTCTAGGGCTTCTATCCTTCAAGTTCGAGGTAAGGGGATGTCCTATCAATTTCTATAATAGGTCCTATGATAGGTTCTAGGTAGTGACGGCCTAGATTTTAACCATGAACATGATGATGTTTGCGAATTTGTGTTCTTGTTGTTGATATATGCGTGAATCCATGTTTGTGCTTGGGATGTGTTGAATTTTGATGTTTGATAGATGGTTTTGATGATTATACACGTGATTATGAATGGTTGTAAAATGGGTTGTGATTGGCCATGTGGAAATTTGAAGAAAACAAATGTGTATGTGAAATTGTATTGAAATCGTGTTGCTGAAGGTGTCTGGGCGCTGGGCGCCCATGGGTGCTGCGCGCTGTGTTCAGTGTTGCGCGCGTTGCGCCCGGCGCTGGGCGCTGGGTGCCAGCGCTGGGCGCTGAGCGCCCGTGTGTGTGTGTGTGTGTGTGTGTTGCGCTAAGGCGCTGGGTGCCAGCGCTGGGCGCTGAGCGCCCGTGTGTTGCGTGTTGCGTGATGCGCTAAGGCGCTGGGTGCCAGCGCTGGGCGCTGAGCGCCCGTGTGTTGCGTGTGGGTGTGTTGCGTTTTGCTGGGCGCCAGGTGCCTGGGCGCTGGGCGCCCATGGCGCCAGTTTGCAGGATGTTCCCAAAATGTTTTCGAAAACTGTTTTTGCTATATCTTTTGACTCAGACATCCGTTTTAAACGTTTCAAAAAGTGTTGGGAAGATTTTTCAGTTGTCTATCTGTGTGTCTCATTTTTAAAAATGAAAACTTATTATTTCTGAAGGTTGCTGGGGCGCCCCAAGTGGCTGTTCCCGGCAGTCGTTGCTGTGACGTTGAAAAGATGTTTTGGTGCCTTTATAAATCCATTTTGTGTATAACCAGTGGTTTTAACGTTTTAGTGTCAAAAGTGATGATTTTGACGATGATGCCCTTAGTGGCTAGTTAAATGACGTTTTTACCCTTAGTGGCCAATGTTGTTAATTATGATGTGTAACTGACGATGATGCCCTTAGTGGCTAGTTAAATGACCCTTTTGCCCTTAGTGGCCAATGTTGTTAATTATGATGTGTAAATGACGATGATGCCCTTAGTGGCTAGTTAAATGACCTTTTTGCCCTTAGTGGCCAATGTTGTTGATAATTACGTGTAGATGACGATGATGCCCTTGGTGGCTAGTAAATGACGTTTTTGCCCTCAGTGGCTATTGTTTGAGTTGATGATGTTTATGAATAAGTGACGATGAAAATAAGTGACGTTGAATTGTTTGAGTTGATGATGTTTATGAATAAGTGACGATGAAAATAAGTGACGTTGAATTGTTTGAGTTGATGATGTTTATGAATAAGTGACGATGAAAAACCCAGTGACGTTTTGAGGCCCAAAAAGGCTAAGTGATGTTAAAGCCTAAAAGGCTAAGTGACGTTGTTGTGTGTGAATTGTGAATTGACAGGTGTTGTGCCTCTTGTTTGGCAAATTGGTAAGTGACGGGTCACATAGTTGACCGTGATTGTGTGTTTGTGAGTGGTGCATGACATAGTGTCTCATGCCCCATATGCATAAACCCAGTGACGTTTTTTAGGCCCAAAAGGCTAAGTGACGATGAGGCCATAATGGCTAAGCGACGTTGTGAAAAGGTACCTCATGCATATGCCCGCGAGTGGGTTGCATTTCATATGCCTACATGACATAGTGATGAGTTATTGTAGTGATGTAATTGATGATTGTGATGTGAATATTTTAGAGCTGTGACTTGACTTATTGCTTATCATGTGATTTATTATATGGATTGAATTGGACTCACCCTTCTGTTTGAATGTTACCCCTATGCGGTAACGTGCAGGTGATCACGAGTGAAGGACTAGATACCTTCACTAGCTAAGTCGGGTCGTCTGCTCTGATCATGTAACACTAGGGGAGGGATGAATGTTGTTTAAGTTATTTATGACCATTGTTGTTGTTGGATTTTACTGTTGTGAGCCTTGCATAGTTGAGATGCCTTTTATGATTAAACATGGTTGGATTTTCCGCTGTGAAGTTGTATGTTAATTGACGATGACATTTTGAAAGTATTATAAGGCTGTTTTCGAAAAACGAGTAATTTGGCGTATGATGTTCATCGAAGTAAGTGTGACATCCCTTGTGGTGTATTAGAAATTTGAAAACTCTGATTTTACGCAAATAAATTAATGGGTAGAAAAAGGGGTGTTACATTAGTGGTATCAGAGCAATGGTTGGTCCGTCCGGCCAAGTCGTCGAGTCGTTGTGTCGGTGTACGACCAACTGTTGTCTTTTAAGTGCTGACCAATATTTGTGTTGCAGGTAAGCCAAGAGTTGCTAATGGTAAGTGAACTAGTGGGGGAGATGCCCCTACTGGTACTTTGGGTTGTATTGCATTTCCCTGTATGAACTTTGTGTCCCTGTTGTTGGTTGCTGTTCTTTAACTTTCTTGTGGGACGAATTCTGATTTCGTTTGTGTGGTTTTTTCAATAACTTACCTTGTTGTTTAATATTTACGTGTGTTTCGACTGGTTTAAAGTTGCTTCGACACCAGGTCTTGTTTGAACTCTTTTGTGGTGTGTCTCGATGTTAAGGCTAATTGTATTGTAAAAATGGTTTTGCTGATTATTTAAGTTGTTACTATGTTGATAACATGCAATAATGTTTCGATCACTCTGAGTAATGACGTCCCCGCTTAAATATGTTAAGTTTCCATTCCCTTGACTTATAACTGTTTTCTATTGAAGGGCTAAAGTTGCTATATTGCTAACAATCAACTTATGCATGTTAGTCGGCTAATCTTTCTTTACTCTGTGTCCCTGATTATTTTTGACACGCAGTGATTGTGAGTTAAGAGTCCTCATGAATTACTTTCTAATCCCCATGCTTCTTGAAGTTGACATTGAGCGCTTGAATTTTTTAGACAAAATCTTTTTGGTTATTGCCTCCTGATTTACACTGTGTGGTTTTGTAACCTGGGAAGTAAGGAAATTCCTGAAAATGTTTTTGAAACATCTATTAAACAGTTTTACGGTTGGGTACTGACTTTGGCATTGGAAATTATCTTAATAAATGGACACTGGCCTGGTATAAAGTTTTTACTGATGTTACAGTGTGCACTGTCTTGACTGCTGTAAATGATAAAATTTTGGTTTGAAAGCTACAACTATTGTCTTCTCCTACTTCTACAACCCCATGAGATGATTTTGAGAAGTGGACTATATTCTATGTTGTTGTTAGTATCCCATGTATTTTACTCTATTTGGCCTTTTGCTTAATTTCCCTCAACATGTGATGTTTCCAACTCCGAACCTTTGCGAACTATTTCGTGACCGTGAGCGGTAATTTCCTACGCTGAATTTTCCTTGATTTTGTTTTAGCTGTCGCACTCTTCATAATGGGTGCTACGTGATTTTGAGAGACCTTAAACATTTAAAATGTGCACTGGCACTATTTTTGCACTTCCTTGAGTTAGCTTTTACTGTCATATGTTCTTGAGGATACCTTATTCAAACTAGTTAAGCTAACGAGAAAATCAATTCCTATAACGTGTCTTATTTTCCGTGTCGAAAATTCTAAATAAGTATTTTGTGCATGTGTGTGGTTGTACATTTCGTATATGTGCCTTTAACTATGAATAGAAATCGCCTGTACCGAGTCTTCGTGATTTTGTGTTAGTAGTTATATTTCTAATCCAGTATATACCACGTGAAGCTTGATATGGTGCGCTTGAGTCTTTATGATAAATTTCCTTTTGGTTGCTTCTTCCTGAGTAGTTTTGAAAATATTAAAATGATAATGTCTGCCGAGGATGGATATGTGTTTTCCTGAAGTTAGTTTTGTTGCTAGACGTTCATATGAATGCTTGAACTAATTTGGTCAATAAGACTAGCCCATTTCTAAATCACAAACTTTTTGAGAATTTTATTTGTAGAATTGTTTAGCTATATATTGGCACCTCTTTTCTGCAAGCACTCACTCATCTGCAATTTTTTCTTACTATTGAGTGAAACATATTAGGTTTTTGTTTAGTAAACTTTAATTAACCACAAAAAGTGTCATAAACCTTCAATCACATTATGCAAAATTTCTAAATTATCTCTCACCAAGCTTGATATTTTTTTGTGTGTATTGTTCATTTTCCATAAAATTCTCTTGCTTTATCGTGGACTCCACAATTACTAAATTGGTGAAAAGTATTTTATACCAAAAAACAATTATACTTTTTCTCAAATCTACGTCACATTTATGAATGCAAATTAAAAGTTTCTTCTTTTTATTGATAAGGCTTGTTCGGAAAAAATCCGTACGAGCTAAAAACTTTTAACCAGCGGTAAATTATAATTGATAGGGATATATGAACAGTCAAAAGAAAAAGGGAAAAGCATAAAATTTTTAGACTTTGCAGACACATTCCATCACAAAGATTGAAAGAATGGATGTTCCAACGGTAGGTAGTAGTGGTGGGTCTATTGATCAACGAGCAACTCCCAAATCCAAAAAAAATGAAGGAGCTACAACAGTTACTCTTCAAACCAAATTTCTAGATCCCCACTATTGATGTCTAGAAAATTATTTCAGAGAGTAACGACTATAATAGTTTCCTCCTTTCTTCTATGCACTACAAAAAAATTAGCCAATAGCGACAGACATTTCCCTCGCAAAATGACATAAAACCGTCGCTAATGGTCATTTGCGAGGGACCAGTTCCCTCGCAGAATCCCTCCTCGCTATTGAGATTAGCGAGGGAATTTAATCCCTCGCTAATTAGCGAGGGAATTTGCCGTCGCTAAGTCCCTCGCTAATGACTGCAGCTTTTCAGGTGATGGGACTCAGTTGCAGGGGTTGGTAACGGCGCAGGAATTAGCGAGGGACAGTTCCCTCGCTAATTCCCTCGCTAATGACTGCAGTTTTCAAAAAAAAAATGACACGTGTCCCGTGCTGAATGGCTTGTTTTTTAATATATATTTATTATTAATTAATGAATATTATATTATATTATTAATTTTGTGGTGATGTGTGGTGGTGATGGTGTGGTGGTGGCGTGGTGGTGGTGGTGTTGATGGGTGGTTTAGAGTAGAGAGAGAAGGAGAAGAGAGAGAGAGAGAGAGAGAGAGAGAGAGAGAGAAGTGAGAGTGGTGGTGGTGGTGGTGGTGTGGTGGTGGTGTGGTGGTGGTGGTGGTGTGGTGGTGGTGGTGATGGGTGGTTTAGAGTAGAGAAAGAAGGAGAAGAGTAAGAGAGAGAGAGAAAGAGAGAGAGAAGAGTGAGAGTGGTGGTGGTGGTGGGGTGGTGGTGGTGGTGAAGAGTAAGAGAGAGTGAGTGAGGGTGGTAGGAGGTATGTGGTGGTGGTGGTGTTGGAAGAGTGAAGAGAGAAGAAGAGTGTGAGAGGAGGTGGTGATGATGGTGGTGGTGGTTGTGTGGTGGTGGAGAGTAGAGGAAGAGGAAGGGAAGAGGAATGGGGAAGAGGAAGGGAAGAGGAAGGGTGAAGAGTGAGTGAGTGAGAAAGAAGAGGGAGTGTGTAAACGGTTTTAAGGAAAAAAAGAAAAAAAATTGCGAGGGAATTAGCGAGGGAATTGTCCCATCATCTGAAAAGTGAAATTTAGCGAGGGAATTAGCGAGGGAACTGTCCCTCGCTAATTTCTGCACATTTACCAACCACTGCGCTGAGTCCCATCATCTGAAACGTCAAAATTTAGCGAGGGACCTAAAATTAGCGAGGGCATTGCCGTCGCTAATCGCAAAAAAATTGACAGCCCTATGCCCTCGCTAAAGCCGTCGCTAATCGCAGTTTTTGCGAGGGACAACAAGTCCCTCGCTAATGGCTGTCGCTAATACCAGTAATTTTTGTAGTGTACTGAAGGGATAGCACACTGACCACCGTTCATCGTCGTGGAAAAATCACCAGAGAAGATGGTGTCTGGTTTGAGTGTCCAGATCCTGTTTTATGTAGGCTCAAGCAAGACACCACCTTGTCGCGTTTAAAGGATAGAGTAGAGGGTAAAGTTCAACATGATGCATTCCACCGAGAGGTTAGTAGTATTATTTATCGTAGACCCAGTCATGGAGATGATGACCGTATTTACTGGTCCACCATGAATGTTAAGAGCGGCGATCGACGACGTAAGAGTAATGTTGTACGTCGAGACCAAACAGAGTGTCAATGAGATTCTTTTTCTTTTGAGACAGGGACTGTCACAGTAGAAAAATTTGTATCTGTTCAATCGTTTTCTATTTCCTTATTTGTTTTTGTTATGTTTTTTTTGTCTGTCTATGTTGTTGTTTCAATATATCCGCTTTAGTATCAATTAAAATATAACTTCAAAAAAATAAACGTTTTCGGCTAGTTCTACCACACAGTATAAAAAAAAATAACCATAAAAATATAACAACGGTTCACGATACAATATCCTAAAAAAATAGAGTTCAAAAAAATAATAGATAAAATACATCAAGGGTACACTCCCTGCAACACGTACAAAACGCTCCAAAGAAGCCTATAGGTCGGCCTATAGCCAATGCCTGTAGATGTTCGCGTGAGATTCTTCTGCCCCCGACTCTAGTGTGTGGAAAAACAATATGAAATTACAAAAAATTAATAAAAATATATTAAAAAAATATTAAAAAATGCATTACGAATTTATCTCTATATGATAAATCTGGATTTATCTGTAGAAGTTAAATCTAGAATGCAAAATTCAATTCCGTATTTATCTTTTAGACATAAATCCGAAATGAATTTTTAAAGGTCTTTCCAGAATTATCTCTAGAAGATAAATTCGGAATGTAGCATTCCGGATTAATCTTCTAGAGATAATTCCGAAAGAATACATTTTGGATTTATCTCTAGAAGATAAATTTCCGGAATTATCTCTAGAAGATAAATCCGGAATACAAAAGCAATTCCAGATTTATCTTTTGCGAGATAATTCCGGAAAGAACGAAAATTTGACTTATTTTTTATTTCAGAATTATGTGTGAAATGATAAAAAATTTGGTTTTTTTAAGTTTTTTAAGGGAAAAATGGGAAGTTTGCTAAAATGTGTGGTATACAAATCAAAACCCTAAACTCAATGAGAAGGAGTCAATGGGCTATAAACGGAAATGGATTATCTACCTTGATGGTAGAAAAATGTGCCTACCTTTATGTGATTTTAGACATAAAAAAGGAAAGAGTGTAGGAAAACCTTGAGGGAAAAGATGAGAGAGAACATGAGAGATGAGAGAGATATAGACAAAGACATGTGTCTTTTCCCGCTCTCAAGATAGAGAATCCATACCTGAATTAATTAATCTTGTTTTTTTTTTGCCAAAGCAAACAACTCCCGTAAGAAACAAAACCAGAGCACCAACTCAAAATGAGAACCAAACTAGACCCAACCCTAAACCAACACAACGACACACGATACACCGAAATAAACTAGGCTCCACCGAGGAACCTACTAATTAATCTATTATAGATTTATACAAATTCACCACATATGATTTTACCAATACCCCCATTCTATTTAAAAGACACCTCAAATTTTTGAGGGTAAAAATGTCATTACACTCTATTTCTTCTTTTTTTTTCTCTCTTTATTCTTACACTCTATTTCTTACTTTTCACTTTTCTCTTACACTCTCTTTCTTACTTTTTTTTCTTTCTTCTTACACTCTCTTTCCTCATTTTCACTTTTCTTTTACACTCTCTTTCTTCATTTTTTTCTTTTTTCTTTACTTTTCCCATAAATAATTATTCTCTTTCTTTTATCACTTCACTTTAATTCTTTTAACTAAATTTCTAAATTTATACAAACACTACTTTTGAAGACTACTACTATAATCTACTATCTACTATCGATTTATACAAATTCACCACATATGATTTTACCAATACCCCCATTCAATCTAAAAGACACATCAAATTTTTTAGGGTAAAAATGTCATTACACTCTATTTCTTCTTTTTTTTTCTCTTTATTCTTACACTCTATTTCTTACTTTTCACTTTTCTCTTACACTCTCTTTCTTCCTTTTTTCTCTTTCTTCTTACACTCTCTTTCCTCATTTTCACTTTTCTTTTACACTCTCTTTCTTCATTTTTTTTCTTTTTCCTTTGCTTTTCCCATAAATAATTATTCTCTTTCTCTTATCACTTCACTTTAATTCTTTTAACTAAATTTCGAAATTTATACAAACACTACTTTTGAAGATTACTACTATAAACCTACTATCTAAAAAACAAGAAGACTTAATGACTATTTAAATTAGTAATTAATATTTAAAACAAATATCTCTTATTGATAATCTAATATCTAACTTTTATTATCTACTATAATCTACTAATCAACTAAAATAATCAATTGAAATTTGCACTGATAAATAAAAAACACAGGATTAATATTTACAATTGATATTTATAATTTTTTTTTTGACAATTTATAATTAATATTTACCATTGATAATTATAATTTTGGAAAACTACTATAAAACTACTATCTAAAAAAACACGTGATAACTGCAATAATCTACTATAATCTACTATAATCTACTAATCAACTCAAATAATCTAATATCAAAATACGGGATAACTGCAATAATCTACTAATCAACTCAAATAATCAATTGAAACTATGAGATAACTGCAATGATATATAAAAACACACGGGATAACTGCACAAATATATAAAAAGACAAAGGATTAATATTTGTCACTGATAATTAAATTTTTAGAAGACTACTATAAACCTACTATCTAAAAAACAATAATATTTAATGACTATTTACACTACTGATTAATATTCAAAATAAATATTTCTTATTGATAATCTACTATCTCTCTTTTACTATTTACTATAATCTATTAATCAACTAAAATAATTAATTGAAACTACGAGATAACTGCACTGATATATAAAAAAACACGAGATTAATATTTGTCATTGATAATTAAATTTTTGAAACCTACTACTACAAACCTACTATCTAAAAAATAAGCAGGCTTAATGACTATTTAAATTACTAATTAATATTTAAAACAATTATTTCTTATTGATAATCTACTATCTAACAAATTTACTATCTACTATAATCTACTATCAACTAAAATAATCAATTGAAACTATCAGATAACTGCACGGATATATAAAAAACACGGGGATAACTACAGTGATATATAAAAAAACACGAGATTAATATTTGCCATTGATAATTATAGTTTTTGAAAACTACTATCTAAAAAAACAAGAAGTCTTAATGACTATTTAAATTGATTAATATTTAAAACACACGCGATAAATATTTGTCACTAATACCTAAAAAAGGACAAATAATTGTTACTGATATATAAAAAAACACGGGATAAATATTTGTTATTGATAATCTACTGTCTATCTTTCACTATCTACAATAATCTACTAATCAACTCAAATAATCAATTGAAACTATGAGATAACTACACTGATACATAAAAAAACATTGGACAACTGCACTGATATATATAAAAACACGGGATAGTTGCACTGATATATTAAAAAACATGGGATTACAACACTGATATATAAAAAAACACTGCACTGATACATAAAAACACACGGGATAAATGCACATATTGTTTTTAAATGATACTTTTACATTTTTAGTTTTAATATTTATCAATTTTTTATTTGAAACTCCTTTTTTATCTACTTTAACGTATTCAGCCTAACAACATTAGTTTTACCGGTTGTGCTAACTGCTAAGCCTTACAGACATGTTTTTTTGAAGAAAATGTGAGTAATAATGAGACGGTACCATTTTTTATGGAAGTTATGTTAATTAATAGTAGTGCCATAAAATTTATTTTCACCATCCAAGTACGGATACTCAACATCCAAACATGATGCTTCCATAATTTTGAGTACCTCTTTGAGCCCCTGAGATCACAGTCTGGCACCTCCACATGCTTATTGAATATATATTTTCTCATACAAGTTTCATTTATGTAGAGAATGGCAAAATGGTCCCTAACCCTCCTGCTTTTTGTGAAGAAGGAAGGACCACAATCTTATTTAGTTAAACATTAGCTCATCCATTAATATCACCCTAGCAAGTTAGGTTCGTCTTTTAATTGGCTTAAAAATTTTCAGTGCCTAATACATTGAATTTTGAATGGCATTTTCACTACTTTATCTCAGATACTGTATTTTGCTGGTTTGAAAATGACATGTTTATTACATTTAAATTGCTGTTGGAGTATTATTACGGTATTCATCGTGCTTGCATTGCTTTTATGAGTATTGGAACAGAGGACCAATCCCAGTTATATAATGCACAATGGGCAATGGATCTTAAATAAGACAAAATGAGAGAAAGAATATTTAAAAAACAGAGAGAAGAGATTGAACGATGGAGATTTAATGCTTCATAGTGTCCAATAAAAAATTTACTCGAGAGAATCTCTTCCCAATGTAACGGGACGGGAGAGGATAATTCTTTGCCTGCATTGTTTCCCATTAATATTCATGATATTTATGTGGGTGATGAATATCTATAGATTATGGGCATTTAAGAATACAAAATAAAAAGAAAAATAAAATAAAATAAAATTATAAAATATAATATATCAACATGTTACTTTAACATTATATGATATACCATATATTTCAATTCTTTTATTATTGGTATATGTTCATCAATAATAAACAAACCAAAGTTTGTTGTGAGAGAAATAGTCATAATAATATTATATGTTTAATAAAAAATAATTTTTATAAATATGTAATTATCAATGGGGCGGATACTATAAGCTCCATCCTCATCTAACACTAATAAGTTTTTGATAAAAAAAAAATCTAATACTAATAGGTAAATAACCACTTTTTTTTATAAACAAATGTTAGTAGTTAGTAATTAGTTAATGGTAGGGGAAATAGTTTCCAAGATTTGAACTCAGAACATCATTCTTTAATCTTATTCATGTCCCTTAGCTCGCCAACTGAACATCCTTCTTGAGTCGCGGGTCCTGTTTGGAAGAGCTTATTTTTGAGCTTATGAAAAACAACTTATGGAGATAAATAAATTTTAGGCTAAATTGCACTTTTGGTCCTTTATATTTGGCTTGGGTGTCATTTTGGTCATTTATCTTTTTTTTCTCGTTTTGGCCCTCATCTTTTATTTGTGTCATTTTGGTCTTTTTTTGGTATTTTCCGTCCATTGACTTAACAGACGCTACACTGGCAGTTAACTACTGACGTGGCATCCTAATTGTCCAATCTAACGTGTCTTCATTAAATGACATGGCCATTGGGGGGACCAAATTGAAACTAAAAAAACATAAGGGACCAATTTGACAAAAACACAAAACATATCAATCACTCTCCATCTTCTTTCTCCTTCTTCTTCTTCTTCTTCTTCTTCTTCTTCTTCTTCTTCTTCTTCTTCTTCTTCTTCTTCTTCTTCTTCTTCTTCTTCTTCTTCTTCTTCTTCTTCTTCTTCTTCTTCTTCTTCTTCTTCTTCTTCTTCTTCTTCTTCTTCTTCTTCTTCTTCTTCTTCTTCTTCTTCTTCTTCTTCTTCTTCTTCTTCTTCTTCTTCTTCTTCTTCTTCTTCTTCTTCTTCTTCTTCTTCTTCTTCTTCTTCTTCTTCTTCTTCTTCTTCTTCTTCTTCTTCTTCTTCTTCTTCTTCTTCTTCTTCTTCTTCTGCTTCTTCTTCTTCTTCTCCTTCTTCTGCTTCTTCTTCTCCTTCTTCTCCTTCTTCTCATTCTTCTCCTCCTTCTTCTTCTTCTCCTCCTCCTGCTTCTTCTTCTTCTTCTTCTTCTTCTTCTTCTTCTTCTTCTTCTCCTTCTTCTTTCACTCTTTATTGACTTGTAATTCTGTTTACTTTTACTTTACCTAGTTACTGAAAAAAATGTACCTGTTGTTAAAATGACCATTTGTAAACAAAATATAGAATCTGTTACAAGTTGTGAGGAAATGACCAGAATCTGTTAAAATGACCACCTCATGCAAGCCCAATATGCTTGGACGGTCCAGATCGACTCTACCCATCCAACGATCCACGAGAGGGCACGACTTCCTATAAATACAGGCAAACTTTGCCCTTACAAAGGTGGAATATCTAATCCTTAGTACCTTCACTCTTATATTATATATACTGACTTGAGCGTCAGAGTGGCTTGCAGGTACCCCCCCCCCCCCCGGGCGCTCACTGACCTCCTGCCAGGACAGCAAGAGAGCTACCAACTGACCAAAAAGCTGCTCGGTACAGAACATTGGCGACCACAGTGGGAGATTTCTATCTTTCACATCATCACTACTCGAACTTTTCTCTTGCTGCTTCATGGCTACCAGGGGCAGACCCCGGGTTCAGAGCATTGCCATACCCGCACCCTGACCAGACGAGGGTACCAGTCGGCTTTCCCAGTCTTCGAATGCGAGTCAGCTTTTGGATCTCCTGGCCAATCGCACCCAAGCTCTACAGCATCAGGAAGACCAGCAGATTGCTAAGACATGCCCATCCCAATGCCCATGAGGGCGCCTGGCAGGACGCCAATAAAGAGCAGCCAGCGCCCAAGAGGGCGCATGGCAAGGAAGCAACCAGCGCCCATGAGGGCGCCTGGCAAGGAAGCAGCCAGCTCCCATGAGGGCGCCAGGTAGGGCACCAGGGCAGCATCAGACATCGCCCGTGAGGGCGCCTGGCAGGGAGCAATGACAACACCAGGGAGCGCCCATGAGGGCGCCAGGTAGGGCACCAGGGCAACATCAGACAACGCCCATGAGGGCGCCTGACAAGGGAACCCTTCCTCCAACAACGGTGACACCGAAGACACCACCGGATATCGCCATCGAGGAGATCCCCCACTCGACGTAGGCATCAAGAGTTTGACTAAGAAGACACCTCCCCCCGAAACTCAAGAAGGTTTCCGGACGAAGGACCTTTCACTCGAAGGATGGATGGATGTCGAATCCCAAGGGCCTGGGAGAAGCTGCCAATTCTCAAGATGTATGACAGAACCGGAGACCCAGACCGCCATTTGGCACACTTCTCCCTGATGATGCGCTATCGAGGCGCCGGGGAGCCTGTTCACTGTAAAATCTTCCCCCTCACTCTCGAAAATGCCGCGCCAGAGTGGTTTCAAGAACTAAGGCCGAACTCCATATCCTCATGGTATGTTGGGTCTCATCTTCCTAAAACAAAGTATCCAAGTTCACGGCACCCAGCCGGCAGGGATCCAAGGTATGAGACCACGATGTCTTGGGTAGCAAGCGCCAAGAAAGGCGCGGAACTCAAGCAAATAACGAGACCAGGAGGTCACAGATACCAGAGATACCCACCTACGAGGGTGATCTCTAGTCTGCAAGCCATAACTTCGTCCATGCTTATCCGATGGAGGCGTGTGAGCATGCGTTGGAAAGCTAAGAAGAAGAGCTACAACTCTCATGTTGAGCTCAAAATCCAGTTCGTACGTCTCCGTAAAAAGGAAGGGCGCCCATGAGGGCGCCAGCAGCATAAGGCCCCCAGGAG
Source organism: Astragalus membranaceus (assembly GCA_039519185.1). NCBI lineage: Eukaryota > Viridiplantae > Streptophyta > Magnoliopsida > Fabales > Fabaceae > Astragalus > Astragalus membranaceus. The sequence continues at coordinate 102,106,889 of CM076854.1, forward strand.
GAGGGCGCCAACTTCGGGATGTTGCGTTTTTTCTCAGTCCATAACTTCATCCATGCTTATCCGATGGAGGCGTGTGAGCATGCGTTGGAAAGCCAAGAAGAAGAGCTACAACTCTCATGTTGAGCTCAAAATCCAATTCGTACGTCTCCGTAAAAAGGAAGGGCGCCCATGAGGGCGCCAGCAGCATAAGGCGCCCAGGAGGAGGGTGCCAACTTCGGGATGTTGCGTTTTTGCTCAGTCCATAACTTCGTCCATGCTTATCCGATGGAGGCGTGTGAGCATGCGTTGGGAAGCTAAGAAGAAGGGCGACAACTCTCATGTTGAGCTCAAAATCCAATTCGCACGTCTCCGTAAAAAGGAAGGGCGCCCATTAGGGTGCCAGCAGCATAAGGCGCCCAGGAGGAGGGCGCCAACTTCGGGATGTTGCGTTTTTGCTCAATCCATAACTTCGTCCATGCTTATCCGATGGAGGCGTGTGAGCATGCGTTGGAAAGCTAAGAAGAAGAGCTACAACTCTCATTTTGAGCTCAAAATCCAATTCGTACGTCTCCGTAAAAATGAAGGGCGCCCATGAGGGCGTCAGCAGCATAAGGCGCCCAGGAGGAGGGCGCCAACTTCGGGATGTTGCGTTTTTGCTCAGTCCATAACTTCGTCCATGCTTATCCGATGGAGGCGTGATGAGCATGCGTTGGGAAGCTAAGAAGAAGGGCTACAACTCTCATGTTGAGCTCAAAATCCAATTCGGACGTCTCCGCATTCGGGAAGGGAAACAAGATGACGGCACTCACAAGCTCGTGAGAAATGGTGCACGAGCACGTAAAAAAAAACATAGTGCACGAGCACATGAGAGTCAAGTCAAGTCAAGACCAGGTCTAAAAAACATAGGCGACCTAACCTACTAGGGCATTCTAAACGACAACGTCAAGTCAAGACCATCCTCCGAAATAATCTCGACTTAGGGGGAAACGGTGGAACTAGGTCAATGTTCACTAGAGACATCGCCGGGGATCACCATCGAGGAGACCCCCCGACCGACACAGCTCAACACCAACGCAGGACAGTAGCAAGAAGGATGATCTGGCTTGATTAGGCACAGAAAATGCAACACCCTCACGGTCGACATTAAAAAGCAGATCCATGACACTGGTCCCTAACAGTAACACTTATTCCCAAAGGAAAGGGAAAGGGTCCAACTCCAAAGGAAGGAGGGGGCAATGCTAGTTTGAGATCCTACCTACCGGGCAGGGAGGGACTGCCTGGATCGCAGGGACACGAGCCAACCTGCTCGGTTCACGAAGCGGCATATCGAAAAGGTCGCAACCTCTAATGGGTGAGTTAAATTCGAACAGAATCCGATAAACTCCTGTTAGAGTCCCTAGATGGGCAAAGTGGCGTCGCAAGATGTCAGTAGAGGTTGTCACAACCTCGAAGCGGCATATCGAAAAGGTCGCAACCTCTAATGGGTGAGTTAAATTCGGAGAGAATCCGATAAACTCCTAATAAAGCCCCTAGATGGTCAAAGTGGCGTCGCAAGATGTCACTAGAGGTTGTCACAACCTCGAAGCGGCATATCGAAAAGGTCGCAACCTCTAATGGGTGAGTAAAATTCGGATAGAATCCGATAAACTCCTGTTAGAGCCCCTAGATGGGCAGAGTGGCGTCGCAAGATGTCATTAGAGGTTGTCACAACCTCGAAGCGGCATATCGAAAAGGTCGCAACCTCTAATGGGTGAGTTAAATTCGGATAGAATCCGATAAACTCCTAATAAAGCCCCTAGATGGGCAAAGTGGCGTCGCAAGATGTCACTAGAGGTTGTCACAACCTCGAAGCGGCATATCGAAAAGGTCGCAACCTCTAATGGGTGAGTAAAATTCGGATAGAATTCGATAAACTCCTGTTAGAGCCCCTAGATGGGCAGAGTGGCGTCGCAAGATGTCACTAGAGGTTGTCACAACCTCGAAGCGGCATATCGAAAAGGTCGCAACCTCTAATGGGTGAGTTAAATTCGGATAGAATCCGATAAAATCCTGTTAGAGCCCCTAGATGGGCAGAGTGGCATCGCAAAATGTCACTAGAGGTTGTCACAACCTCGATGCGGCATATCGAAAAGGTCGCAACCTCTAATGGGTGAGTTAAATTCGGATAGAATCCGATAAACTCCTGTTAGAGCCCCTAGATGGGCAGAGTGGCGTCGCAAGATGTCACTTGAAGTTGTCACAACCTCGAAGCGGCATATCGAAAAGGTCGCAACCTCTAATGGGTGAGTTAAATTCGGACAGATTCTGATAAACTCCTGTTAGAGTCCCTAGATGGGCGAAGTGGGATCGCAAGATGTCACAACCTCTAGTGAGGAATTTAAATCGGACCGATTATGATAAGCTCCTGACGGAGATAACATGGCCATGAGACGATAGGAGGCGATACGTTCAGAAGCGTGAAAAACAGGCAAGATAAAGGAAACGTGGATATAACGTAAAATCATCAGTCAAGCATCATAAAACAAACATACAATGAATTCCAACAGGATAACAAGAAATCACAAGTCAAAAACAACTGAACTCCTAGATGAAATATCAGGGGGCAATGACATCGAAGTCAACCCCGTTGGGGTGGTAACTAACAATCCTCCCATCTGCAGCCTCATGGTCAAACCGGAGGATGCTCGACTCTAGAACGGCTTCCGGACACAAACACCGAGCCTGGACAATCGCTTTGTCGTAGGCAGCATAGAAGAATCTCCACCACTTCATGCTCAATCAGCAGATCATCATCAGAAGAGGTAACGACGAAGACAGGGAAACCAGCTTCCTCCAAAGGCACGGTATCACTCGCCATCTCTCAACCCGCTGGACAGGGGGCGGAACAAGCAGTTACAAGACATGACCGAACACCCCCTCTCCTGAGGTGGGGGACGTCAACAAAACAAGAGGTTACAACCCCCTCCCCTGAGGTGGCAGACGTCAACAAAACAAGACATGCTCAGAAGAACAAAGAAGCTAGAAAGATAAGCGAAAATTCCGCCCGGAAGTTACCTCAGTGAATTAGATGCGGCAAAGACTCGCGGGAACGTCAACGAATGATAGTAAGAGCAACTCCCCTCGGCACCAAGCAAACCCTGAAAATTCATATATAAGAAAGCAGGTCAAGAGTCAGGAGGAACAACAAAAATAAAGCGGAGTGCCAAGCACCCGTCCACACAAACCAGCGCCCATGAGGGCGCCTGGCAGGGCGCCAAGCCAGCGCCCATAGGGGCGCCTGGCAGGGCGCCAATGAGGCAGCCAGCGCCCATGAGGGCGCCTGGCAGGGTGCCAGTCAGGAGCAGCCAGCGCCCATGAGGGCGCCTGGCAGGAGCAAGCAGCGCCCAGCAGAGGGGCGCCTGGCAGGTGGCAGTCTGAAAGCAAATCATTCGCAACAGGGTGGTCAGCACTACGCAGTAAGGCACCCACGAGAGCACCGAACCTTGTCTCGCAAAATTAAAGGAGGCATGAGCATCTGAGTGCATGAGCACGTGAGAAAATAAAAGAGTGCATGAGCACGTAAGAAAATTAAAGGATGCATGAGCATCTGAGTGCATGAGCACGTAAGAAAATTATAGGATGCATGGGCATCTGAGTGCATGAGCACGTGAGAAAATAAAAGAGTGCATGAGCACGTAAGAAAATTAAAGGATGCATGAGCATCTGAGTGCATCAGCATGGAAGGAAATAAAATAGTACACGAGCACGCGAAGAAATAAAGCAAAGTGCCAAACACCCGTCTACACAAGTCGGCACCCAAGAGGGCGCCTGACAAGGAGGGCGCCTGACAAGGAGAGCGCCTGCAAGGAAGCCACCAGCGCCCATGAGGGCGCCTGGAAGAAGCAACCAGCGCCCATGAGGGCGCCTGTCAGGAGCAAGCAGCGCCCAGCAGAGGGGCGCCTGGCAAGGGGGCAGTCTGAAAGCAAAATCTTCTCCACGAAAAGACACCCAGCGCACGCACGCAGAGAACAACACTCTTAGAAACAAACAAGCGTTCAGGAGGGCGCCAACAGCAAAACTTAGCACTTTGGCTCAAGGCGCCCAGGAAGGCGCCAACACCAGGAGATGAGTCACGGTCACGACAAAGAGATATTGCACAATTCAACGAACCAAAGAGAAATGATCAGGGGGTAAGGACATCGAAGTCAACACTATTGGGATGATATCTGACAGTCCCCCGGCCTAGAACCTAGGAGGGCGCCTGGCAGGGGGCAAAGACATCGAAGTCAACACTATTGAGCTCCATGTAGGTCCACCTGAAGCCGGTTATCCAAGATAAACCGATCCCCCTCTTCATTCACCCCTACATAGTACAACAAGGTTAAAAGACCACCAAAAAGATTAAGTTAAAAGTTCCAAGAGATCACCCAAAAAGGACTACCGGAATGAGGTCGACACCCCATGGGTCAAGGATGTCTCCATCATCCTCCCCATCTCCCAACCTAATGGACAGGGGGCAACACAAGCAGTTAAGTACCAGTCAAACAACACCCTATCCCGAGGTGGGAAGCTTCAAAGAAACGAGAGGAACTCGAAAGCCAAGAGGCTAAGAAAAGAAACTAAGTGTCACCACAATTACCAAGAGATAGGGAAGCAGCAAGGTCGGGCGAACAATCGGGAAAAAGACAAGTCCCCTTGATGGCAAGAACCCTGAAAATATCAAATCAAAGAGCAAGTCAAAACAAGCAACGAAACAAGCAACAAAGAAGGAAGTACAAAGCGAAATCTAAGCTCGAAACCGATGCCCAAGGGGGCACCCGGCAGGGCGCCAAGTCAAAAAATACTTCGCGCCCAACTCAAGGCGCCCATGAGGGTACCAGTTCCCTTCTCTCCGATCATCAAGCGCAAGATCCCATGAGGCCGCCACTCCCCTAGGTGTGTGAATTACCAAGTGCAAGGCACCTTTGAGGGCGACAATCTCACTAGTGCAAATCATCAAGCACAAGGCGCCCACGAGGGCGCCACTATCTTACTTGGGCAAATTACCAAGTGCAAGGCACCTGTGAGGGCGACAACCTCACTAGTGCAATACATCAAGTGCAAGGCACCCATGAGGGCGCCACTATCTTGGGCGAATTACCAAGTGCAAGGCACCAGTGAGGGCGACAACCTCACTAGTGCAAATCATCAAGCACAAGGCGCCCACGAGGGCGCCACTATCTTACTTGGGCAAATTACCAAGTGCAAGGCACCTGTGAGGGCGACAACCTCACTAGTGCAATACATCAAGTGCAAGGCACCCATGAGGGCGCCACTATCTTACTTGGGCGAATTACCAAGTGCAAGGCACCTGTGAGGGCGACAACCTCACTAGTGCAATACATCAAGTGCAAGGCACCCATGAGGGCGCCACTCTCTTACTTGGGCGAATTACCAAGTGCAAGGCACTAGTGAGGGCGACAACCTCACTAGTGCAATACATCAAGCACAAGGCGCCCACGAGGGCGCCACTCTCTTACTTGGGCGAATCACCAAGTCCATGAGGACGCCAATCCCTCTCATGCAAACCATCGAGCACAAGGCGCCCATGAAGGCGCCACTCCCCCATTTGCAACTCGCCCATCACAATGCGCCCTCGAGGGCGCCACCCTCCTTTTTTACTCTAGAGAGTGAAAATGACAGAACACGGTTGTTACAAAGGCAGTGTCTCGCGTAACCTCACAGAACTGGCAAACCGACGAAAATCCTTCAAGCCAAGACCATCCTTCGGAATAATCTCGGCTTGGGGGGCAACTGTTCTGGAGTCAACCAGAGGGTCCTATTAGCAAAACCAGGAGGTGCATCTAGCAAGTGATATGGATCAGCCCAACCGATTCAGCCCATATCCACCTCATGCAAGCCCAATATGCTTGGACGGTCAAGATCGACTCTACCCATCCAACGATCCACGAGAGAGCACGATTTCCTATAAATACAGGCAAACTTTGCCCTTACAAAAGTGGAATCTCTAATCCTTAGTACCTTCACTCTTATATTATATATACTGACTTGAGCGTCGGAGTGGCTTGCAGGTACCCCTCCGGGCGCTCACTGACCTCCTGCCAGGACAGCAAGAGACCTACCAACAGCAGCTGACCAAAAAGCTGCTCGGTACATAACATTCCTGTTTCTGTATTGAAAAAGAAAGAAAAAGGAAGAATCAACACTCTAATTGATCTTTTTAGTTTTTAATTCCGATTGTTGATTACGGTTGCTTGAATCGTTTATTGCAAATCTTTGAATTTAGGGATTGGAAATTTGCGTGAATCGTTTATTGCAAATCTTTGAATTTGGAAATTATTGTGAGGACTTGTGCTTGTTAATCCCATGGCGGCAGGGTGAAAAAGTGTTTTGGGGAAGTGGGAATCTTACAAGTTACAAATATGGTTCTGTTGATGAAAATAGGATAGAGAAGGTGAGGTCTTTGTTGAACATGTTTATGGGGATGAGGCTTTGCCACCACCCGAAAAGAGGAGAAAATATTCTGCCGTGGTGGTGGTTGATTTGTGGTGGAGGTGGTCGTGGTGGCTCGCTGGAGGTGGTGGTGACTCGCGAGAGGTGATAAAGATGGAGATGGGATGATTTTGTGTTTTTGTTAATTTGTTTCATTTTGGTCTCCTATGTTATTTTTAAGTTTCAATTTGGTCCCCTATTTGTCACGTCACTTAATGAGTTCCAAGTCATCACACTTACGATGTCATGTCAGCAGTTAACTGTCAGCGTGACGTCTGTTAAGGTAATGGATGAAAAATACCAAAAAAGGACCAAAATGACACATACAATAAAGGTTTCGGAACCAAAACTGGAAAAAAAAATGACCAAAATGAAACCAAAGCCAAAGATAAATGACCAAAAATGCAATTTAGCCTAAATTTTATGTTAATTCATAAGTTCTCGTTAACGAAAGTTGTATCTTCATAACCCGTTTTTCATAAGGTACATTGATAAACTTTTAAATAATAGATAAAAGTTTATTTAATTTATTTGCATAAGCTATTTTTTATAAACTCAAAAATAAACTCTCGTAAACATGGCCCTCTATGCTGGCCCCTCACTCGAGGTGAAATTTAAAAGACCAAAGTAGGCGGCTTGAAGTGTGTAGAGACACGACGGCTCGATAAATTGTAACACCGAAGAATACAAGAACTCTCATGCTAAAGTTAGCCTTTAGTCAAGTGAAAGAGAGTGTAGGAAATGACCGTGTATCTGGAAGGTTGGGTAGGGAAAGTAGCGGGAAAATAAGATGTTGATTTCATGTGAATGTTTTTTATATGAGTCACGACATAAACCCTATAGTTGGGCCTTCAAGATGGACCTACAAGTCCAGAACAATTGGTTGCTCGTAGAGGACAAGGTATCTATTTTTTAGACTAAGTTTAGTAAAAGATAATGGATGAATTAGCAGATAGTGGATGAACTAACATATAGCGGACGAGCTGATAGCAGAACGAATTTAAACTGTTTGGTAAAATTAGCAGTTTATGTAACTTATAAATATAAAATGACATAAATAGACATGTAATTAATGCTAAAAAATTAGAGAAAATGTATTCACTTAGTGGAAGGTAAATGAAAAATTTAATTAGATTAATAAGGGTAAAAACTATTGAAAAATGAAACGCTTTAAACTATAAACTCAAACGTTACTTTAAGTAGTACTTCATTACTTCAATTTTTTCTGCAAATTATAAATTAGCACAGTCATCAAGACAAGCGATTAACTTCTTCAACAAGATGCGACCCGAAATTCACGAGAATTTGATGGGGCAGGAATGGCTTTAGCAAAGGGAAATTATAAGTAATTAGGTAGGTAGGAAATCAAGAGAAATTCATACAAATAAAAACCCAAAAGAAATTAATCATATCAAAAAATGAATCTTTGCCGTAGGAAGACAAACTAGAGTGATAATCTGTTTTTCAACCAAAAAAAAGAGTGATAATCTGTTTGATTAGTTAAATGTTTCTTCCTATATAAGAAAGTTTTATTCCCACAATCCAATAAAGGTGGGAAAGGAGTTTTTTACCCCATCTCACTCCGAAATTTTCATATATCTATCTCTTATATTTTTTATAACCAAAATATATATATTAATAAAAAAGAGTACCAGGGTATCCCAACCCTTTACAAATATAATGGACCTCATTAAAATCTTCCTGAGCCAAAACCACTTGGGAAAAACACCCAATTAGGAAAAAGAGTACTCTAGGAATAACGAGGCAAGAAATCAAATTATACCGAATTCATACAAACAAGAGGATTTCTCCACGAAATCTTAAAGGTTGAATTACAGCTATCTATGCTTACGAACCAGCTTTAGGATTTAGTCTTAACATGATTGACGACCAATTGAGGATTAAAACGTTGAGCTCTAAAGAGAACATGGTTCCGATGGGACCAGATACACCACGTGCCCGTCATCCAACACAAGTACGTCAATCTACCAGTCATCTTAGAAACCATCTGCAGACCGTGAGTTCTGAAATGTGCGACACCAACAAGAGAGACCATAACCGCATTGCCAGCCCACTTATGAATATTATTCCAGACTAACCGAGAACACTTGCACAGAAAAAGTAAATGAAAAATAGACCCATCCTGCTCAAAATAAAATGGACAACACGACCCATGAGGGTCCTTAATAATACCCTTAGAGATAAGAGCATCACGAGTTGGAAGTTTTCCCAACAACAGTCTCCACCAAAAAAAAACCTCACCTATCTAAAGCACTTTGAATATCGCCATCTAACCTATCATGTTGCATCACAGCAAAAGTGCATAACAAGATTTAACCGTAAAAGAATGGAAATTATCTAGTCTCCGTTGCCACCGATCTTGTTCTGAATTGTCGGGATGAAAAGAATATAAAATGTCCAAAAGCAAGTCACGATCAACTCTCTCCTCGACAGACAAATCACACCCCAATCAAGATTTCAACACCAATTGTTATCAATCCAAGACCCATGCTCCCTAATACTACCATTTTTGAACTTTGCCAACTGGAAAAGACTAGGGAACACGTCCTTAAAAGTCTCATTGTTGGCCCACTTATGCAACCAAAAGGCAATCAAATTTCCCATACCCATCACTGGCCTAAGCGCAGAAACAAAGGCTCCCTGCCACAAAGGTTTGCCATCTTCTAAAAGTAATAAATCCCTCCACTATAAAGAATCATTAGTGCTACGAGTAGATGCAAGAGCCCCTGTGAAGGAACACCTCAAATCTCCATATCAGTGAGAGATAAGCTAACTAGCATTATTGTCATTAATACATCTCCATTTCCACTTGCTCAAAAGAGCCACATTGAAAGCTAGGTCCTTCACATCCAAACCACCATCCTTCTTGGGTCTACACACCTTGTCCCAAGACACCCAATATACGGGATGACCCTCTCAATTACCCCCCACAGAAAGTCCCTCTGAATCTAAACGAGCTCCCGGATAACAATTTTGGGGGCATTGAAGAATGAGAACATTTAGAGTGGTATACTATTAAGAATAGAGTGTATGAGAGTCACTCTACACCCAATAGACAAGAAACGCCCACTCCACTATTAAAGTCTCTTTTTCAGCTTATCAATAATCGAAGCCTATGTATGTCTTCTTCTAGGATTGGCTCCCACCAGAATATCCAAAAATTTGAAAGGAATAGTTGCGGAACTGCAGGACAAGAAAGTTGCTCCCACGTCCTTTAAAAAATCATCTTTCAAATTAATACCATACAATAAGCTCTCGTGGAAATTCACCTCAAGCCCGAGACAAGTTCAAAGATTCTGAAGATTGTCTTATATACTTGAATAATAATAACATTTTTCTGATACTAAATATTACTTTATTTTATCATAAAATATCTGTAATCTCATAAATCACCGAAAGTGTGTTCAGACTAGTCAAGCACATTTAGTTGATGAAGACATTAATGTCACACATGTAGCTTAGCTCTGTTGCAAAGGATCAAATCAAATGTCTTTATTGGTAAGTTTGTCTTATTTCCAAGTGAATTAACTGCATTTTGTTGCAACAGTTATTTTATATACCCCGTACCAATCTAGCTGAGTTATTAAGACCCCTCAGCATAAATCAAGGATCTTGACAACTTTTCATATACTATGCAGTACCTATACTTCAAATCTTAGGGTCGGACATGGACTCAGACACGATATTAACACATGTGGTTATATGCAATCACTTTCATTTTGTTTAAATTATTATCGATTGTCGGAGTTAGTGTCGCGTCTGGTGTCTGAGTCTTTGTTGGTGCTTCATAGGACGTCATATATATATATATATATATATATATATATATATATATATATATATATATATATATATATATATATTTTTGTTTCTACTATTTAAGTATTTATCTTTTTTTAGACATGGTTGTCAACATTCTAGCTGGACTTACCTACATGTTGATGATATTACAGCAATGTTACAACTATATATTACAACATCATTGAAAATCAATGCACCGAATGGATCCCACGTGCCATACACCTCCATCAATTAATCCTATATCTGCCAACCTATCATACAATCATATACTGTCACTGTGCGTCTGTGCCACAGACTATATATATGTAACAAAATTTAATGCACAAAAAAATGTCTATATAAATTTCAGAAATAATTCATCCAACAACAGAAACTATAATAATTCATTAATTTGTATATATCATAAACACAAAATATACATAAACAGTTATTTTTTCCTTCTTATACCCATATCATCATAACAAAACAATCAGTTTTTATTACTATCATAAAAATCTAAGCATAGAAGAATCTTGTGTCCTCTTATTCAAGCTTTCTCTTTCTTATTTGGAACTCTTCCATCAGTTCCAGCAAGCATAGCATATTTATCCTTCCTAGTTAAATTGGTGCATTCAAATCCAAGAGTACCAGCAAGAACTTTCTGAATATAATTAGCAACTTCAATAGCAGATTTCCCTTCACTACAAGTAAGCTCTTTAGGAAGTTGATTCAAGAAAGTGATCTCATAAGTAGGCTTCGGATTCATGAACACAAAATAAGGATCCAACAATTTATAACCACGAACCGTTGTACCATGAAAAACACTTTGTTTAGTGTTAATAGCAACTGGAACAATTCTATCGGTTAACTCAGCAAAAAGTGCACTAAACCTTAAAAGAAAAGGTTCTCTACAAGTTGTACCTTCAGGACAAATTACTAAATCACCCTCTTCAAGTAATTTTCTAATATTAGCTGCATCTTTTTCTCTTTCTCTTGAAAGTGCTACAGCTTTTATTGGTGAAATTATTTCACTGAATTTACTTATACTATATGTGACACAGCTTATTTTTCTCTTTAATGCTACTGCTGTAACTACTGGGTCTAAAATTGTTCTATGGTTACAAACAAATAAGACCCCTTTTTGACCCTTTTTTGGAGCTGGTGGGGGGTTACCATTTACTATGACTTTAATTCCTAAGAGTTTATAATTGTACCAAGCTAGTTTTTCTGGTAAAGGGATGTTTAGATAGACTCTTAGGATTGAAAGTATTATACCAATTGGTAACCATAAGAAGGTTAAGAGTGTAGCAATAGGTGTTGGCCTTTGAACAAATCTTCCCTCATGAAAAATTATTGGGCTTAGTAGCTTTGTTCTTGGTAGTGGCTCACATTTAATTCTTGGTACCATGTATCCTTCCTGCAAGGGAAATATACAGTTAATTATTTGATTAGATGCATATTATATTATAGGGTTAAATTAAATATATTTTTGGTCTTTATAAAATTTGAGAATTTTGTTTTTCGTCCTTATTAAAAATCTCACTAACTTTTAGTCTTTATATTTTCTACCGTCAATGCTTTTATTTCTTCATGACTTTTAATAGCGCTTATAAGGGCTATTAAAAAAATTCAAAAAAGTGCTATTAAAAGTCATGAGACTAAAAATATTGACAGGAGAAAATGTGGAGACTAAAAGTAAGTGAAATATTTAATAGGGACTAAAAACAAAATGTTTAAATTTTATAGGGATTAAAAATATATTTAACCCGATATTATATGGATAGAAATAATGTGTGACCTTTTCAACAAATTTATTTATTTATCTATCTATTACTTAGCACAATTTGAAGATGTAACCTTTAATTAAGTTTCTAATGTTGGTTCACTTAGTTTGGAAAATATGATTAAGAGTTTAATAGTTATGCATTTGATAGTGTTAAAAAGTTTTATTCAGGTAACTAATCCTATTTTATCATCATGTAATATTGTAATATTTTGTCCTCAACTACTTAAACAAATACATACATATTGGAATATGATTGGTCTATTCTGCAAAATATTTTATGCATTGGTGGGGCATAGTAAGTAAATTCTATGATTTAAATGAGTTAGGATAGCAGATGCTTTATACTCAAAAAAAATGATACTCAAATTACTCATTGATTAAAACTAGTCCCACTATTAGAAAAACTTTGAACAACAAACTGAAATTACAAATTCAACTTTTTTCTAATAATGTCCATGAATTTTCCCTTATAAGATACTTTTCAGCAAGTACAATTGAAAAAGTCAAGATTTTAAGTTGACTGGGGATGTCATAAGAATTGTGCTTACGAATTAAATGATGATAAGCTATGAAGGGAGATATGTTTTACAACTTTGCATATATTCTACATGAGCTACAAAAAATAAGGCTTAGATTTTATGTTAAAAGTTTGTTAGACATGAGAAATTCATGGAAGTCCATAGTCTTCAATTTGAAAACTGAATTTGGTTCATACATGACTATAGTCCTTCGAGTAGTTAAGGGTTATATTATGATTCATAAGAGAGAGAAGAATTCAACTGAAAAACAGAGGCATAGCCAGCTCAATTAAAAGGTATATCCATAAATGGTCTCTAGGACATGGGGGGGGGGGGGGGGACCAATTAACCGTATATATGGATGTAAATAGTTGGAAAAAATCTAAGTGTGGTTAGCGCTGTTTTTCAATTACACTAAATGACCACTATCATACCAATTGAAGGACCAAATTGAAACATATCAAACATAAATGACCACTTTGACACAGATTTGAAATATAAAGTACCAAAGCGGGAAAAAATATAAATGACCAAACTGAAACATTGGTCAAAGATAAAGAACTAAAAATGTAATTTAGCGTATCAATAAATAACCTACTTATTATGATGTGATTGTAAAATAATACTAACCACACCTATTGAAGTACACCTAATTTCCTAAATGGAATACCTAAAAAGAAGGAATTGGAAAAAATCTAAGTGTGGTTAGCGCTGTTTTCCAATTACACTAAATGACCACTTTCATACCAATTGAAGGACCAAATTGAAACATATCAAACATAAATGACCACTTTGACACAGATTTGAAACATAAAGTACCAAAGCGGGAAAAAATATAAATGACCAAACTCAAACTTTGGTCAAAGATATAAAGAACTAAAAATGTAACTTAGCCTATAAATAATTAACCTACTTATTATGATGTGATTGTAAAATAATACTAACCACACCTATTGAAGTACACCTAATTTCCTAAATGGTATACCTAAAAAGAAGGAATTGATCAAAGAAAGGAGGGGTATACATATACCGTAGGAGGGTCATTATGGGACAGATAACAACATATCGTGCTCATTAACACTCTCACCAAACATGAATTAAATTTTTTAAAACAATATACTAACATTGATTTTTATTTTTTCAAAAAAATAACTACTATAGCTCTATATATTGAGCTATGAAACAGTTTACAGACTACAAAAACATGGTACCCTTATCTTAAAATAGAAATCTTTGAACAAATGTGAAAACAACATTGAGTGAACAATGATATTCATATTATTCCTTTACAGTTTACACTATATAAAACATTTATTTTATTGGGGTATTTTGCTCTAGCTAATAACTTACTACTTATTTATGACTTTTGAAATATATGTATTAGTCATATAACTTTGATAGTAATTAAGTGTGTCATCAACACAAAATCATGTCACAAAAGAAGACAAACATAAATTCATACCTACAATCATGTTTTAAACAAGTTCATGTAACTGCGATTAAAGCGACATCAATCGTATTTGACTGTGACTTATCAAGAATCACTAATTATGACACGAGCACGACCGCAATTTAAAATCCTGTTAAATATGTTTGATAGAAAGCTAGAAACATATGAGAATTGTGTTTTTTTTTATAACAAAGAAAATGATAAACATGTTGGATATAAAGCTATAAACATATATGAGAAGACACATTGATCATGTGAAAGATATATATGTATAAACAATTATACCAACCTTGCAAATTGACATGAAATCATGGTCACTTTGACTATCTCCGAGTCCCAAATCAGGTAAATTAGAGTGAAACTCCTTGGCAACAACTTCTTTCTTGTGCTCCCCAACAAGAACTCCAGGTTCCTTAACAAACCCAGTTGCTCTTCCTGATTTTGTAGCTTCCAATTCTGTCCCAAGCACCTTATCTGCGCCCAATAACGTCTTAACAAATGGCTCCACCATCAACCTCGGACTAGCGGTTACAATGTAACGCTTACCAAAAGAATTGAACACTCTCCATGCCTCAGGATGGACATCATCCGCGTAGAACTTAGGCAACACCGATCGAGACACCATCTCAACATCCTTTATCTTCAACCCTGCAAAGGTTATGAAGATCAAGGTTTTGATGGCTAACGTTTCCGAGATAAAAAGGTACGTGAAATAGACGAAAGGAACGGAAGCTAAGAGGATGAGTCCTCTTAGGAAGCTACCAGCTTCAATAGCAATAAGCATGTAGTAAGGGAAAGCATTTCGTGACAAAAGAAGTGTGCCATCTAAGTCTGAAGCTACGGTTTGATTTGATCTATCTTTTGTTGTGCATTTTGAGATTGGTTCAAAATGGCGAAAGGCTCCCATTTTGAGAGCTTAATAAGAAATGTTATGAAGAGAAAAGGAGAAGAAGGGGATTTAAAAGAAGTGGGGGAGAAGAAAATTGTGATGTTGTTGAACTATAGTTGGGCATGAGTTATATAATGAATATAATGTGTGGTATATGTAGTTTGAAATCATTAATGACCAATAGAACTATTCAATTTCTCTCTCTTATTTCCATAGAAATATTTTTTCTTAAGGATATGTGTGTATATTATAATATAAAAAAAATTAAGTTGCCATATTCAATTTGTGATGTCTTGACTCACCAAAAATTTGTGATGACTTGTATGAAAAAGTGAATTACAATATAAGGAGGGTCAAAGTTTTTTTTTTTAAAAAAGTAAAAGATAATAAAAAACTAATATTGACTAGCTGGAACGAATTACTCCAACCAATTACAAAAAAGTGAGAGAAAGGGCTACTCCAAACCATTACAACAACATATAGAGGGGTTGAGACCTGCACCAACACCATATAATATCACCCCAAAAATACAAAACAAAACAAAAAACAACCCCTAGTGAGGCACTCAAGACAATCACAAGTGAAAGACATTTAGCGTCGGTTAAATTAGACATTTAGCGTCGATTATCGCCCGACACTAAATCGCCCGATGCTAAATGTCATACATTTAGCATCGGTTATTTAACCGACGCTAAATGTCACATTTAGCATCGGGTGTTCAGATAACCGATGCTAAATGTCCATTTCATCACTATTTTTGCTGTCTGAAAATGACATTTAGCATCGGTTATTTGAAACAACCGATGCTAAATGTATCAATAAATGACATTTAGCATCGGGTGTTTGAAACAACCGATGCTAAATATCCTGAAAGTGACATTTAGCATCGGTTGTTCCAAATAACCGATGCTAAAAGTCATTTTTGATAAAAAAAAATGACATTTAGCATCGGGCAAGGTAATCAAAACCGGGCCGGACATTGAACCGGAAGAGGTAGCGGTTCAGAGGTTCTTAGATTCAACCGGTTGAATCGGGGGTTCAACCGAAATTAATTAAATATATTATTTAATATTTTTATTAAATATATAAAGGATAAAAAATAATAAAAAACCATAATACTCATAATAATACAACAACATATCCTGTATGAATAAATTTTATATTAAAATAATATGAGAAATAGAAAAATATATGATATTATAAGTCAATATTTTCAAAAAAAATAATAATTATTCATATTTAATAATATTCTAATCAATCAATATATAGAATCAAAAGTCTATAGAATGTAATACAAAATATTAGATGTTAAATAGTTAAGATATATATGTAATATATAATAACACATAGTATAAAAGTAAATGGTAGATAGATAAAATTATTAGGGAAAATGGCTTTTGTTAGAAATAAAAGGAAGAATGGTACATAATATTACAGATAAGTGATAACATAACGTGGTTGCTCTGATGGTTAATTTTTGAAGCTTGTACAGAGAGGGAAGGGGTTCGATCCCCACTTGGAACACATAACAATTTTAAAAAAAAGCTTTTTCTCAGAACCGCCTTCAACCGTTGAACCGCCGGTTCTTTCCGGTTTTCCCGGTTCTGGGGCAGTTTTTCGGTTCTTGCCCCGGTTTTGGGGTTCAACTGGACCGGATAGGGGTCCGGTTCCCGGTTCAACCGATCGAACCACCCGGCCCGGTCCGGTTTTGATTACCTTGGCATCGGGTGTTTGAAACAACCGATGCTAAATGTCCTGAAAGTGACATTTAGCATCGGTTGTTCCAAATAACCGATGCTAAAAGTCATTTTTGATAAAAAAAAAGACATTTAGCATCGGTTGTTTGAAACAAGCGATGCTAAATGCCTAGTTTCTTTTTATACATGCCTCACAAACATCACTTACAACATCAATTCATACAAGAGAATAATATTCAAGAAGAGAACAAGTATAGCCATATATGAAAACTGAAAACACAAACTGAACAAGAACTATGGTAATTACAAAGAAGGAAAAGGAGTATGCTTGTGATCATAAGCTAATGACAGCTACAATAAAATTCTGACAGCTACAACAAAATAAGAACTATGGTAATTACAAAGAGTGAAAATTCTGTTTTGGAGCCTCAGATGGACTTGGATCAGGATCTGCTGGCTCAGTTTGCTGCATAAAACCACCAAGAAAAACCAACACTATTTTTAAAAACTGTTAAACTTCTAAGCATATGGAATATATCTCTTTGGCATGATCATGAATTCATGATGTATCTTTTATTCAGTAGCTGAGAAAGTCATAAAGCTGAATCAAATAGGTAAATAATGAGGGGAAATAAAAGTTCAAGTCAGAAAATATAAGCTCATTCTTTCAGTAACAAGCATGATCACTATGCAAGCTCTCTAAGACAGAAAGACATTAATAGCAATCCAATTAATGCTAAGTCAAACAGCTCTTTAGTTTTAGAGGAAGGAATATGGCGGCCTTCTTCACCACATTTGAATATCACTTCTAACCTTTTTCTGATGCCAAATGCAAACAGATATATAGCCTAACAGATATTAGAGCTCAAACTCTGATTCCTTTTAGAGGTGATGAAAATTAGAAGCATGATTAATTCAGGGACTAAGTGGCAAAAACTTCTATCACATCAAGCATACATAATCAAAAGCCAAAGCCCAATCTAATTTAACCTCTAACATAAGTTCTAAAGAGCAAGCATACATAATCAATCACCAATTTAAATAAAACCCATATGAGAATTTGCACGAACCACGAGAATAACAAAACAGCAAGCAACTTTAGCTTAGCTTACCTATTAACCATAAACGTTAATAAGCAAAGGTGAGATTGTATCATATGTGAGAAAGGTGAATCCAAATATGGTGGTCTCCACTTCTTGACTTGTCAATTAGAGACAACGCTCCTAAGTGTACAGAAAAGAGACACAAACATGTTCCTATTCAGCGAATCCCCAACAAATCCTGCAATGCCCAAAAACAAAAAGAACAACCATTATAACCAATACCAACAAAAAGCACACAATTTTACATTAACTCATTGCAACTACGAAAACACACCCATTATCAACGATGCCAACGAAAATGTCTTAAAAATCAGTGCAACAAAATGTCTTCAGGACTTATCACAATCTTACTTTCTTGAACAGAATTTACTTGTTCTAAATGCAAGCTATTTAATGCCTATTTATAAAAAGAAATTATCAAGTAAATGAAATACTATGTATGTGTGTAATAAATTATCAGCGGCAAGTACAGAGCATATTTGATATCCATAGGTGTAATAAATCCACAAGCAAAAATTGGAAATTCAGAAAATAGTACAAGGTTACTAACCCATTATTGTTTTGTTGGCAATATCTAGGATTACTTATCAAGAATAGAACAACTACTGCATTGGTATTTTATATGCATGTTAGGAATTCTATGTGCATAGCTCTTCAATCCACTTTGCATTCAATTATCTACATTAACAAATAGGGAGGAAAAGTATGGAATGAGGTGGATAAAGAAAGAAATACCCATGTCGAAACAGGAAGTCGATGATCACAAAAGCGCAATTCGGTTTGAAAAACTGTGTCGTGCGTATGACTTCTGCAACTTGCGTAACTGGGATCAACTTGAAGCTTCCGACTTCTCCATCTGATATTTTATTCAACCAGTTATTACAAAAGATGGTCAGGGAACCACTAGAACATAATGACAGTAAAATTGAAGAACATGTTTAAAAAAGGCTTGCCTTCATTTTTTGGGACAAAACTTTCAGGAAGTTTCAAATCATAGCAGAATAAAACATCTCTCTTGTATCTATAACCATCAATGTCCATATATGAAACAGCACCAACAAGTTTCGCTCTGCAAGAACAGCAATGGAGACACATTAACACAGAGACAGAGTACTAGGTAATTGGGCTACTTTGCAAACAGATACAATGAATCTACAAACCAATCCTCCAGCAACTAGATGATCAAACATTCCAGGATATGTGGATTTCAACTGACTTCTTTTCCCAATCCATAAGTGCTTCTGCCCATCCAGCTCAACATAGCCATTCATATGGACTCCATAAGCCTAATCTTCAAAGAGAAGAGAAAAAGGGTTATAGATCATAAGTTATGACCAAAATGTGTTTTAATATACAACCTGGTGTAGATAAAACTTTCATGATATAATTTATTTGACTATTGCAATGAGGGGGGAGTTTGTTTTCAGATATATAGATTGAATTTCTATCACTAGATTATTTCATTTTGAATCCACGTTGGATTTCCTTTATTCCAATATAAAGAGATATACTGCTGGTTTATGCACTGGAACTTTTGACAGATAAAAGGTTCTTTATCTTTGTTTATACATGTTTTATGTTGGTTTGTGATAGTTGGTTTTATGTTGTTTAGTAACTCCTCCTTGTCCTATATCCTAACACATTTGAAGTACTCCTCCATCTCATTATGCTATGTCAATATCTATTGGTTGGAAGCAAAGGATCAAACATGGCAACTGACAAAATAAAACATACATACATATCAACTTGACATTAGAAAGTCTCAGCCATTGAGGAGGCATTCAGTATCAGCACTGCAGTAACAGAAAATAAAGCAACAGAGACTTTTAGACAAATAAAATCAGTGATAGACAACGAAAAATGAAAATTATTCAGAAGACTCCAACATGTCTTTCATGTTTACTTACGTGGTCAATGGCAGAAAATACATCCTACACAACTTCATTGTGCAAGCAAGTGAGCTAATTAAGTCCACTGTTACATCACAGATCCTTCTGTACGAGAAGAGTTTCGTAAGAACATGATGACACAATATTTTAATAGGGATAGACCATAAATTCTATTCACATCACAAATAAAAAGCAAGCAAAATCCAAAAGGAAAGGAGAATATAGATGAACATTTTTACAGGTAGCTAAGCACTGCAAAGGATGTGAAATTGTGAATCGCTGAATGCTAATTACTATTGCATTGCAGGCTGCGGAATAATCAGCCGTTGCTTCCCTAACTAGCAAACTTGTTAACGTATACATGACAAGTTGACAACTCCATCTGCATAACAAAGTAAAAAATTCAATACTTCCTCTAGTTCCATCTACATAACAAAGTAAAATATTGTAAATGCTTAAACCTAGTTTTTCACAAGCCCACACATAGGAAACTTACATAAAAAATTTACCAGCATGACCAAGAACAGGAATTTTTGTTGAATCCTTGATTTGAGAAACGAGTTTATTACTGCCTCTAGGAACTAGAAGATCTATCACATCATCAACCTGTGGCAGAGTGTAATTAGTGAAAAATCATCACATAAAAATAACTATGAGCATTTTAAATTTTAATATCCACCTTGAGTATATCTAGAATTTCGTCTCTTGAAGGTAGAAGCCCAATAAGTTTGTCACCACTCACCAATAGTATTGGCATGACTTAGGTAATGACCAACAATAAAGAAGAAATATGAAAGATGTAAAATCACCAACAAAGAGATGCTCACCACAAAACTTAGGGTTTCAAGCGAGAGCAGAGAAAACAAAAACGAAGGGAGAGGATTAGTTTTTCATGCGATAGTGGTGAAAACGAAAACGAAGGGAGAGGAAGAGAGAGGAAGCGATAACGGAGAAAACGAAAACGAAGGGACAGATGCTTGAAGACAGATTCTGAAGCGAATATTGTTACAGTGGGTTTGTGCGAAGGAAGGGTTTGAGAGGGTTTGTGCGAAGGAAGGGTTTGTACGAAGGACAGAGGAAGAGAGCAAGAGAGGAAGAGAGACAGAGGAGAGAGGAAGAAAACGAACGAGGAGAGGAGGAGAGGAAGAGAGGAAGAGATAGAGAAGGTTCAGAGAGTGAGAGAAGAAGAAGATATCGTGAGAGAGATAAAGATGTGGGATGGAAAACTAGAAATAAGATGGACCTTTAGCATCGGGTGTTTAAACACCCGATGGTAAAAGTAAGCGTGAAAATTGAAATCTTCCATTTAATTGCAAAATTGCCACCGCATCTACATTTAGCATCGGGTGTTTAAAAAACCGATGCTAAATGATGCTTTTTAAAGTCAATTTTCCATTAGTGAATGCCACCTAAAAATTCTTGCAAAAAATAAGAGTTCTCAATTGGGGTCATCTTGTTCGTACCAAAAACAATTTTGGGTGGGCGGGGTTGGGCTAGAAAGATTTCAGGCCACTATAATTCACGGCGTTTGCTTTTCCCACACCCCCTCCTACTCGAAACACACCCCATAAGGGTGTGAAATGACCAAAAGGCCAGGCCAAACCTCTTTTTTTTCATGAATTTTCACCTGTTCGAACACGGGCCTTCGAACAGGTTCGCACGAGGCCATTCGCGTGTGTTAAATATGGGGACACACCCTCTTGGGTGTTTTTCACCTGTTCGAATGGGGTCATGCGAACAGGTTCGAATGTGGTCATGCGAACATGTTCGCATGAGGCTATTCGAACCAGTGTTGCAGAGCGACAGATATTGGACGTCTCAGATTCCACCGACAGTTTTGATCAACGGCTTACAATCAGTCAAATGTGTGTCAGATAAAGGAGTGGATGTCAATCCCTTTGGAAAATGTGTCTGAACGGATAGAATTTAAACGGCTCAGATTTGTGATCTAAAAATGAAATCAACGGCTGACATTTCACCATGCCTATTATAAAAGGGGGTTCACATCCTCAGACCTTCTTCACCAAACCCTAATCTGCTTCTTCACCAAAACCTACTCTCCCTCTTGACAGCTACAACCAAGCTGAAATGGAATGGCAATTGTGCTCAACCCAGTACTCATCCACCAAATTCCTAACTGCCCTTCATCACCATGGGACTGTCACCACCGACGAACATGGTGTTGTGTTTCGTTGTCCTAACCATGTATTCTGCAGGATGAGTAAGGACATCACCTTCGCCCAACTGAAGGAAAAGGCTGAGAGGAAGATTCGTCCAGAGGGAGCGTGGCGTAAAGACGTGGCGCGTATACGTTACCGAAAGTACAACCGGCTTGATTACGGGACTGGCTATTTTACAGTTATGAAGATCCGCAACGATGACGACGTTGGGACCATGATGGAATATCAAGCTACACTTCCGATGGGGCGACAAGTCTTAGAGTTGTACGTGGACACAATACGCACTCCAGAAGAGATCATTTATCTTCTGGAACAGGGACGACCGAAACACTAGTTTCTTAGTTAGTTGTTTGCTTATGTTGGTTTTATGTCTTTCGTATTTCATGTCTTTCGTATTTCATGTATGGTTATGGTTTGTAATAAAAAGGCAATAAATTTGCGCCAAATTAAGTAGATGACATCACAAAAATACTTAATAATATCAAAAGTAGTTAAATTATACAAAAGTTCCAAACAGTTAAATTATACAAATATCCCCCCTACTGGGTGTTGCGCCCCCTCCTCTGATACACATTGACGATCCTCCTCCTAATCCTACGGAAGGGGTTGAGCAACCTCTTGATGCGCTGAAAGACGCTCCTGGTTGGCTCTGGGACATTATCATTGATGGTCCCATCCATCTCATCCACCATATCCAGGAGCTCTGGCAGCATCTGTCAAACAAATAACATAACATTATTTAAATAAGTAGATTTAAATAAGTAGAAGAAACTTATTACTGTAATTAACATAAAAAACACGTACCACACTGACATCCGGCTCATCCACAAGCTCTACATAATTTTCAGGGAAGGCAAAGGGATGTGAGACCCTAGAAAACCATGGAAAGTAGCCCGGCACCGTGTTTGAGGAGTACGGCACACAGGGAGGCCCCCGCGCCACCAAGTGGTCCTGGAACTGTGTCCACCTCTCATCACACTCCGTGAGAGTACAGACGGCCCGATTTGCAGGTCTGGGCTCCTCCGGGATGTGCTGTACCTGGCCAAACTGTCTGACCACTCTATCCGGCAAATGGCTCACCATACAGCCAGCACTCCGGATGAACCCTCTGAACCTGCCCAGCTCCTCAAAGGGTCTCTCCTACCTATGGCCTGTGTAGGGGTCCCAGGTGACCTCCTCATGGTGTAGCCGGTCAAGGCACAGTCTGATGGTGTGTGACTTGATGGCCCCGGGGCCATCCCTACACAGCCATTTCTTCGCCCGTGGCATACTCTCAACATATTCTGGGTGCACCACCCAAGATGTAAAATTGGCACTCTGGAAGTGCTCAAAAATCCAACCCTGTAATGAACATATCATTGGTTGATTATAAATCTGAAAGTAAACCTAAAGCAAACTTATAAAAAAAAAAGTAAGTTTTATACCTGTAGTAGAGCCATATGACCAGCCATCTTCTTCGTCTTCTTTCTTGAAGCATCCTTCAGCTGATCATACATATGGGCAAGGGCCATTGCCCCCCAGCAGTAGTCTCCAACATTGTTCAAATCAAGAAGCATACCTAGGTAGCCAAGCTTAACCTTGCTTCCTGACTTGTCTGCGAACAATGTGCAGCCCAAAAGATAGAGCAAATAGGCCCTAGCAGCATGATGCCACCTCTGCTCAGCTATGGCTGGGTGGTAGACATGATCCCTCAGCCATACAAGACCAACTGACAACCCTCGCGCAGAAGTCTGTTCAGCGGCATCTTGGGGGGTGGCCCCCAAATAGTCAATCAGCATCTGCTCTCCCTGCCACGAAGTCCAGTCAGGCATGTCATAGAACTGGCCCGTGATGGGGATGTGTAGCAGCTGGGATACATCATCAAGGGTGATAGACATCTCACCCACAGGAAGGTGGAATGATGATGTATCCGGCTGCCAACGCTCTATGAATGCGTTCAGCAGCCCCTTGTGAGTGAGGGGAAAACCAAGTCCTATGAGAGGGAACAACCCCGATAGGATAAGAGTCTCCCTGATCCTAGCATGGACCACAAGGTTAACCGGTCCATGTGGAATCGTAGTTATGTCCGGCCGAACCTGCATTGACAAATGACACCGGCACAATAAGCCAATATGTTCAACAAAATAAGAAACAAAATTGACAACACGCTATTATATAACAATAACTTACCCGGCCAGCATAGAACTCAGTCAAAATATGAGACCCGTATGTGGGCAAGACAGAACCATCAACAGGTCCACCAGGGAATGGGAATGTAGCCCTAGGAGCAGCAGCAGGCTCCTGAGGCTCAACATCCTCCTCATGTTGAGCACCTCCCTCCTCATGTGCATGACCAGAAGGGCCGGCCAGCTCATATGCCGGAAATTGAGCATCACGCTCAACATCCCGGACAATATCATCAACCTCCGGTGGGGGAGGAGGGACGTCCCTACGCCTACCCCTCCGGGAAGGTTCAGCTCCATCTTGCCTCCGTTTGCGTTCGGAAGCCGTCGGGGGTGGCCTACGCTCCGGCTGTTGCGAAATACCGCCACGATGCCTCACCATATCTGAAACAACAACCATTAAACCAATTAAGCAACATAATCAGCAAAATAACAGAAACAATACTGTCACACCTGTTCGAACAGCATCATTCGCACCTGTTCGAACAGAAGCATTCGCACGTGTTCGAACAACCCCATTCGAACGGGTGTTCGCATGGCCTCATTCGAACGGTGTTCGCATGACCTCATTCGAACACCTTCGTTTTCACGTGTTCGCATGAGGTCATGCGAACACAGCAGATGCACAGAAAAAAAAAACTTAAATGGACAGAAAGGAGAGAGGGTTACCTGAATGAAAATGGAACGATTAGAGAGAGTGAGAGGACGCGAACAAAACCCAGGTGGTCTTGAGGGTGTTTGTGGAGAAGATTGAGTGGGAGATTGGGTGAGATTGAGTGAGTTGTGAGAAGTTGAGTGAGAGGGAGAGTGAAAGGGAAGGGTTCGAATGAGAGGAGGAGAGGAATGGTTCGAATGAAAGGGAAAGGGAAAGTGAGAGGAGTGAGGGGTGTGAGGGGTGTGAGGGTGTGAGGGTTTTTTTTTTTTTTAAGTTGAGGGTAGTTTAGGGTTTTTAGAAGTTAGGGGGTGTGAAAGAGTAGGAGGGGGTGTGGGGAAAGTAATTTCCTAATTCACAAGCCTAGCCTTATGCGGGTTATTGAGGCCAAATGGGATTGGCCCTTTAGACAAAAAATTGTGCTTGACAAATTTTATTTTGGATATACATATTAAACTATGTTGCATAAGATAAAATTACACTAACATATATTAGCATTTGGGATGAATTGGTATATAAATATAGTATTTAAAGGAGTTTTTTTTTACTGGAGTATTTAAAGGAGATATATGTAAGAAATCATCACAAAAAATATAGGATATTGTAACAAAGTTAATAACTAAGTTAAAAAAACATGGGTCTGTAAATATAAAGCGCCAGTCTACTCTATTAATGCTCCATCCTCATGAAACTTTACTCGCTTGCGATCTTCTTCATGTGTCGACCGGTGAGCCCTCGCCCTAGGGCGCTCACCACATCTCATGATCAGCTTCTACAATTTATCCCAAGTTGGTAGCTCAGTTGGCGAGCTAAGGGATATCGAAGGAGTGCACCAAAAATAGTGCAAGAAGGAGGTCCCGGGTTCAAACCCCGGAAACTAACATTCCCCCACCCCATTAACATTGCTTATAAAAAAAAAGCTTCTACAATTTGTAATGAGATGTTGAAGTAATAGCTTCTACAATCTCGTAATTTCATAATTTGATAAGTTATATAAGTATATATACCCATGTAAAAAATTCAATATTTGTTTAAAAATATAAAAACAATTATTTTGTAAAGGAAAATCTAAATTTGAAATGTTACAAAACTTTCTAGGAGTTTTTTTTGTTGAATAACTAGTAGTTAATTATAGGTTAAATTGCATTTTTGTTCCTTTATCTTTGACCAAAATTTCAGTTTGATCTTTTATCTTTTTATTTCTCACTTTAGTCATTTATCTTTCATATTTGTGTCAGTTTGGTTCTTTAACTTTTTTCCCTCACTTTGATGCTTTATCTTTCATATATGTTTCCATTTGGTCCTTTAAAACACAGAAAAATAAATAACGAAACTAAATTTTTGATCAAAGATAAAGATAAAAAATTCAATTTAGCGTTAATTATAGGCTTAAAATATATGTTATCCCTTGCAAATATGCTCATTATCCATTTACCCCTTGCAAAAAAAAACTTTTAAAATAAACCTTGCAAATATTAAGTGTTTCTAGTTACCCCACTACTGTTAGTTTTAGCTAACAGCATTAAGTCTATGCTGACTTGACTGTCATTTGGTATCTAGATACCCCCTGCAAATATTAAGTGTTTCTAGTTACCCCTGCAAATGGCAGCCAGGTCAGCATAAACTTAACGCTGTTAGCTAAAACTAACAGTAAGGGGTAACTAGAAACACTTAATATTTACAAGGTTTATTTTAAAATTTTTTTCAAGGGGTAAATGAATAATAAACATATTTGCAGTGGGTAACGTATATTTAAACCTTTTTATTTATTTTAGATAAGCAAAAAATTCATTGAAGGGAGCACAAGGGGTGCCCAACCCTTACAATGGAGATATAGGAAAGGGGGAGGGTCTCCTTAAAACCTCCCTGAGGCAAAACCCAGTGGGAAAAAGACTCAAAGGAAAAAGAGTACCTCGTACAACCTGCACCACAGTGGAAAAACAACAACCTAGCCCACTGTTTCTCCCCCTACTAGATTACAGATTGTTAAGAAATGTAAGTGGGTTAGACCACCATAGAGATACAGACAAAGATGAATTACAGTTGAGTTTATAAAAACACCAACTCCAAGATAAGTTCTTGATCCGGTTAACAACCCCCTCTATATTTGGTTCCTCCTCTTTGAATATGACTCCGTTTTTAGCTATCCAAATGCTCCAACAAGTAGTTAACCAGAAGAGATGTTTCACCCGCTTTGCTTTCTTCCCTGTACACCACTGGCCACAATTACTAAAGAAATCCTCCACACCCAGAGAGACATCCACGTCAACACCTAGCCAAGTACCAACAATATGCCAAACAGAACGCGCAAAACCACAAGTGAAGAAAAGATGTTCGACAGACTCGCGAGAGGAATTACAAAACGAACAACCAACTTCTTGCTCGAAGTGGATGACGTTCCTGTGCAACAGCTGCTCACGCACTGGTAAGTTATCTAACAGTAAGCTCCATCCGAAGACTACAACCTTCGAAGGGACAATAGATTTCCATAGTCCCCCTACCAAGTGCTGATGGTTCGAAATGTTGGAAGATATGTCACTACAAGACAGCTGATGATAAAAAGATTTTACCGTGAAACTCTTGGAAGTATCATGTGGCCATAGCCATGCATCTTTCCTTCCTCTAGTCGGCTTAACTGACTGTAAAATGCTGTCCAAAATTTGGCCTTCAGCCACCTGAACCGAATCCGTGTAATGCTGCCACGGTGTAGACCACACCCAAACTTCACCATTCCAAGCACCCAAGTCAGCCACCAAGAGCTGCTGCTGCCCTTCCCCATCACATAACAGCGGAAAAACTTTGAATAAAGGCTCTATGCCCACTACAAGAAATTCGCGCATTACCAGCGGATTTTTTCCGTCGGTACGGTTCCAGCAGAAATTTGGCATTTCCGGCGGAAAAAATGTGCGGAAAAATCCGCCAGTAATACGCATTACCAGCGGATTTTTTAAATTATATAATTTTTTTTTAAAAATCCGCCGGAAATGTGCATTACTGGCGGATTTTTCCGTCGGAAATTACCGGCGGAAAAATCCGCCAGTAATGCACATTTCCAGCGGATTTTTCAAAAATTATTTATTTATTTTATTCCATTCTCCTCATTTCTTATAAATAAAACTTTCTCCTACACTCTTCTCATTCTCTCATTTCACTCTTTATTTCCTTCTCATACTCTCCAATCTCCATAAATTTCTCTACATATCTCTCTTCTATATTTCCTCTTTCTTTTTCCTTCTCATTCAATCTCTTCTCACATACATACACTTCATTTTTCTCAATCTCTTCTCAAATCTTCACACATTCATATACTTCATTTTTCTTAAATCTCTTCTCTTCTTTTCTCACATATTCTCTTCTCTTCTCAAATATTCTCTTCTCAAATCTTCTCACATTTATCTACTTCATTTTTCTCAATCTCTTCTCTTCTCACATTTCTGTTTTCTCATTACTCTTCTCTTCTCAAATATTCAGTCTACGAATTTAAATAGTTAAAACACTACAAAAAAACTAGTCATTAGTGAGGGACAGTTCCCTCGCAAAATGACCTGATTCCCTCACTAATGGTCATTTGCGAGGGACTTAGCGAGGGACTGGTTCCCTCGCTAATTCTCTCCTCGCAAATGGGATTAGCGAGGGAAGTTGGATCCCTCGCTAATTAGCGAGGGACTATGCCGTTGCTAGTTCCCTCGCTAATGACTGCAGCTTTTCAGGTGATGGGACTCAGTTGCAGGGGTTGGTAAATGCGCAGGAATTAGCGACGGCTTTTGCCCTCGCTAATTCCCTCGCTAATGACTGCAGTTCTCAAAAAAAAATGACACGTGTCCAGTCCTGAATGGCTTGTTTTTTTTATATATATTAATTAATGAATATTATATTATTAATTTTGTGGTGATGTGTGGTGGTGGTGGTGGTGGCGTGGTGGTGGTGTGGTGGTGGTGGTGGCGTGGTGGTGGTGATGGGTGGTTTAGAGTAGAGAGAAGGAGAAGAGTAAGGGAGAAAGAGAGAGAGAGAGAGAGAGAGAGAGAGAGAGAGAGAGAGAGAGAGAGAGAGAGAGTGAGTGAGAGAGAGAGAGAGAGAGAAAAAGAGAGAAGAGAGAGAGAGAGAGAGAGAGAGAGAGAGAGAGAGAGAGAGAGAAAGAGAGAAGAGTGAGAGTGGTGGGTTGGTGGTGGTGAAGAGTAAGAGAGTGAGTGAGAGTGGTAGGAGGTATGTGGTGGTGGTGGTGTTGGAAGAGTGAAGAGAGAAGAGAGAAGAAGAGTGTGAGAGGAGGTGGTGATGATGGTGGTGGTGGTGGTGTTGGAAGAGTGAAGAGAGAAGAAGGGTGTGAGAGGAAGTGGAAGGGGGAAGAGGAAGGGAAGAGGAATGGTGAAGAGTGAGTGAGTGAGTGAGTGAGAAAGAAGAGTGAGGGTGTAAACGGATATAAAGGAAAAAAGAAAAAAATTTGCGAGGGAATTAGCGAGGGAACTGTCTCATCATCTGAAAAGTTAACGTTAGCGAGGGAATTAGCGAGGGAACTGTCCCTCGCTAATTTCTGCACCTTTACCAACCCCTGCGCCGAGTCCCATCATCTGAAAAAGCAAAATTTAGCGAGGGAATTAGCGAGGGCAGTCATTAGCGAGGGACAGTTCCCTCGCTAATTCCCTCGCTAATGACAAAAAAATTGACAGCTCTATGCCCTCGCTAATTCCCTCGCTAATGACTGTTTTTGCGAGGGACAACAAGTCCCTCGCTAATGTCCGTCGCTAATCAGTGTTTTTTTTGTAGTGAAATAATATTAATTTTTTAAATAAACGAATTTTAAAAAATGAAATAAATTAAAATAAACGAATTTAAAAAAAGAAATAAATTAAAAACAAATTAAAAAAATTAAATAATATTTTTAAGGCTTAAAGGTACTTTTAGTTCCTGCAAATGTCAAAATAATCCAGTTTAGTCCCTGCAATTCCAAAACTTTTAAAATAGTCCCTGCAATTACTAAACGTTACTACTTTTAGTCCCTGCTGTTAGTTAAGGGTTAACACTGTTATCTTTTGATGATGTGGCAGCCAACAGGGATGCCACTGTTCTCTCTTCTTCCATCTTCTCTCTGCTTCTTCTTCTTCTTCTTCCATCTTCTCTCTTCTTCTTCTTCTTCTTCTTCCATCTTCTTCTTCTTCCATCTTCTCTCTTCTTCCATCTTCTCAATTAAAAATAAAAAATTAAACCAGTACTTACTCAATAACAAAACCCAGAACTTCATCGTCTAGATCTTCCATCTTGGTCTACAACAATCCAAACAGCACCCAAGATTGAATGAAACAACAAAACGGAAGGGATTAAAAAACACAGCAACAAAAGGGGGTGAGAATAATAATAAATAGTAAAAGAAAATACACCACACTATCCACATTATCACAACCAGATCTACTTTGTCCCTCTTCCCTACTCCTTCTCAAACAATCTGTTTCTCACTCATATTGGCATCAACGGGCACTGACATTCTATTGTTGTTGTACAAAAATATCTGTTATGTCAAAGAAGCCACATTTTTTGCTTCTCAAAATACCGAAGGGTGAAATTCCAGTGTCTCAAAAGTCTCTCCGTTACCAATGTCTCAAAAGAATGGTGAGAAACAACGTTGATTGGAGCACTGCACTTCGCTCTCAGTCTCTCTCGATTCCAAATTTCTCTTCTTCCATAATTTCTCTTGCGATTCCAGATTTGGAACGATGAAATGATCCAGATTTCTCTTCGCGATGAAACGATTTCTTCTTCTTCTTCTTAAATTTCGTTTTGTTGTTTCGTTCTGGATGTGGGTTTTCGTTTTCGATTTGTTGTTTCGTTCTGATGGCAGATGTTGGATGATGTTGTTTCGTTTTCGTTTTGGACGATGAAGTTCTGGGATGATGGCAGATCTGGATTTTGTTTTGGATGAGTTTCTGGATTCTTACATGGAAGAAGATGAACCAGAAGTGTTTTATTTTTATTGAGAGAGAAAGTGAAATTGAGAGAGTGAAATTGAGAGAGTAATGACACATCACCAAATACAAAACACGTGTCTGCATACCTGTAATGACACATCACCTACAAATGCTGCCACATCATCAAAACATAACGGTGTCAAAACTAAACTAACAGCAGGGACTAAAGGAGTAACGTTTAGTAATTGCAGGGACTATTTTAAAAGTTTTGGAATTGCAGGGACTAAACTGGATTATTTTGACAATTGCAGGGACTAAAAGTACCTTTAAGCCTATTTTTAAAATAAATATAATTACCGGCGGATTTTGGGTGGTTACCGGCGGATTTTCCGCCGGTAATTTCCGGCGGATTTTCCGACGGAAAATCCGCCGGTAACCGTTACCTGCGGACGAATCACCGGCGGATTTCCGGCGGAAAATATCTGCCGGTAATTACCAATTTCCGGCGGATTTTGGCCATTACCGGCGGATTTTTGCCGCCAGAAATCCCCGTTTTTCTTGTAGTGACCTAGCCATTGATCATTCCAAAAATTAATGGACGTTCTGTCACCAAGCCCCCTTTTAATACACCACACGAACCTTCGCCATTTCTCAAGATTGTCATCCAACTTTACCAAGTCTCTCCACCAAAACGATCCCGATTGAGGCTGGATATACTTTCACCCGAGTTATTTAAAGCTTCATTATTCGATGGGTTGTACGCTTCACGGACTACGATGAATTTATACAAAATGTGTATTTTACAAATAAATTCATCAATTTTCAATTGTGTGCGTTGTGCGACTGCAAGAGACAAATTGGATCATTGTATTATTCTCAACGGCCAACTGAAACATGTGGCCATAGCCATATGTGTACATATTTACTTTAATTTTTGGCTATATTACACCAGAGGTCTTTTAAGTCATTTAATTATAATAAATTATTTCTTTAAATTTTTTTCGTACCGCTTAGGTCCTTTAAGTTATTTAATTATAACAAGTTGATCCTTTAAGTTTTTTCGTACCACTTAGGTCCTGTAAGTTATTAAATTGTAACAATTTGGGGCTGAAAAATGTAAGTTATTCGGCCTTTCAAAGTTACAATTAAATAACATAAAGAACCAACTTGTTACAATTAAATAACTTAAAGGACCTAAGTGGTACGAAAAAAAATTTAAAGGACCAACTTGTTACAATTAAATAATTTAAAAGACCCATGATGTAGTTTAGTCTTAATTTTATTGTAAAAAATATCATCAACTACAACAAAAACAAGTAGTACATGGATCTCTCAGTACCTCAGAAGATTAGTTTATACAGTTGCACAGGGAATACCTTGGTTTACCAAAAAAAAAGTAGTACATGGATCTGAAAATGTGATATTTTATTCGCAATACATACTCTTTCTAGATTCATTTATAAGAAAAAAAAATTAATTTTACACATATTAATTATTAAAGAAGTTAGCTAGCTATGTTCATTTAAAACTCTTGTTTTCATACTACCAATAAATTAATTTTCTGTTATGGATATTTTTTCCTTATAATTAAGTCTAAATGGAGTACACAACTTCTCTATGAGAAAATACATTATTAATAACGAGGGGAAATTTAATTAATAATTTAAGGCGGGATCCGCACTTTATGTATGATTGTTTGATACATTATTCTAATATTTTCACTTCTCTTACATACATGATTGTTTGATACTTTTAAAGTGTCATGATCGACTATTGAGTCGATAGTCGGTCCAAATTTAATAGCACTGATTAAAACTTTGTTCATATTTTCTATGTAACATTAATAGCTAAATAACACTATATAATGAAAGTTTGATGATGAATAAACATGATAGATACATTTTTGGCCCATGCGTGAAGGAAGGGTTAAGATATTGTTGTATATTTTGGTTGGAAAGAGGTGTCCAAGTAGTTGAAACCTCCGTTACATTTAATTAGCCTATTTTTTAGTTTATATATTCACGTCGCCCTTCACATGCTAGGCTCGGCTTCAACGGTCTTTTATTTGGCCAACTCTTTTTTATCCTAATAATAAGGCCATAAATAAGTCCTCTACTATACACAATTATTTACTTATTTGTCTGAGAATGGAGAGAAGAATATTCTCCAATGTGATCGAAGAATGGAGAGAAGAGTATTCTCCAATGTGTATCTTACAAATGTTGTATTATAAGTATAAGTATAAGCATTTTTAAAGTATGTTAGACGTATTGAGCAAAAAAAAGTATATTAGACGTGTTAATTTAAATTTAATCAAACTTTTTAAGTAAAGGAGAGAAAGTTAAAATCTTTTGATGCAAAATTATCATTAGAGAAAAAACATCTAGAAAAAGAAAAAAAAAATAGTACTCTTCCAATTTATATATAGTCACTAACGGTAGAGACGGCTGTGTTGGAAAAACAACATAGAGTAATAAAATGAGCACAATCAAAACACAAGAATATACATGGAAAAACTCTAAAATCGGAGAAAAACCACGAACCGTTGTCTAATAACAACAAGAAAATAACACTATTTGAAAATTTTTACAACACATAGACATCTCTCAAACACCTCATGACCCCAGTACACTCATCACCCTCCAAAGAAAATATTTAACTGCATCTCACAACCCTCTAAAACAAGAGTATAAACAAGTCTAATATAAACTTAAGATGTTTTTGACGGGTGCATTTTGTAAAAGAGAACTTGAGCCCATTATAGCATTTGGTCTTCCTCTTCCTTCACAAAACTAAGCAATGTGGGACTTTTTCAAGATGCTCAATTTCAATCAACTCCAACATACCGTTCATTGTGGGATGGGGTAGCTCTTACTACCCAAAAATATAATAAAATACAAATACTTCTATATACTTATTCAATTATGTCACCCAAT
The DNA here is from genome assembly GCA_039519185.1 of Astragalus membranaceus. Taxonomy (NCBI): domain Eukaryota; kingdom Viridiplantae; phylum Streptophyta; class Magnoliopsida; order Fabales; family Fabaceae; genus Astragalus; species Astragalus membranaceus. The sequence continues at coordinate 102,140,299 of CM076854.1, forward strand.
ATTGCTTATAATAATAATAATAATAATAATAATAATAATAATAATAATAATAATAATAATAATAATAATAATAATAATAATAAGCCAAAAGCATAGCATAAAATATAAATAAAATTGATCTGAACTTTATAGAAGCCTAGACCGCAAATCACATAAAAGTGAACCTATTAGCTAGGTGTTAAAAACAATCTATATTGCAAACTATGAAACTAATACTATGCATGGTTTTTTTGTTGTTTTACTGGTCAATATCTCTCTCTCCTCCCTCTCTCTCTCTCATCACATTTTTAATGAAAAGTATGGAATTACAACGCTAATATGTTACATCGATGATATTTGCCTGTTAGTAGATTATTTCTATTTTCATGATTTCATTGAGTAAAAAAGACTTCATCTAGGATTATAATTAAGACATTATATACTTGACATACCTCAACACCAGATTTCCAAGATATTACAACACTTTCTAAGTTTTGTCATAAATTAGGAAAAATGGGATAGTCAAAAAAATTATCACCGTTTGATAGATTTATTCGTTTTGTTTTGACACTTCCCGTCTCTACAACAACTACTGGGAGAGCTTTTTCAGAAAATGAAAAATAAGACTTCGAAACAAAATGTGACCAATTTTATGCAGATGGTTTAGTTGTTTACTAGTATTTTACCCGTGCATACGCACGGGTGATACTGTATAGTCGGTGTATTGCCATGAAGTCATAATAGTAATTTGGAAGATAATCATAAGTTGTGAACAATGTCAAAAATGTATGATTTGAAATTCAAAGTGGAAATATATAGGTATTATGTGTAACACCCCGGTATTTTTATTGACTAAAAATACCCAAGTGCACATTAGTAACACATCAGAGATATAAAATTCCTGCATAAATACTGAACACTGCAAAATATTTTCCACTGGACAACAACCAAGCAGTCTTAATACACATAAGACCATAAAAGGTTCTCAGACCACAACATTCAGCGAACTATTGTGCTCAGTATCATGCAAGGAAGCGGAAATAAAATGACATTACACCAAGGTTATAATGTTGCGATACATAGACAACATAAAGAAATATAAACTTAAGCATAAAGCTAAGTCATCGGCAACCAGTCCGAGCTTAACCTACTCATGCCTCTGTGGTCCTCTCTTTCCCTGTTTCTCTGTAAAAGAACAACATATAAACAATATTGAGATACAATCTTAGTGAGTTCTACCGAGACCCCTACTAACTCTCTCGGTCAAATTATGGATTTGTTTTAACTTAACACGACACCGACTGCATTACTGCTAAACCCCGATGAACGTGTTATAACTCTGCACGACGCCGACTGCATTACTGCTAAACCCCGGTGAATCGCACAACAACAAAGTACGGCACCGACTGCATGACTACTAAACCCCGATGTATCGCACTACAAACAAAGTACGGCACCGACTGCATGACTGCTAAACCCCGGTGTATCGTACAATAAACTTTTAACATAACACCGACTGCATTACTCTGCTATATCCCTGGTGAACCCCCTTACCAATAGTATATACCTAATGGCACGGAGCCTAAGGTAAGAGTGCATGACTACCCCACCTTAGTATGTTAACATGGGTCGTCACCCAACTCGATATAATAAATATATCTACAGACACATGAACTCAGGGTTCATTACCTCAGACAATCAATTGAACATTTGATTCACATTACAATTTAAATCCACATGCACTCTCGCATACTAATTCATCACCTTTCAACATATTTTACGTCTCTAAAAACAGTTCATTTTGCCTTAAAAATAGAATATTCAGTTAGGCCTCTGAATAAGCTTTCAAACGCATCTTAGAACACCTCAATCGGGTTCCCGGATCAAAAGTTATCGCGAAAACAAAATCAGTGTACAGTTGCTGAAAAACTGCAAAGCGTCGCAAAAACATACTTGGTCGCAACGCGATTCCTTGCGGGTAGCGACGCGATGGGGACCTGTGTAGTGCAGATTTTGCGATTTTCGTGAAATCCGCTATTCCGCTCAATTCCGATTCTCGTTCCGATCGAAAACAGATCAAACAACCAACAAAACAGACCCAACCAATACCACACAATCAATCAAATCAATAACAAATTCAATCGAAATGAATTTTATCAAAAACGACATATTTTCCAAATAGCGGTTTTGACTCAAAATCTCTCGACAACAATCAACGTAAAAATTATTTCAACACGAACACATCCTAAACGTGAGTAAAACTCACCCTTGAAGCAAGAGCCGATACCGGGCCGAAATCACCGAAACCTCAAAATCTCCAAACGAAACCCTATATCACCAATCCGCTTCAAACTTCAAATTGAGCTTCCAACCGCGTTCAATCCGCTTCTAGCTCGCTCCTAATCAAGATTAACCAATCGAATCAACACTAAATTCGAAATCCCTCTCAAAACCCTACGAAATTCGGATTCCTCACAAAGGGGGGGAAATGGTTGAGAGCTTACCTAGTTCTTGGAGGACAACAATGGAGGTGAGATGATGATGATGATGAACTTTGGGGGCTTGGGCTTCACTCCTTCTTCTTCCTTTCTCCTCTTCCTTCCTCTTCTTCTTTTCTTCTTCTCCTTTCTTCTCTTCTCTTCTTTCCTTCGATTCTTTCTTTCTTTTCTTTCTTTGATTTCTCTTCTTTCTTTCTTCTATTAAGTGGTAATATGGTTAAATGACCATATTACCCTTAATCTCTTATTTCTTCCCCAAATCACCCTTATTCCGTTTTATCAGTTTATCGTTCCTGAGACATCCAATTAATTAACTTTAGCACTCGACAAATACACCAATCAAGTACTAAAAATAATTAATTTGGGTCAACATCCAAATAATTCGATTAATTAGAGGTAAAATATGCATCCCCGTTGACACTCTCGTTTGCATACTCGTTGACCCTCCCGTTGGCACTCTCGTTACCTCTCTCGTTGCCACTCCCGTTGCAGCTCCCAATGCCAGTCTCTCGTTGGCGCTCACGTTGCCACATGTTAACTCATATTATTCTTTATGATTTAATATTAATTAAATCATATTCTTTTAATTATAAGTAAGTTATTTTGTAAAGTTTGGCAGTGGCTAAAGTTGTATTTTTATAATTCTTAGTGGTTAAATTGATTGATTTTAATAGTTTTAATAGAGAGATTATAGTAAATAATAAATTTTAGTTGGAGTAAAAATGAAGAAACAAAATCGGTATCTTCTTATAATATTAATAATGGAGTAAAAGGTAAAATATGCAGCCCCGTCGCTCTCGTTCCCTCTCTTGTTGGCACTTCCGTTGGCACTCTCGTTGGCGCTCTCGTTCCCTTTCTTGTTGGCACTCCCGTTGACGCTCTCGTTGCCGATCTCGTTGTCAGTCTCTCGTTGCCGCTTCCGTTGCCACATGTTTTCTCCTTTTTTCTATATGATTTAATATTAGAATTGTTAGTGGTTAAATTGATTGATTTTATTTATTACATGAAAAATTGATTGATTTTAGTAGTTTTAATAGAGAGATTATAGTAAATAGTAAATTTTAAATTATTTAATTATTGAGTGTGATATTAATTTAATAATTTATTTTTTTGGAATAAATAATTTTGAAACTATTGTTAGAGATATGGTTTTTTTGACAATTGGTAGTAGTTAAATTGATTAATTTTAGTAGTTTGAGTAAATTATAGAAATAGTTAAAAAAATTATGTTTTTAGTACAAAAAATTGACAAAAAAGTGATTTTTTATGGAAAGAAAAACTGAAAAAAAATTGAAAAAAAAACTGAAAAAAACTTGGTTTTAAAATTTGCTGTTTTTTGTCCTTTTGCTGCGTCTCTGTTGCAGCTTCTGATTGCAGTTTTCAATCAGTTTTTTGTCCCTCACTTTTTTGTCCCTCTATCGTTGCCATTCCCGTGGCACTCTCATTGCCACTCCCGTTGGCATTTTACTCTTTTTTTGTAATTATAAAATAGTTATTTGGTAATTTTTTGTAGTGGTTAAATTGATTGATTTTAACAAAAGTAGTTAAATTGATTAGTTTTAGTAGTTATTTTGTAATTTTTGGTGGGGGTTAAAGTTTTTTTACAATTCTTTTTTTGACAATGGATAGTGCCTAATTGATTTATACTGACTAATTATTTTATTAATTTTATTAGTTTGAGTAGATTATAAAAATAGTGAAAATTGATTTATAGAGACTAACTTTTTATAAAAATATTGACAACCGTTTTTTTAAAAAAATATTAAAAATGGCCTTTTTTTTTACAACGGAAAAACTAGATCATTTCATTAATAAGTAAAGAGGAAATACAGGTCGGGCTACAATCATGAACTTGGGAGCTAGCAAAATCATTTGATGCCCGTGCTAGAGTATGGGCAACAAAGTTAGCTTGCCGCCAGATGAAACTAACCGCATAGTTTGGTGTCAATAGTAATAAGGACTTACAATAATTCAAAATTGAGCCAAATTCGGTAACAGAATTACACACTCCGTTAATACCATCGACTACTGCTTTGCAATCAAGCTCGATGGCGACTCTTTGGATGTTTAATTCCTGAAGCCATTTGACTGCTAATAGTAATCCCAATGCCTCTGCTTCTTGTGGTGGGGGAGTACCATGAAACCACATTGACTTTGCCTTCACAAAGGACCCAGTGCTATCTCTAATGCACATGCCAAGGCCAAATCTATTGTCCTCAAATAGCGCTGCGTCGACGTTACACTTGACGGAGCTAGGAGCGGGGCGCTCCCACACTGCAGTAATGCCCCTAGGCTGCCTGTCACGCTGCGCACGCTGCTGCCCAGTAGCAATAGCAGGGCGTCTAGCTTGCTGCCATTGATGCAGCAACTCCATAGCGTGGGTGTAGGATAAACGGACGGGCTTGACCACATTCTCCCAGACTTTCTCATTACGTCGTTTCCATATGCACCAAATAACCATAGCAACAACCTTCCGACTAGTCTCAGGTTGTGACGCAATAATAGTGAAAATTAGCTGGGAAAAATCGGTCATACCTGTAGAAAGAAGTTGTTGGATTGTATTCCAAAGCCCGGATTGACGCCAAACCTCAATAGCACTAGGACACGCAAAAAAAAAATGCATATCACTCTCTTCCTCATGCTCGCACAAAGGGCACTCTGCGAGGCAATTGACATAACGCCGGCGAAGGTTGACACGGCTAGGAAGAACCCCTCTCGCACACCTCCATAGATGTATCTTGACCTTATGGGGAACTTTTAATTTCCATATTAGATTCCAACCGTCGGGACGACGTGAAGCCGAATTATCAACCATTTCATTCATCCGAACATAATATGCCGACTTAACCGAGTAGAGACCATCTTTGCTCTTATCCCACACCAAGGTGTCCCTGTCATCCCTACCATAAAGAACCATCTTCTTGATGCGATTTTTATCCTCCTCATTGAAGAGTTGATCCAACAATGAGAGATTTCAAACCCCGTTACTAGCATCAAATAAAGATGAAACCGTCATATCTTCCGTACCCGTAACCACATTAGAAGACACATAGGAACTATTACCTCCTTTCACCCATGGACTACGCCATATGTTGATACTTGAGCCATCGCCAATCTTCCAACGAGCGCCAAATTTGACAAGAGTCTGCGAAGCGTGGATGCTACGCCAAACATAGCTGGGATTATGGCCCAAGCAGGCCCCCAAGAAGTCCCCTGTAGGGAAATATTTAGCTTTGAAGACGTGGGTAACTATAGCATCATTGTTGGTACACAATCGCCAACCTTTCTTCCCTAACATAGCCAGATTTAAGCTCTTGAACTGCCGAAAACCCATACCACCATACTCTTTTCGCATAGCCAAACGGTCCCAACTTAACCAGTTTATTCCTCTCCTTGCCCCCCTATTGGAACCCCACTAGAAAGAGTTGATCATTCTTTCCATCTCCTCACCCAAAGAAGTGGGGATTAGAAAGGTACTCATACAATAAGCCGGAATGGCCTGAGTAACTGATTTAACTAGTACCTCTCGACCCGCCTTGGAAAGATGCCTGCCGGACCATTGTCGCACTTTGTTCCAAACCCGGTCTCGCAAGTAGCCAAACAATTGTTTCTTGCTTCGACCCACCATAGAAGGGAGGCCCAGATACTTGCCAGTCCCAAGACACTCTGTCATGCCTAAGACTGCCACCACCTGCGCTCTGATCACGTCCTGAGCGTTCCTGCTAAAGAAAATTTCTGACTTTTGAAAATTAACCGCTTGCCCGGAAGCTCTCTCGTATGTTGTCAGAATAGTCTTTAGTTTTGTTGCCTCAGCTACATCGGCCCTGCAAAATAAGAAACAGTCATCTGCAAAAAGTAAGTGTGTGAGGATAGGAGCTCCTCGACAGACCTTAACACCATGTATCTCGCCTCTCGCCTCATATTTTTTTTGGAGAGCTGTTAATCCCTCTGCACACAATATAAAAAGGTAGGGCGACAGTGGGTCACCCTGCCTAAGACCTCTCCCAGGTGAGACTGAGCCAGTTCTCTCCCCATTCATAAGCACTGAATAGTGTACCGTTTCAACACACATAGCCATCCATGATACCCATTTGTCACTGAAACCCAACTTCACTAGCACACTGCGCAAATATCCCCAATCTACTCTGTCATAAGCTTTGCTAATATCAATCTTGAGTGCCACCTCCCCAACCTTACCCCGCACCTTGCATTTTAAATGATGAATAGTCTCTATAGCAACCATAACATTATCAAGGATGGAACGATTAGAAACAAAAGCCGATTGCTCCAAAGACACACATTTGTAAAGCAAAACTTTCAATCTATTAGCCAAAACTTTTGATATAATTTTGTAGAGGACATTACAAAGGGAAATTGGCCTTAGATCACACATGGTACTAGGATTGTCTACCTTGGGAATTAAAACTATATTAACATCGTTGAGCAAAGGTGGAAATTCTCCTCTTTCTAGCCAATCAACACATGAATGAAACAATTCCGGGCCACATAAATTCCAAAAACGTTTATAGAATGCCGGATTCAAACCATCGGGTTCCGGAGCTTTATCCGAGTGCATCTGAAACAAAGCCTTCTTGAACTCCTCAATAGTAAAAGGTGAAGTCAACTGCACATTATCATCTGCTGTAATAACCTTGCGCATACAATCCACAATCGGGGCGTACTCACCTGGCGTTCCCGCAAATAACGTATTGAAGTAGTCATGCGCTACCTCACCCAAGGCAGCCTGCGAATCAGCCACAGACCCATCATCTCTTGTCAACGTTGCTATAGCATTACGTCTACGGCGCACGCTTGCCATTGCATGGAAAAACTTGGAGTTGGTATCTCCATCTTTCAACCAATGTACCTTGGCCGTTGTTTCCAAAAGGCCTCTTCTTGAGCCAAAAGCGTGCTCAACCTATCATTCACTTCCTTATACCGTTGCATAGCAACCTCATCAAGCGAACCACGCAAGACCTCCATCTCCTCCTTACACTTCTTGATATCCAACCGGTAACGACCCCGTAGCCTCCTACCCCAAGCATCAATAACACTAGTGCAATGCTCAACTCTAGACATCAAATCCCCATTGCCCCCATGCATCCAACCTTCCTCAACAATAATAGGTAGATCCTCCTCCTCCAACCAAGCGTTCTCAAACCGAAAAGGGCGAGGTGCCCCACGTCGCCGTCGTTCCCATAATTGAAGCCAAAGAGGTGTATGATCAGAGCGATCAGCAACTCCATTTATAAGGAAACAATTCGGAAACAAATCCATCCAATCCCGAGTAACAAGCACTCTATCCAGAGCATAGGACTTGGGTACAAGTTCCAGGGTGTTATTCTTCCTTAGTGACTCAAGTTCTTCATTCATGGCCTTTTCCCATTCCTTTCTTTCTTTGCTAGCTTCCTTGTAACTTGTAGGGTAATTGTCTTGCTCTTCAATGTTAAGAGCATAGGCAATAATATCAACATACCCAGACCTTGCAAGTAAGTATGAGGAGAGGTTACCCTCATCCTCATTTTCTTCTACTTCAGTCTCTGTTTCTGTTTCCAAATCTCTTATAGCATTAGGACTCTAAATTTTAGAGTCCCCCACCTCCAAATGAACCCTCTGATCAGTGTCTTGTTGTTACCTATACTTGTTCAGTGTTTTTTCTTTAGATTCATAGCATAGAGTCCTCATTAAAAACTACATCTCTACTCATAACAACCTTGCTACTACCCTATGCAACTAACCTAACATGTAGCCTTTAGTTCCAGTTAAATACATTTCTTAGACCTTGGATTTAGCTTGCCTTCATTTATATGCATATATGTTGTACAACAAAATTCTGAGATTTTTGTAACTTGGTGATTTCCCTCTCCATTGCTCCTCAGAGGTCTTGACTTCCAATGTAGAGAGAGAGAGAGAGAGTGAGTAAGAGTGAGTGAGTGTTTGTCAATGCCTCCAAGTGTTGCTAACAACCCTTAATGAACCAAAATATCCTTCATCTTGATTCTTGACTTTCCAAAGGCCAAAGTCATTTTCTCCATTGAATTTCTCTATCACAAACTTTGAATTGCCTCCCATGGTGTAAGAACTGCTCCTTTCTTGAACCTGCAAAAAGTTAATTTCCGGCTTTCTTGAACCTTTGTTCAACTTGAAACTAGCTCTAAATGTCAGTTGTTAGAAAAATAAGGGTGAATACACAATTCTGTCCTTGTTAACTCAGTTTTGACAAAAAAACTCCCTAATATTTTAATGTAACGCAAGTGAAGGGTTTCCATTTCATCGGGACAAGAAATCTTCACGTTGGATTTGTTCGTTGCAATTTGGAAGTACCAAGAACCAGTACAAAGAGGTCGCGGGTCTGCATAGATGAAGCTTGAGGTTGTCCAGCACATGTTGCACCAATGGATCTTCACAAAGCTATGCATAATAGTAAAACCTTGTTGAGCCCCCTTACTTCTGTTCATAGTGTTGATGTATGCTTGTTTGTTGTTATTGAACACACACACACAGAGAATGTAAATGCAAAGAACACACAAAGAATTTGATTGCACAGTTCGGAATCCACCACTAATTCCTACGTCTAAGGAATTTGGTAGAAAAACCAAATCAAATCACATTGAACACAAAAGCATTTTACGGATTACAAGCTTTCTTGATTAGGGTTTTGCCTAATAATACACTAATCTCTCACAGATTTCTCTAATCTGATTTTACAACTTTTGCCTAGTCTAAGATATCATATAGGAGTTTCATAGGAAGTTCATTTTACAACTAGTAGTAACCAACTAACAAAACTTCCTAACAACTAAACAACTTAACCTCATCCCTCCCAAACATACCCTAAATACTAGCGCCATGACCCGCGCGCTGCATGTGGTAAAAACTCTAGTTAATAAAGTATTGTTGTTGGATAAAATTTGTTTCCTAAATTGCAACAAGAGAAAACATTGTTTAAATTTAAGCTAAGTATGAATTAAAAAAAATTATTGAAAAAAGGCAACTGCGAACATAAAAACTAAAGTAGAGTTTGTACATATTTGTCACGAAATTATTATTTTTCACCAAATCGGTTATTGAGGAATGAACTGAGTATTTGAACGGTTAATTTTTTTTTGAACACTCAAGTACCCCAAGGCACGCTGCTTAGCATCACACTTTATGTATTTTGTCACAAAATTATATATATTTTCACAAAATCGGTTATTGAGGCACAAACTTTACTTATTTGAATTGTAGATTTATTTTGCGAATACTAAAGCACCAAAACACACACTACTTACTTTACATATTTTGTTTTGAAATTATTTTTTCCCACCAAAACCAATAACTGAGGAACAAACTTTGCGTATTCGAACAGTTAAAAAAAATCGATATTGAGGAATGAAACTTGAGTATTTGAACGGTTAATTTTTTTTCCGAACACTAAAGTATTTCAAAACATATTGCTTAGCATCACACTTTACGCATTTTATCACGAAATTATAATATTTTTTCCACCAAACCGGTTATTGAGGCACAAAATTTGCATATTGGAATTTTTTTGCAAACATTAAAGCATAAAAAACACATTATTGCGAACACTAAATCATCCAAAAACACACTACTTAGCATTTTACTTTACATATTTTGTTATGAATTTTTTTTCACCAAACAAGTTACTGAGGAACAAACTTTGCGTATTTGAACAGTTAATATTTTTTCTACCGCTTAAGTACCCCAAAACACACTGTTTTGCATTGCACTTTACGTATTTTATTAGAAAATTACTATTTTCTTTCAACAAACCGGTTATTGATGAACAAATTTTGCGTATTTAAACAAAAAAAAATTCAGACTCTAAAGTACCTCAAAACACACTCGCTAGCATCACACTTTACATAATTTATGACGAAATTAATTTTCATTTTTCATCAATCAGATTATCAAAAAAAATTAAATTTTTTATTCTAAATTTTAATGTCCTATTAAAAATAAAAATATGAAAAAAAGAGAAAAAAAAGAGGGGATAGAGGGGAGTGGGTGGGGGTAGGGGGGAGGGTGGGGGGGAGGTTTGGCACCAATCTTGTGGTAGGTCCCACATGGAGGCTCCACAAGATTTATATCTTAAAGATATGTTCTACAAGTTTTCACCAACTAGCACCTTGACTCGTGCGCTGCACGGGGTAAAAACTCTAGTTAATATAAAATATAAAATTGTTTGGGTAAAATTTGCTTCTTAAATTGCATGAGAAAACATTGCTTAAATTTAAGGTAAGTATGAAATAAAATATATGTAATAAAAAAAGATGATTGCAAACTTAAAAACTAAAATAGAGTGTGTACATAGTTGTCACGAAATTATTTTTTTTTCACCAAATCGGTTATTGAGAAATGAACTCTAAGTATTTGAACGGTTAAAAAATTTTCGAACACTAAAATACCTCAAAACATGCTGCTTAGCATCACACTTTACATATTTTGTCACAAAATCAATTTTTTTTTCACCAAATCGGTTATTGAGGCGCAAACTTTGCATATTTGAATAGTTGAATTTTTTTACGGACACTAAAGCATCAAAAAACACACTACTTAGCATCACACTTTACATATTTTGTTTTGAAATTATTTTTTTCATCAAACCAATCATTGAGGAACAAACTTTGCATATTCGAAAAGTTAAAAAAAATTTGATATTGAAGAATGAACTTTGAGTATTTGAACGGTTTTTAACAATTCAAAACGGAACCAAACCAATAGAAAACCACATACCAAACCAAATCGAAAATCGCAAAAAACTGCTTTTAATTGGTTCTGTTCGATTTTTGTTTATACTAAACCGCGCGGTTCGATTCGGTTTGCGATTTCGATTACAGAAATCGAACCAAACCAAACCGCTAAATTATATATATATATATATATATATATATATATATATATATATATATATGCTACTGTTTTTTTTCCAATAGGCTTACTTAGTTACTCCTTAATATTGGGATTGCAGACTCGGGCCAACCCCAAACCCAACACAACTCAATCACTCACTTTCACTTTCACCTTTCTAGTTTAGAGAAGTGAATAATAATTATATTTTTTATAATTCAGGCCAGCAGTGAATACCACCGGCAAAAGCAATATTAGCATATGCACGCCATTTTCATTTCTTTGACGACTCTTCAGATACTACTGGGGTCCAAAATGATGCGAAGTCTGGGTGGCTTTTTGATGTCTCAAACTTCTCTGCACTCCCAGGAAGAGGTGTCCAGTGCTTAATTGAGGGGAAGCGTATTTTGGTAAAGTCCTTTTGCTATTGTAATATGCCTGTCTTGGACTCTTGGTATCTAAATACTTTGGATTTTGCTTTATATTTTCTCGAGTTTCTTATCTAAGGAAGCATGTCCCGAACAGGTTGGCATCAAGACGTTGATGGTGGAAAATGGTACAGATATTTCAACAGAAGTAGAAAATTGTGGTTGAAATTGGCATATTTGATTTTTAAATTGGCTGTTTTTATTTGTAAATTGGCTGATTTTTTGATTTGTTAAAGAAATTACATATTTTTAAATTATGTTTCGTCTCGCTAAAAACCGAACCAATTTAAACCGCATTGGTTTGGTTTGGTTTTTTTGTGAAAGTCAACCGAACCAAACCAAACCGCATCTATTTAGACCTTGCGGTTCGGTTCACTTTTTTCCTCAAAACCGAACCAAACCGCACCGCGAACACCCTTTGTTTGGGCTAAAGTATCTCAAAACACGCTACTTAACATTTTATTTCATCAAACTAGTTATTGCGAACACTAAAGCATCCAAAAACACATTATTGCGAACACTAAAGCATCCAAAAACACATTATTGCGAACACTAAAACATCCAAAAACACACTACTTAGCATCGTACTTTACATAAATATGTTATAATTTTTTTTTTCACCAAACAGGTTACTGAGGAACAAACTCTGTGTATTTGAAGAGTTAAATTTTTTTCGACCGCTTAAGTACCCCAAAACACACTGTTTTGCTTTGCACTTTACGTATTTTATTACAAAATTACTATTTTCTTTCAACAAACCAATTATTGAGAAACAAACTTTGCATATATGAACAACTAAATTTTTTTCCAGACTCTAAGGTACCTCAAAACACACTGGCTAGCATCACACTTTACATAATTTATCACGAAATTAATTTTTATTTTTCACCAATCTGATTATCGAGTAATAAACTTCACGTAATTATAGATCTAATTTTTTCCTATATTTTAATGTACTCTTATGAAAATTAAAAAAATAAAAATAATTAAGGGACGGGGGAATGGGTAGGGAAGTAGTGGGAGTGGGATTTTGGCGCCAAAGGGGAGTTGGAGACTCCTAAGATTTATATTTTTAAGATTTCTCTAAACACCAAGGAATCGTAATGACATGACTTCTAGTGTGATGCTACATTACCACCGGGCCCTATAAAATAATTTTCTTCCTTCAAATTTAAACGTATACCTCATTTTTAGCGGTACTTCCCTCAGTTTTCTTCCTGCCCAGTATTGTTGTTGAGGAAGATTATGCTTCAGATCTGCCCAATGTATGCCCACAAGAAATATCATGCTGCCAAATTTCAGAAATATTGGCAGCAGTCTTATTTGTGTTAATACAAAAAAATCTGTTAAATGTTGTACTCATGATCATACCAAAGTCACCTAACTCTACACCGGTTTTATAACTTATATTTATAAACTTGCATTGTCTACATCAAGATATCCATCCTTATTTGGCCCCTACAACATCATCATTAGAACTTTGAACTACCACTCCCATCACACCCCCAACACTTAACTTCTCCTTGTGGAAGAGCCAATGCATTTGTTTTCAAAAATAATATATATAGACTTATATCAATCATATTATATATAGCATGTAAGTTATTGCATGGAATTTGGTAGAGATACACTACAAGAATGATCAGATTTACCTACCACATATTTTCGGGGGATTGTTTTTTGGTCGCTAATACGTTCGTTTCCGACGGAATATCCCTCGCTACGTGTTAAGTGCATTTTTCCGCTTACATTTCCGACAGAATTTAAATCCCTCGCTAGTTTCCGGGGGAAATTTCGGTCGGAAATGAATAAATATCCGTCGGAAACTGTTTTTTATTTAAAACTAAAATAGCATCCATCCGCTTCAGTTTCGCATTTGACTTCCTATTCCTCTCTACTCGCTTCCTGTTCCTCTCTACTCGCTACCACCACCACCGGCCACCACCGCTCTCACCTTCGCATCGCCGGCCACCATCGCTCTTACGTTCGCATCGCCGGCCACAGCAACGCAAAAACCACAATTGAATTGCTATTGATTTTTTGTTTAACTGTTAGTGACAATTGAATTGCTATTGATTTTTTGTTTTACTGTAAGTGACAATTGAATTTATATTATTATTATTAAGTATATCCTTTTGGATTTTAAGTAGTTTTTATTTTTTTTAGTATTTATATATGTTGCTTGGATTGAATTTCTATTGAATTAATTATAGGCTAGTTAAATTGGCTGAGTCTGAATTAAATTGACAGCAATTGCAAATAGAATGGGGTTTGTATGTAACTGAATGATTTTCCAAAATTATTTATCAATGCGTATCGACGGATTTCCGACGGATATTTGTGAGGGATTTGCGAGGGATTTCCGACGGATATTTGTGAGGGATTTGCGAGGGATTTCCGACGGAAGCGTTTCCGAGGAAAAATTCCCTCGGAAATCGTTTGCGAGGACCGTTTTTCCATCGGAATTTTGTCCGTCGGAAACGTGAATTACCGACCTATTTTCCTGCTTTTCCGAGGGATTTTTCCCTCGGAAATCACCGAAATTCTTGTAGTGATAGTTCAATTCTCAATTCCTGGATATATACACATACATATAGCTGATGGTTTGGCAGCAACAGCTCCATATATGTAATCTCAACCTCATCATGTTTAAAATAAAATCTTTGAATCTGTTGGTGATTGCTATTCGTTTTCTTGAGTTAGTTATATATAAGGCTAAACTCCTGGTTTGGCCATTTATCTTTGGGGTTGTGGTCACTTTGGCCCTTTATCTTTTTTTTTTCTCATTTTAGACCCTCATGTTTTTTGTGTGTGTCATTTTGGCCCCTGCCGTTATGTTTATGTTTTTTGTAGCAAATTTTTAAGGACGAAAATGAAATCAATTAAAAACATAAGGGCCCAAAATGAAATCAATTAAAAACATAAGAGACTAAAATGAAATCAATTAAAAACATAAGGGACTAAAATGATAACGGTAGGGGCCAAAATGACACACAAAAAACATGAGGGTCAAAAATGAGAAAAAAAAAGATAAAGGGTCAAAGTGACCACAACCCCAAAGATAAATGGCCAAAACAGGAGTTTAGCCTATATATAAACAATAAAATGTACGTAACAAAAGCGACTTGCAAGAATATTCTCCCGTTATTGCAAGAATGTGGATGTTGTCTCATAGGAGCCTTTTTTTTTTTATAAGTCAAAATTGCATTAATATAGGTACAAGGGGTGCCAAGCCCGTTTACAATTCATGAACATATACTTATGCAATCAAAAGGGCAGCTACACCAATATGAAAAAACAGTTTGAATTAAACCCCCCCTATTTGAAAACCAGCTCCATGTTAGAGCTTTCACTTGATACCAATGTTTCAAAAACCGGACCGGACCGGCCGGTTCAACCGGTTGAACCGGGAACCGGACCCCCGGCCGGTTGGTTCAACCCCATTTGAACCGCAGGCCTATTGAACCGCCCAGAACCGGATCGAACCGGGGAAGAACCGGGTTGAACCGCGGTTCAACCGCTTTGAACCGGAAACCGAACCGGATTGAACCGCCCGAAATACATTTTTTTATTTTTAAATTTACTTTTTTCTCCAAAATTTAATATTTTTTATTTTTGGCTTAATTACAGTTTTGGTCCCCCTATTATGACCAATTCTCGATTTTGGTCCCTGAACTTTTAATTTGACGATTTTGGTCCCCCTATTTTCCCAATTTGTAAAATCAAGGTCCCCCACCCCAATTTTGACTGACTTATCCTACGTGGCAGCCCACGTGGACTGCCACGTCGGCACACCCCCCCCCCACCCCCCACCCCCCTCCCCCCCTTCTTCTTCCTCATGACCCTCTTCCCCTCCCCCCTCCATTGTTCCTCTTCACCCTCCCCCCCCTCCCACCCCCCACCACCGTGAACCCCCCTCCCCCTCCACTGTTCCTCTTCCCCTCCCCCCTCCCACCCCCTCGAATCCACTCCCTCCTTCCTCTCACGCTCTCTCTCTCCTTCGCATCTCTCTCTCTCATTCGCATCTCCCACCGTCGCTCTCCCTCCTCTCTCAATCACCGATCCCCCTCGTTTTCCATCTCTCTCTTCCCCCGCTCGTCGCTCTCCCCCTCGCTCTCGCTCTCGCTCTCGTCGCAGATCGCTGTCGCTCGCTCTCGCTCTCGCTCTCGTCGCAGATCGCAATCACAGTCGGAGGGAAAGGTGGGTGGTGCGAAGGTGGTGGTGGGTGGTGCGAAGGTGGTGGGTGGTGCGAAGGTGGTGGGTTGTGTGAAGGGGGTGGGTGGTGCGAAGGGGGTGGGGGATCGGTGGGGAAGATTAACAGTGGAGGGGGTGGGGGTGGGGGGGGTGGGGGGGTGCCTACGTGGCAGTCTACGTGGACTGCCACGTAGGATGAGTCAGTCAAAATTGAGTCTTAAGTTTGACCAAATTAAGAGGGGGATCAAATTCGTCAAATTGAGAAAATATGGGGATCAAAATCGTCAAATTAAAACTTTAGGGACCAAAATCGTGAGTTGATCATAATAGGGGGACCAAAACTGTAATTAAGCCTTTATTTTTTATTTAATAAATTACTCATCCGGTTCAACCATGGTTGAACCGGTTGAACCGATTGAACCATGAACCGGAGGCCTCACCGGTTCGATCTCCGGTCCGGTTTTAAAAACATTGCTTGATACACCATATGTTGTACATTAACCACATCTCCTCTAAAGATAATCCTATTTCTATTTATCCAAATCACCCAAACAGCTGCTAGCCATACAATAAATCTGAACTTCTTTTGTTTTTTGCTGCAGCCGATAATACCGTGTGTCAAGAAATGTTGCCAGCTGCTGCTAAATGATCCTCCTTGAAGACCAGCCCATTCTTCTAGCGTTTTCCACATTTGGACAGACCTGCTGCAAGTGAAAAATAGGTGTTGTGCAGTCTCCTCACACCGAAAGCATTGGACGCACGCCGGGCCAGGGACGAAATTAACAATACCTCGTTGTTGTAGCGCCGTTCGAGTTGGTAATTTGTCTAACAAAACTCTCCATCCATGTACCAAGTACTTTGAAGGTGCTGAAGTTTTCCATATTTTCCTCATAATCCTATTTAATTCCCCGTCCACTGTCGTATCATCAGATTTATTCACCAACCACGCATACACTTCTTTGACCGAGTAATTTGAATTGCTTCCCAACAGCCATATCAAGTGATCTCTCTTCGTTCTGTCTGGCTGAACCTGCTGTAGTGTATCAGCCATAACAGTATCTTCAATTTGTTCCGCTTCATCTGATGTTCCTGTCCAATTCAGTTTCCACAGCCACTTTCCATATTGGTTATCCGATTGTTCAAACAAAGTTGGATACAAATCCTTCAACCTCCATTGACAACACCACCGCTCGAACCAGAATTTTGTCACTGTCCCGTCCCCTAATTTGCGCCTGACCGATGACTGGAACCAGTCTTGTGCAAACACCAAGCCTCTATCCAATGTTTGTAGGTCTCTCCACCACACAGTATTGTTTGTGGTCAAGAATACCCCCTTCTTCATAAAGACACCGTAGCAATCTGAACCATACACTATCCTCATCCATTAAAATTCTCCATCTCCATTTGCTAAGTAACGACACATTAAACAATTCCAAATATCTAATTCCCAACCCTCCTCTGCTTTTTGGAAGACAAATCCTACTCCAACTTACCCAAGCTGTTTTTCGTACTTCATTACAACCTCCTCACAAAAAATTACGTTGAATTTGAATTAGTTCCTTTAAAACCTTCTTTGGAGCCTTGAAGAAGGAAAATAAGTACAATGGAAGGCTTGCAAGAACCGAGTTTATCAAGGTGATGCTGTTGGAAATTCAAGGGTGAGTGGTTATAAGTCTCACATCGGCTATGAATGAGCTATATGAAGGACATATAAGAGAGGGGACCCATATACCTAACACATGAAAGTTTTGGGTGGAGATGCGGTGTCCAAATCTCTTAGTGGTCCGGTTCATTGGCTAGCTCGTTGTTGCTCCCGGTGCTCCCTCAGACTCCCCAACAAGTGGTATCAGAGCCATGGTTCGGCTTGGTGGGGGAGCGGGTAGTAGATCTTGATTTGGATCAAGTATAGTGATGTGGGTGACTCACACTTGGGTGGAGATGTTGGAAATTCAAATGTGAGTGGTTATAAGTCCCACATCGGCTATGAATGAGCTATATGAAGGGCATATAAGAGATATGGGTGACTCACACTTGGGGGGGATGTTGAAAATTGAAGTGTGAGTGGTTATAGTCCCACATCGGCTATGAGTGAGCTATATGAAGGACATATAAGAGAGGGGACCCATATACCTAACGCCTTAAGGTTTTGGGTGGAGAAGTGGCGTCCAAGTCTCTTGGTGGTCCGGTTCATTGGCTAGCTCGTTGTTGCTCCCGGTGCTCCCCTTGCCATCCTAGGATTTGCTCCAACCAGTATACCAAGGAAATTAAATGGCAATTCACCTGTTCGACAATATAGAAACTGAGCAGCATTATTCAATTCATCCAATTCCACATTAAGTCCAACTACGCATCTTTTATGAAAATTGACCCGGAGACCGGACACCATCTCAAACACCCTAAGTACCGCTTTCAAACACCACAAGTTTTCCGAGGTATTCTTGCACGTGATAATTGTATCATCTGCGTATTGAAGTATTGGAAATGATAATTTCTCCCCAATCACTGCCACTTCAAACAATCCACATTCTATACTTTTGTTGACTACACCGGTAAGTCCCTCCACCACAATAAGAAATAAGAATGGGGCAAGAGGGTCCCCTTGCCTCAATCCCCTTTTCATATCAAATTCCGGGGCGGGGCTGCCATTAACCAATACTGAAACACTACCAGAAAACATGCAGGCAGCAATCCACTCTCTCCATTTTCCATTAAAACCCATTCTTTCCATCATAAAATTGATAGGCTCGCAAGTGCACGAGTCGTATCGCGTAATAAAAGAGTTATCGATCCACAGGGAGAGCCTAAGTGATTACCAATTTAATTTTCCAAAGTTGATTAGCTAGAAGGAATGGTTTTTAGGAGTTGTAAAATTTAGAAATAAAAACAAACAATCTCAGGTTTATAGTTTTACCACAACAATAAGGAACCAAAATAATTTCTTTAGACTACTCAACAAATTATAAGAGTAATATATTTCAAAGACAAGGCAGCGAATATAACTAATGTCTTCTTTCGGAGTACAAGAGCGTGTTTTGAACTAACAATCAAGCCTATTCTCATGGTTGATTGTCACCAAAACCCATTAAGCATAACACCTTTATAATGTCTCAAGAGTTTCAAAACTATTCTCATGTGTTGATTCCCTTGTCTAATTTCATAGATCCAACATCAATACTTCACCTTTCGGTTCTTCGGTTGATGTTTAAAATAAGATTTGAAGGGCAATAAAATTAGATTGAAATATAAAACAATTTGGAGTGGAGAATAGTCTTGGGAATTATTAGGGACCTATCATTGGATTACTCCCAATAACCCAAGACTTTGTATCTACTCACTCATATTAAATATGAGAGAAGAAGAAGAAGAAGAAAAGACATGAAATTAAATAGCGAGAAATAAAAGAAAGCGGTAAATTGCAAAATCATAAATAGCGGAATTGTAAATCACAAGAAAATAAAAGTGCAAGAAAGTAAATAGCAAGGAAAGTAAATGACTTGGAAAATAAAAGGGCAAGAAAGTAAATAGCAAGGAAAGTAAATGACTTGAAAAATAAAAGGGCGAGAAAGTAAAGAGCGAGAAAGTAAAAGAGCGAGAAAGTAAAAGAGCGAGAATTTAAAAGAGCAAGAATCATAAAAAGCATGAAGAGTAAATTGAAGTCATGAATCTTAGAGGAAACCTTGTCATTGATGTTCTAACAAAATTCAAGCTTAGTTACAAGTGAGGATCAAGGTCCTATTTATAGGAAAATATGAGGGCCAAGGCACTTGAGTGGAGGGGCAAAATGGTCCAAAAAAAAGTGGCAAATCAAGTTGGCAAAGATAGCCATCAGCAAGTGGGTGCAGCCAAAATTGACTTGTTTGGCGCCAGGGTCGTGCGCCTATGTGCCTGGGTCGTGCGCCCTGACCAGTCAATTTTGGCTGCTCTGCGCCAGTTTTGCACCAGGGTCGTGCGCCTATGGAGCCTGGGTCGTGCGCCTTGTGCTGGCAACAACTGTTCTGCGTTGCTGGCAAGCATGGGTCGTGCGCCTATGTGCCAGGGTCGTGCGCCCTGGCCAGTCAATTTTGGCTGCTCTGCGCCAGTTTTGCACCAGGGTCGTGCGCCTATGTGCCAGGGTCGTGCGCAGGCTCTGCGCCAGTTTTTGCTGCTTGGCGCCCTGTGCTGCGCCAGTTTTGCTGCTTGGCGCCCTGTTGAGTGCCAAGTGGTCTTAAAAATTGTTCCTCCTCAAATATTTTCTTTGTTTCTTCATTTTTCCTCATATTTTCTCTTTTGCTTCAAAATAACACCTGAAAATAAAAAGTAAACATTTGTAGTAAAATAGCTCAAAAATATAATTAAAATACCAAATAAACTTAAGAAAAATAACTATTAAAAAGACTCTAAAAATAGACTTATCAAACTCCCCTATGCTTGAACCTTTGCTTGTCCTCAAGCAAAAACAGTGTAAATCTTTAGGCCAATTCTGAAGGGAATTTATTTTCATATCGAAACCTTAAGTGAACTGTGGGGCAATTCTAACACTTTGGTTTGAGAACTACTATCCGGGCTTCTTGTGGAATTGGGAGACAGTTTTAAAGTATCAATACTCTAGAGAGGATATCAATGTCATCATAGAACCGGTTCCCCAGCATTCTTAAGCTTGGGTCCTTCATTCACTAAGACCGGGTCTCAAAGGAGGGTCTTTATATGTTGGGCATTCAAGCATTTTTTTTCTTTTTGATTTCATATGCTAACCATTTATTTTGACATTTAAAATGCACCAATTTTAGCATTTTGAATTGGTTTTGCATTTTTATTTTATTATTATTATTTTATTTTATTTTTTTTTTGAATACCCCAACTCAGACGTTTTTCTCCAGTAACCGCGCATCAAGTGAATGTCACCAAGAGAACCAGGTTAGTAGTTTCTTTTCAGTCCTTCTAATTGTATTAATAACTGAAAAAAAAAGTCTCAATAGTGGGTGTGTGAAAAAGCACTAGAAGTAGAAATCGAATCATGATACAATTTTGTTGTTCCCAACCAGTCCACCTAGATGATTGCTAATGAAAATTTGAAAAAAAAATTGTCCAGAAAAGGCTTATCTAAAACATGCTTAGGGTTCACAAAGTTTCATGATGGAGGGAGCAGATACAACTCAAAGTACAAAAAGATAAAAACTCATCAAAGCAATAAAGACATACCCAAGAAAAGCAATAAAATACCCCCCCATGCTTGGACCAAACATTGTCCTCAATGTAAATCAGAATAGAATATATGAGAGGGGTAAGAAAGCTCACATTGATTGGCATTTTGTAGCTTTTCTGCTTTTTCCAGGAAAACAAAACATAGGTAAACCAGTGGGTTGCCTCCCACGGAGCGCTCGTTTATGGTCATTAGCTTGACCTTTGCCCTTTGGAAAGTTATTCCTGGGTCCCATTGCTTGAAGCATAAAGACCAAGTGACACATGAAGAATGAAAACATATTCCTGGATCCCATGGCTTGTAAAATGGAAGTTGTAAAAGCAATAAGATCTTATTTTCAATTCCCCCCAGATCAAATGTTATTTTCACAAAGGAAGGTGAAAAATAAGATAAAGGAGATGCTTCGTATGGTGGTGGGGGGGATGTTTGGTTCTTCTCTTTCTTTTTCTGGTTCTTTCTTTTTTTCTTTTTCTGGTTCTTTCTCTTTTTCTTTCTCTTCTTGATCAAATGGTAAATTATGTTTTTCACTCACAATTTTTCCTTGGTTTGCTCTTGGTTCCTCTAATTGTTTTCCGCTTCTAAGGGTGACGGCATATATTTGGCCATTTAGATTTTGTTCAGGCTGTCCGGGAAATACCCCCGAAGATTTAGAGGATGAAGCCACCTGTGTTGCCACTTGAGTTATTTGATTTTCAAGCATCTCACTATGAGCGGCAATAGAGTCGATTTTTGATTCTAATTTGATAAGTGTGTCATTCAAATAACCAGTTTGATTTTTGAATTCTTCATTTTGTTTTGTTTGAGATGACACAAATTTTTCCATCAAAAATTCCAAGTTCGACTTTTGCGGGTTGTTTTATGGGTTGTTAAAAACACTTTGATTTTGAAAGACAGGAGGTGGTCTAGGTGCTGGATTGGGTGGAGGATTTTTATAAGAAAAATTTGGATGATTTCTCCACCCAGAATTATAAGTATTTGAAAACGGATCTTCTTTTTGAGCATAGTTAATATGCTCATTTCCAGTACTAGATGCCTCAAGCTGGCATTCAGCTCCAATATGGCCAACAACCCCACATAATTCACATGGTGGAGTAGTAGGAGAAAAAGTTTTTGAGACGGCACTTACATTTAATTTTTCAAATTTTTGAAAAAGTGCGTCCACTTTTGAGGCAAGATGATCAACAGCAGATATTTCATATTTACCTGGCTCTTTTGATGATGATGGTTTATCTGCTATGGCTCGCTCACTTGCCCATTGACAATGGTTTTGAGCCATATCTTCAATGAGTGCATAAGCTTCAGTAAAATTTTTGTTCATCAAAGCTCCACCTGCAACTGCATCAACAGTCATTCTAGTTGCATATTGTAATCCATTATAAAATGTGTGAACAACGAGCCATTTCTCTAGTCCATGATGGGGGCATAGCCTTAACATTTCTTTGAAACGTTCCCAAGCATCATAAAGAGATTCCCCGCCGTTTTGAGAAAATCGAGTAATTTGACTTCTCATTTGAGCTGTTTTACTTGGGGGAAAGAACCTAGTAAGAAAGGCTTGTTTTAATTGGCCCCAGCTGGTAATGGATTCCGAAGGCAAAGAATGTAGCCATGCTCTTGCTCTATCTCTTAATGAAAAAGGGAAGAGCTTTAGTCTTATGGCATCTTGAGGTACCCCGTTTAATTTGAGAGTTCCACAGTATTCCAAAAAAATTGAAATATGAAGATTTGGGTCCTCCGTGGGAGAACCAGAAAATTGGTTTTGTTGAACCATTGAAAGCAGAGATGATTTGAGTTGAAAATTATTTGCTTCCACATTTGTATGTACAATGACAGCCGATGGTTCCGCTGAAGGTGTTGCGTACTCTTTGAGAGCACGATTTTCATTAGCCGCCATTTGGTTATCGGAAATTTCTCTCCTCCTTCTATGTAAGAACCTTTCGATTTCGGGAATTTGTTGAACAGTTTCACCGAAACTTCTGGTTCTTCGCATTCGAGGGACAAGAAAAGAAAAAGTAAAAATAAAGAAAATAAAACTTCAGTCTAACCGGTTTCGAAAAACTTAATTAATATCACTGCCTCCTCGGCAACGGCGCCAAAAACTTGATAGGCTCGCAAGGGCACGAGTCGTATCGCGTAATAAAAGAGTTATCGATCCACAGGGAGAGCCTAAGTGATTACCAATTTAATTTTCCAAAGTTGATTAGCTAGAAGGAATGGTTTTTAGGAGTTGTAAAATTTAGAAATAAAAACAAACAATCTCAGGTTTATAGTTTTATCACAACAATAAGGAACCAAAATAATTTCTTTAGACTATTCAACAAATTATAAGAGTAATATATTTCAAAGACAAGGCAGCGAATATAACTAATGTCTCCTTTCGGAGTACAAGAGCGTGTTTTGAACTAACAATCAAGCCTATTCTCATGGTTGATTGTCACCAAAACCCATTAAGCATAACACCTTTATAATGTCTCAAGAGTTTCAAAACTATTCTCATGTGTTGATTCCCTTGTCTAATTTCATAGATCCAACATCAATACTTCACCTTTCGGTTATTCGTTTGATGTTTAAAATAAGATTTGAAGGGCAATAAAATTAGATTGAAATATAAAACAATTTGGAGTGGAGAATAGTCTTGGGAATTATTAGGGACCTATCATTGAATTACTCCCAATAACCCAAGACTTTGTATCTACTCACTCATATTAAATATGAGAGACGAAAGAAGAAGAAGAAAAGACATGAAATTAAATAGCGAGAAATAAAAGAAAGCGGTAAATTGCAAAATCATAAATAGCGGAATTGTAAATGACAAGAAAATAAAAGTGCAAGAAAGTAAATAGCAAGGAAAGTAAATGACTTGGAAAATAAAAGGGCAAGAAAGTAAATAGCAATGAAAGTAAATAAAAGGGCAAGAAAGTAAATAGCAAGGAAAGTAAATGACTTGGAAAATAAAAGGGCGAGAAAGTAAATAGCGGAGAAAATAAAAGAGCGAGAAAGTAAAAGAGCGAGAAAGTAAAAGAGCGAGAATTTAAAAGAGCAAGAATCATAAAAAGCATGAAGAGTAAATTGAAGTCATGAATCATAGAGGAAACCTTGTCATTGATTTTCTAACAAAATTCAAGCTTAGTTACAAGTGAGGATCAAGGTCCTATTTATAGGAAAATATGAGGGCCAAGGCACTTGAGTGGAGGGGCAAAATGGTCCAAAAAAAAGTGGCATGTGCCTATGTGCCTGGGTCGTGCGCCCATGTGCTTGGGTCGTGCGCCCTGGCCAGTCACTTTTGGCTGCTCTACGCCAGTTTTGCACCAGGGTCGTGCGCCTATGGAGCCTGGGTCGTGCGCCTTGTGCTGGCAACAGCTGTTCTGCGTTGCTGGCAAGCATGGGTCGTGCGCCTATGTGCCAGGGTCGTGCGCCCTGGCCAGTCAATTTTGGCTGCTCTGCGCCAGTTTTGCACCAGGGTCGTGCGCCTATGTGCCAGGGTCATGTGCAGGCTCTGCGCCAGTTTTTGCTGCTTGGCGCCCTGTGCTGCGCCAGTTTTGCTGCTTGGCGCCCTTGGCGCCCTGTTGAGTGCCAAGTGGTCTTAAAAATTGTTCTTCCACAAATATTTTCTTTGTTTCTTCATTTTTCCTCATATTTTCTCTTTTGCTTCAAAATAACACCTGAAAATAAAAAGTAAACATTTGTAGTAAAATAGCTCAAAAATATAATTAAAATACCAAATAAACTTAAGAAAAATAACTATTAAAAAGACTCTAAAAATAGACTTATCAAAAATTAAGAAACTTCCAACTTAGCGAGTCGTATGCCTTCTCAAAGTCCACTTTGAACATATACATTGGCCTCTTCTTTTTCTTTGACATGTTGATTATCTCATTCGTCACTACTACCGCGTCTAATATTTGTCTTCCTTGAAGAAATGCTGTTTGTGAAGAAGAAATAACACCTGGTAGCACACGTTTGAGTCTGGCTGCAAGGATTTTGGCTATAATTTTGTAGATGCATCCTACCAATGAAATCGACCTAAAATCCTTTAACTCTTGTGGATTCTGAATTTTCCCAATTAGAGCGACAAAAGAGGATGTGAAAGCCTTTGAAAGTTTTCCGTTAGCATGAAACTGAACCATTAACTCGAACACCTCGTCTTTGATTGTATTCCAACAAGCTTTGATAAAAGTGAAATTGAAGCCATCCAGACCCGGACTTTTATCTCCCTCACAACTCCATACTACCTCCTCCACCTCCTCCATTGTGAATTGGTCGTAGTACCATCTGATTCCTCCTTTGTGATTTTCTTAAACTCTAATCTTTTCAAGGTTGGCCTCACAAAGCTGTCTTCTTCAAACTGCTTGCTAAAATGCCTTCTCACTTCCTCCTTTACTTCCCCTACTCCTTCTATCCACCTCTCCCCCACTTTGAGTTTTATTATTTGGTTCCTCCTTTGTCTATACTTAACTGAATTGTGAAAATATATCGTATTTCCATCACCCTGTTGTATCCACCTTTGTTTAGCCTTTTGTGCTAAAAGACTTTCCTTGTGTTTCAATGCACTCCAAAATTCAGAATTCAGCCCCTGCCATTCTTCCCCATTCCACTCAATGTCATCCCCACAATTCTCCTCGATTCGGTTAATCTCCGTACAGATTTGTTCGATGTTCAAATCCATATACCCATAAACCTCTTTGTTCCACACTTTCAATTGCTCCTTCACATACTTAAGCTTCTCTTTTACTAGATGCGCCATCCATCCATTCACTTTATATTCTTTCCACTTTTCCTCCATGAACATTTTCCCATCTTTATGTTCCTACCACCCGTTTATAAATTTAAACGGTTTAAGACCCCAGTTCGTGTCAGATGCCAAGAGCCATACCGGGTAGTGATCTGATATGTCTCTATTTCCAATCCATTGTGCTCTAATTTTCCATCTCTCCACTAGATCTCCGGATAACACAAATCTATCAATTCTGCTAGCCGCCAGACCATTTGGTTGATACCATGTATACTTCTTCCCCAAACATGGAGCCTCCACCACACCCATCTCCTCCAAAAAATACCTAAAGTCTTGACTTTCTGCTTCACTAAATCTAATATTTCTACCCCTCTTCTCGGACCTACTAGTTACAGTGTTAAAATCCCCTCCAATAACCCAACTCCCTGGAGGTAACCTATCCTTCTCTGCCATAACACTTGCCCAAAGATCCCTCTTCCTTCTAATAGAGCAGCTAGAGTATATGTTGACAAAATACAAGTTTTGGGCCTCCTTCTTCCTTTTTACACTCTTATCCCTTGCTTCCATCTCCTGGATTTTTTCCACCTATACAGTGTCAAGTTCGGACCCACGGACACCTATCACCTGGGTAAATTCCCAAAAAATTTCCGCCTTGGACAACCGTTTATTGGGCCAACAAGAGGAGGGATTAGAGCTAAGAAATATGTATTAGAGCTAACAATAAGTATTAAATAGATAATTCGTTATATCTACTTTTAGTCTACCTTTCTTAAGTGGATTTGTGATCCCATTAACAACTATTTAAAACCTTGGGAAATTATATTTATTTTATTATAAAACACGCAAATTACATACACTACAAGAAAATCGATGATTTTCGACGGCGATTTCCGTCGCAAATGCAGCGATTTTCGTCGCAAATGCAGCGATTTTCGTCGCAAATTGACGTTTCCGATGAACTTTCCGACGGACAAAAATCCGTCGCAAAATCACTCGTCGCAAATTGTTTCCGATGGATTTTTTTCGTCGTAAAGTCGTCGGAAATCGGTCGCAAATATCCGTGGCAAAGTCGTCGCAAACTCTGACACCTTTTCGTCGCAAATCCGTCTGAAATTTAAAAAAAAAATTAAAAAAATAAAATAAATTATACATCCAAAATACTATTTAATAGTTATATCTATACATACTAACTTCATAGTAAAGACTATAATTAAGAAAAAAACTAATTAAGAAAAGTACATATATGAGTTTAGTAACTTCTACTACCATCTTAGTCATCTAAAATATTGACAACGTGTCACAATACAAATATTGACTTTTCTTAGAAACAAAAGAGATGTCATACAAACTAAACTAATTAAACACAATAATTGACTTAGGTTGCAAACATGCACTACACTAAATAAACTAGGAAAATTTCTACTAAAAAAGAAAGAGATGTCATCAGTTAGAGCATTTTCTCCACCCAAAACTCCCAC
Source organism: Astragalus membranaceus (assembly GCA_039519185.1). Classification (NCBI taxonomy): domain Eukaryota; kingdom Viridiplantae; phylum Streptophyta; class Magnoliopsida; order Fabales; family Fabaceae; genus Astragalus; species Astragalus membranaceus. Next base: position 102,167,640 of record CM076854.1, read on the forward strand.
AGTTTCAATAAAATCAACAATTTTGTTCCATGGTTCAGGTCCGCCAACAAGTAATAAGTCTAAATTTGTCCCAGGGACAAGATATAACTCCTCCAAGTGATGCAATTGCTTATTACTTTTTGAATATTTGGCACTGTTTCCAAGTATGACAACTCCTGAGTTGCATTGACAATTACAAAAGAATCACTTCTAGCTTTCCACTTTATCAAAGAATTGAAGGCATGGCATCTCTAGAAAAAGGCACCTGCACATGAAACATCCACATTACCAAAAATGCCAAGCAGTAAAATTAAAATGAAACTTCACAATATCCTTGAATATGATGTTGCCATTCGCTGCCTTCATTGTCACAGAAGCTTGAAGATGAGATCCAACAACAGTTTCTACAGGAAAATTGTGAAGCATAACCATAGAAGACGGAATGGAGACTTCAACAAGGACCTATAAGAAAATAAAAAGTTTTAAGGAGCCAAAATACTGGGCAAATTACTACTACTCTCTGAATATACAACATTCATACATTCAAAAGAAAAACACAAAAGAGGTTCATATAATATAGGAAAGAGACTGATTAGAAACGAAGTTTCCAATATAGCACTTTCAACTGAAAATTTCCAAAGATTCAAAACAATGTAATCACATATGACCACATTACTTGATGCCAACATGCAAGTTTGAAAACTTGTTCTAATCATTTGACTAAAGAAGACTTTAATAACCTGAGTTGAATCATACTCCTGATAGGGAAGTTATTCCACCTATAATGCTTGACCTCTAATGATGTAACATGAGGATTAAAAAAATGTACAAATCATGGAACAAAAACTTAATTAGTATCCTGATAGTATCTCTATTTTAATTTAACTCTCTTTCATCATTATCGCTTAATTTTTTAATGACCATCCAAAATTATATCAAGGTTAGCTTATATCATTAGGAAGATATCATCATCATATATATCCCTATAACAGATGGTTGTTTAATTAGTCATCCAAAATTAGTCCCACTCATGATGCTTGTTCTATTAGAACTTATCTAGTTGACAACATGTTTGTTCTGTCAGTTAGTCCAATAGCTATGCACAAGCCAAAAAACAATTTTGCAACATCCTCCAATAGGACTAATCTGGCTAGCTATGACAATCACAACCAAATGAAAAGTATTCAGGCTAAAGGCAAGGAATAGCTCATTGGAGCACACTCTTCTGAAAGTAGTCAGACATGAAGAAATGAAATAATGCACTAAGTTAGGAAGCATCAATTTAAAAAGCTTTTTCTCTAAACCAAGGCAAAAGGACACAAGTTGCATCAGAACATGTGAAAATGAAATACTACTTTTGTGTTGGACATAATTTATATCAAGCAATCAAGCAATTAGAACATTTATGCTCAAAATAGTCAACAATAAGAGAGTTCAAAATCACAGATTTGACAATCAAACCACTGAGTAGCATCAAGATTCAAACTAAAATAGGAATTAGGAATTAGGAAATAGATATATACCTATGCGGAAGTGAACATTCACTAGTGGAAAAACAGGATTCAAAGTCAGATATTTTGGGCTTTTAAAGTCGGATATGAGTTCGACTTCTATTAGGGCGACTTAGAAAGTCAGAGATTTCAAGTCGGACATACAGCGTAGTATTTCATTTTTTAAAGTCGGCTGGCAGTGTAGTCCGACTTGAAAAGTGTCTTTTTTAAGTGGGATAACAAGGAGATCCGACTTTAAAAGTGTATATTTTTTTAGTTTTTGAATTTTATTTCGTTTCTTTGCTTCTCCCTGCACATACAAATATTTCCTGGCAAGCCAAAAAGAACATGTACTGGTAATTAAAGTTCTCGCATTGCAGCAACCTCTATAACTCATAATCAGAGGATCTTCATAAAACTTTAATGTTAATTTTTTTACAGCATAAATCAAAAGAAATAAAAACGTAGTACATTCTACCCTAGTCAACCAACAAAATGTAAAATTGCCTAGTATCGAGTGTAACCACTATTTGTAACCAAGCTAGGACATGTCACGTGGACCCGGGTTCTCTTATTCAGCTACTGCCAACTAAACAAGTTGTCAAGAGCCCCTGAAAAAATATAATTAGAAAATATAATGAATGTCAAATTTCAATTCTTCGTCGCTGCTCTAATTTGAATGGAACTTAACAACATTATAAAATGGTCCAGAAAAGTAAGATTCTGAAAATGTGATTAAATTCATAAAAGAACAGGGATAAGGAGAAACCAAGTTTTTACCTGTTTCTCAAAGAACTCCATGTCATTTAGAACTAAAAGCAAGTGAGAATACAATGCACAGTCTAAACCTTGATTGAAGGATACAGAGTCTACAGAATCAATTCACATTCCCTGTTGATAGGGATATAAAGTTAGCAAGAGCCCAACCAACTGGTGGAATTGCCTTGAAAGAAACAAGAATCTCTGACTTAACCAACTCTGATATCTCCATTAAAACATTCTCTTTCAAAGTCATTCATCACCTGTCAGAGTTTGATCAGTTCTGGTATGTTTGAATCATAAAGCATGATCTATGAAAGTTATGTGATGTGATCTTATTGACTCGAGGTGGATGCATCTTAATACATGCATATGTGAAGAATCATATGATAAAATTAAAACACTATTAAGGGTTAATCAGCTTGTAAGTATTGTGAGTGTGTCCATTCCTAGATAAATAATGGGAAAAAATAACTGGACAACAGAACCATTTGCATTGTCATAATTCCAACATGACAAGTACTATAAAATAAAAACGTCAACTATTAAACAAGAACGATCCATCTCTGATTTAGCAAACTTAAAGCTACACATTGAACAAATTATGTACGAATAGAGAAGTCAAATGTGCATGCACAATCATCAATTCAGTAAGCCAAAAGTTGGAATTGGTTCCATCAAATTATACATATGAGATGCAGGTAAAACTATTCTGCTCTGATGATGCTTACCAATAGTGCCTGGAAGCATGGGAAAAAAATAGATTTGTGCTTTAAAGCTGGTAGAAGAACAGATGGGAGGTGTTGCACAAGCCAAGGATAACATGCTTGCAAAGAGAATGCACTGTTATTAAGAATTTGATTCCCATCTTGCATAGTGCACACTATTACTAGGTAACCTTATGTCTGAAAAATTGAGTGACTGATTCATAGCATAAAGGGAATTTATAGACCATAAAATAAAACACAGTTACAGCATTCTCAAATAGAAGTGAATCATAACACAACTCAATCACTGGAAATAAAGCATTCTTAACATTTCAATGGCCATCTTGTAGAATCCAAAGGAGACAAAACAAAGTAGAACAATACCCAACTCAAGAATTAGCAACAGTATGTTCATTATCATTGTTTCATTCATCAACTGCTAGCTCAAATCTACACACCTAAAGATCATATGCATGATAAATATGAATCTGAATACAAATATTACCTTGGATTATGATCACAATGCAGAGGACGAAAGTGAAAACCAAGGCAAACATGCTGCTACTGGAACCGGAAGACTGCGAGGATTTAGCAGCTTTCATCTTCTTCAAGACTTTCATATGCTCTATCCTCACACACTTTAACATGGCAAGTTCAGTTATCTCCCTAATTAGCTTATGGTTAGCTGCATCCAATGATGGTGCTCGACTGCTCGCGGAGGTCTTGGAGGTTTAGCAGCTTTTTTATTACTAGACTTTTTACGTTTCTCCTTAACTGGAGTATTTTCTATACTTTTCACTGAATCTTGCCCCATCAACAACTTGTTTTCCACTTTCACCATATCCATTGAAATTTCACTTAAATTTGACTCATTCAAGTATATACTATGCCTATCTTCTTCACCTTTTACAGAATCTCCAACAAGACCACAAGAAATCTTAGCAAATAATGTCTTCCCTTTAGTTACTCCCAACCCACTTTCACTATCAACTTCAGAACCCTCTTCCTTTACACTTCTATCATCCATCCCAAAGCCAAAAAATAAATAAACTGATAATTCAACTTCTCCTTACTTGTTAACTTATCCTACAAAATTAGGTTAGTAACGGACTTGACAAAAAGTCAAACAACTTGCCTACATCATTAAAAGAACACAGAATTCAATCAACTGCTTGCATATAACTAAAAAAATTACAATGAATTGTTGTGCTGGTAACTCCAAATTCTTATCTCTTTAGTTGTACCAAATGCCAAAAAGTAAAAGTTCTTGTTCAAATCTAAACAAAGAAAAGAATAAATCCATTAGTAATGTATTAATAACATGTGTTAGACAAGAAAAAGAAAAATGGGTCCATTGAGTGAATAGGTCATTCCCGTTACCCAAAGTCATGACCACATGGCCATATTAGGATGCAACTTCTCCTTTTATGACAAAACTAATGAATTTATATGTACGACCTATTTAAACAAAACAAAACAAAAATGCAACCACAAACCCAAAGCAGCAACCAAATCACAAGACCATAGTAGTGGCAATACTGTAACACCCCATTTCTACCCGGTGAAATAATACGAAAATCAGAGTTATAAAAATTTTCATCAAATAAATGGAGTGCCACATTTGCTTCGTGGAAACAATAGACGGTTTAAATCGCTTTTTGAAAACAGGTATATAGCGCTTTCGGATGAACCGATAAAACGACATCTCAAACAAGTCAAACTGCTTTTAACTACGCAGCGGAAATTCAAATGGTTCAACTAAACAATCGCGACAACTATGCAAAATTCATAACTCAAAATCCAACAGTAAACAACTTAAATAACATAAATAAACGTTCATCCCCCCGAGTGCTACGTATCAGAGCGACGACACCGACTCGATCAAACGAAGGTGAACTGCCTTCATTCGGGATTACCTGCACGTTACCAACATAGGGGGTAACATTCAAACAGAAGGGGTGAGATATCGAACCATATAATGAATCACATGAAAGACAATATATATCAGGTCAGGGCATCAGATCATCGTTACACAACAGTCAATATCATCATATCACAACGGTCAATATCATCATGTCACAACGGTCAATTCGTTACGTCACAACAGTCAAAGTCATTTCAACCACATAAGTATGCACATGATGCGAAATGTGACTCAACTCAAGGCCACCGCCCTATAATGCATGTGGTACCATAAATCAAACCCGTAAATAGGGGCATCAACATCGCAACATCGTCGTCGTCGTTTGAGCATAGCTCCATCGTAAAAATATGCTATGCATGCGACGCTATGTAAATGCACACACAAATAGCAACAGTTACATAGCACGCAACAACATCGGAAAGCAACATTGGCCGTAGGCCTACAACACATCACTTGCCAATGAATAGAGGCAACTTCGTCTTCGTACAACCGTCGTCGTCAACAATTTACAACTTCGCAATTTTCAACCTTTTGGCAACATCGCAATATTTTAGCAACTTTCAACGCTTGGCAACATCGCAATATTTTAGCAATTTTCAACAATAGCAAACAACGGCAACAGCAACAGCAACACTGCAACAACAACAACAATAGCAACAACGGCAGCAGCAACAATGGCGATACGGCAACAGTGACAGCAACACTGCAACGGCAGTAGCAACAACACCAACAGCAACACTGGAACAGCAACACTGAAACAGCAGCCCAGCAACACAACAACAACAACAACACTGGAACAGCAGCCCAGCAACAGCAACACAGCAACAGCAACAGCAGCAGCAGCAACACAGCACAGCAGCAACACAGCACAGCAACAGCAGCAGCAACACAACACAGCAACAGCAACACTGCAACCACATCAACAATAGCAACAACGGCAGCAGCAACAATGGCAATACGACAACAGCGACAGCAACACTGCAACGGCAGCAGCAACAACACCAACAGCAACACTGGAATAGCAACACTGAAACAGCAGCCTAGCAACATCAACACAGTAACAACAACACTGGAACAGCAGCCCAGCAACAGCAATAGGGTTTGGCGCCTAGGGACAGGGCGCCAACACCAACAACGCAGAAATAGGGTGTGGCGCCTAGGGACAGGGCGCCAACACCAGCAACAATAAAATAGAGCATGGTGCCTAGGGATAGGGCGCCAACACCAGCAAGCAACAACTCACCAAGCACAGAGCAATTTCCATCAAACATACCTCTACTTCGGTGAATTAATTAACCTATCAAACGGTATCGAAACTTAGCAAAGGACCCCTCTATGGAAAGCTAAGAATGTTTAGTTCCTGGCTATAATTGTTATTTTGCAAAATAATGGTCCAATTCGTACAGTTTCAGTAAATAAGCAACAAGGTTCAGAAAACAGGACAGCCACCATGACCTAGCTTGTGACACCTCTAAAATTATCAAAACTCAATCAAATGACATGGGACTTGAGCCTAACCCGAAACAAATTGAGTGTAGTTTTCAATGAATCAAGAATAATTCAAAAAGGAGTTCAAACGAAAATGTTATAAACGAAATACCGAACCTATATCCAGATCGTTTCCAGAATTTTAACCTAACTTGTGACATCTATAACTCGAGCTATACAACTCCAAATGCAACCAAACTAGTGCCAAATTAACAAGCATTAAGTCTAGTTTCTGAAAAGGTAAACCACATAATTTTCGGACCGCTAGATTGTTCCCAGTTACTGTATAACCAAATCTATACCCATTTCGTTTCCCTTATGAACATGGCAAGCACAAATATAATTCAAGGGCTAATAACATAGAACACCAATCACACAACAATTTTTCAACAAGGCAACATAAACATATAATCATACATGGTGACAACTTATCAAACCCTAACCCCTACATAAAGCCATTCATAGGACCCATTATAGAGCTAGAACCCCACCCTTACCTTAGCCTTAGAAGATCACGAACCCTAGCCTTCTCTCTCCTCTTGGCATCGCTCCCTCCTTCTTCTCTCCTCTTGGCCGTCGCTCTCACCCTCTTCTCTTCTCTCTAATTCTATTTTTTTTTGTTCCTTCTAAATGAGCCAAACCCTAAAACACTCCTATTTATACTTATTTAATTTTCTGGGCTTTTCTATAGCTTATGCGAATTACATCATGGGCCTCACTCAACACTTCTCATTTTACTACTCCAAACCCTAACAATAGGCCCACCTATACTAGCATTATTATTATTCTATTATTTTTCTACCAATTAAATTCCCAAACAATTCAATTAAGTAAATAATTAAATTTTGGGGCGTTACAACCCTCCCCCACTTAGAATATTTTCGTCCTCGAAAATTTGCCTGATTCGAACTACAACACCATCATATCACTACAACACAAACAATAGTTAGAACTAAACGACAATACTCGATCGTCAAATGACACAACAACTAGACAACTTGGTCAGACAGACCGAAACAACTCTGATACCACTAATGTAACACCCCATTTCTACCCGGTGAAATAATACGAAAATCAGAGTTATAAAAATTTTCATCAAATAAATGGAGTGCCACATTTGCTTCGTGGAAACAATAGACGGTTTAAATCGCTTTTTGAAAACAGGTACATAGCGCTTTCGGATGAACCGAGAAAACGACATCTCAAACAAGTCAAACTTCTTTTAACTACGCAGCGGAAATTCAAATGGTTCAACTAAACAATCGCGACAACTATGCAAAATTCATAACTCAAAATCCAACAGTAAACAACTTAAATAACATAAATAAACGTTCATCCCCCCGAGTGCTACGTATCAGAGCGACGACACCGACTCGATCAAACGAAGGTGAACTGCCTTCATTCGGGATTACCTGCACGTTACCAACATAGGGGTAACATTCAAACAGAAGGGGTGAGATATCGAACCATATAATGAATCACATGAAAGACAATATATATCAGGCCAGGGCATCAGATCATCGTTACACAACAGTCAATATCATCATATCACAACGGTCAATATCATCATATCACAACGGTCAATCTCATCATGTCACAACGGTCAATTCGTTACGTCACAACAGTCAAAGTCATTTCAACCACATAAGTATGCACATGATGCAAAATGTGACTCAACACAGGGCCACCGCCCTATAATGCATGTGGTACCATAAATCAAACCCGTAAATAGGGGCATCAACATCGCAACATCGTCGTCGTGGTTTGAGCAGAGCTCCATCGTAAAAATATGCTATGCATGCGACGCTATGTAAATGCACACACAAATAGCAACGTTTACATAGCACGCAACATCGGAAAGCAACATTGGCCGTAGGCCTACAACACATCACTTGCCAATGAATAGAGGCAACTTCGTCTTCGTACAACCGTCGTCGTCGACAATTTACAACTTCGCAGTTTTCAACATTTTGGCAACGTCGCAATATTTTAGCAACTTTCAACGTTTGGCAACATCGCAATATTTTAGCAACTTTCAACAATAGCAAAGAACGACAACAGCAACAACAACACTGCAACCACAGCAACAATAGCAACAACGGCAGCAGCAACAATGGCAATACGCCAACAACGACAGCAACACTGTAACGGCAGCAGCAACAACACCAACAGCAACACTGGAACAGCAACACTGAAACAGCAGCCCAGCAACAGCAACAACAGCAATGGAACAGCAGCCCAGCAACACAGCAACAGCAACAGCAGCAACAACACAGCACAGCACAGCAGCAGCAACACAACACAGCAATAGCAGCAGCAACACATCACAGCAACAGCAGCAGCAACACAGCACAGCAACAGCAGCAACACAGCACAGCAACAGCAGCAGCAACACAGCACAGCAACAGCAACACTGCAACCACAGCAACAATAGCAACAAGGGTAGCAGCAACAATGGCAATACGGCAACAGCGACAGCAACACGGCAACGGCAGCAGCAACAACACCAACAGCAACACTGGAACAGCAACACTGAAACAGCAGCCAGCAACAGCAACACAGCAACAACAACACTGGAACAGCAGCCCAGCAACAACAATAGGGTGTGGAGCCTAGGGACAGGGCGCCAACACCAGCAACAATAAAATAGAGCATGGCGCCTAGGGATAGGGCGCCAACACCAGCAAGCAACAACTCACCAAGCACAGGGCAATTTCCATCAAACATACCTCTACTTCGGTGAATTAATTAACCTATCAAACGGTATCGAAACTTAGAAAAGGACCCCTCTATGGAAAGCTAAGAATGTCTAGTTCCTGGCTATAATTGTTATTTTGCAAAATAATGGTCCAATTTGTACAGTTTCAGTAAATAAGCAACAAGGTTCAGAAAACAGGACAGCCACCATGACCTAGCTTGTGACACCTCTAAAATTATCAAAACTCAATCAAATGACATGGGACTTGAGCCTAACCCGAAAAAAATTGAGCGTAGTTTTCAATGAATCAAGAATCATTCAAAAAGGAGTTCAAACGAAAACGTTATAAACGAAATACTGAACCTATATCCAGATCGTTTCCAGAATTTTAACCTAACTTGTGACAGCTATGACTCGAGCTATACAACTCCAAATGCAACCAAACTAGTGCCAAATTAACAAGCATTAAGTCTAGTTTCTGAAAAGGTAAACCACATAATTTTTGGACCGCTAGATTTTTCCCAGTTACTGTATAACCGAATCTATACCCAGATCGTTTCCCTTATGAACATGGCAAGCACAAATATAATTCTAGGGCTAATAACATAGAACACCAATCACACAACAATTTTTCAACAAGGCAACATAAACATATAATCATACATGGTGACAACTTATCAAACCCTAACCCCTACATAAAGCCATTCATAGGACCCATTATAGAGCTAGAACCCCACCCTTACCTTAGCCTTAGAAGATCACGAACCCTAGCCTTCTCTCTCCTCTTGGTGTCGCTCCCTCCTTCTTCTCTCCTCTTGTCCGTCGCTCTCACCCTCTTCTCTTCTCTCTAATTCTATTTTTTTTGTTCCTTCTAAATGAGCCAAACCCTAAAACACTCCTATTTATACTTATTTAATTTTATGGGTTTTTCTATAGCTTATGCCAATTACATCATGGGCCTCACTCAACACTTCTCATTTTACTACTCCCAACCCTAACAATAGGCCCACCTATACTAGCATTATTATTATTCTATTATTTTTCTACCAATTAAATTCCCAAACAATTCAATTAAATAAATAATTAAATTTTGGGGTGTTACAAATACCATCACGACTACTTCCAAAATAGTACCCACCAAGTTAATTACCAAACATAACATAAACATAACCCACCCTCCCTCTCAGATAGTAACTTAAACCCTAAATCCCAAATTAAGTTTTTTTTTTTACCAAATCCCAAATTAAAACCCCATAATCCCAAATTCAGTTTTGAAACCTCATAAAGCCTAAATCATCCACCTAAAATTCATAGAATCAATAAAAATTAAACACATTAATAAACCCTAGACACACACACACACACACACACACACACACAGAGAGAGAGGGAGGGTAATTGCCTTGGTTGGATGCAAACTTATGGCGAAATCGTTCTTGAGAAGGCAAGGTTGAGTTGAGAGAGCAGAGGTTTGGAAATTGGAACTGAGGGAGAGAGCGTGCAGGGTTTTTCTTTCAAAAAGACGTGTTAAAAATAAGGCCGGTAATTTAAAACCTTTTAATAAAAGTTTTCACCTCTTAAGTCGGATATATTTCCGCCCGACTTAAAACGACGTGCACTTGATGATTTTTTTCATTTTAATTACAAGTTTGCCACCGCATCCACTTTTTAAGTCGGATATATGCGCACCCGACTTCATAAGTATAATTCTTTTGCTGATTTTGCACTAATGCTTGGTGTCTTAAAAATCCATAGAAACGCTACAAGGAGAGTCCCCACAGCAAATCGAAAAGCAGTGACAGTTGCAGCAAAATGGTACACCTTTAAGACCTGTAAGCAGAAATAAGAAGATCAACATACTCAAACAAAATAGTTTCGAGACAAACCTAGCAAGAGTTTTGTTACCCTGAGTTTTGTGCAAATTTTGGTTTTATTTTAGATCAGCAAGAACTGATCCTAGTTTTGTGCAAAAGAAAAGAAAAAACTATATATGCTACATATGCTGTAGCTTTTTATTTTAAAATATTAAGAAAGAAACACCCTTATTTATCAAGCTTAAACCAGCTCCTTGGAATTTAAACTCTACTATCACATAGAAGGGCCAAAGTAGAAGTATCAAGCTTAAAAAAAGACGGCATATAAGAAAAATGATAGGCACAAGGCATGAATTAATATATAGCTTTTTGCTTAGATGACACCATCAGTATCTACATGCAGGAGGTCTGTGCATGATAGCTGATGTTCTTCAAGAACATGTAACATCAAAATCCAACTATAATGCTTCAAGTTGATAGTGTAATAATGCATTACATGACAGCTCATTGAATCTAAATTACAAATGTTACAAGCATGAACCACCATAACTCAGTACTGAGTTATGAAAGAAAAATGTTGATTAAGGCAATGGACAAACCTTCCATGCTTTTGCAGCAAAGATCTAAGAAGACTATCAAATCCTCAAAGAACCATACACTTCTATCCCAAATCTATAACACATTTTCAGGAGAAACAGTTAAAGATTCCAATAATAATTCAAGTACTTTATCTATGAATTTTCTGTACTTCCATAAAACCATTTACCTATACATATAACAAGATTTATAATCTCCACCCAAACACTTTGTTTAAGACATCAAAATTCAAAACAACATTTCATGTCCATTCAGAATGGAACTAAGGAGCATAGACCTCAAATTTCTAATACAGTAAAAAGTGGAAATTGTGAAGCTGTATTCCTTCTTTGAAAAACCTAATCTACTATGACCTAATAGAACCCCAATTTTCACAGCACAGAATTAACTAACTCAACAAAAAGTTTCCAAGAATCCAAAAACACGTGCTTGCTTATCTTACAATTAATGTCACCAATATAGTTCCTATGTTTATCAACAACTTCAACAAAACAAGTCACACAAATGCACTTATTTAAATGCCATTTCACCAATACACACAAGATGTCAACAGTCAAATAACAATCATTGCACAAAAGAAAGCAATGGTGGCACATTTCAATAAACATAAAAAATAAAAACTCACCAATCTCTTGCATTTGTCTGCCCACATCTTCAAATTTATATTCAACAAACACCTATTTAAGGAAAACTCAAATCAAATTACAAAGTTCATCATAAGGAATGACACAAACCCATCCACCAAAAAAAGAGGCTTTCAAGTAACAGTTTCATACAGGTGCTAATATCATTGTTTTATTGTTCTAGGCAATTTGAAGAAGCTGCGCTGTGATGTGAGCCCAATATAACAGCAACGTGTTGCACAAAAGCTTTTCATGGGTCTGCCTTGTACACTTTTGACAGAAAGGCATATTGTGCTGAGTTTTTTTTTTGTGAATATTTAATTATGCTAAAAGCACAGCACAAGCATCAAAAGTATATACATAAAATGTTCTAAAACAACTACACGTGAATCCAGAATCCACATACAAAACAACAAAGAAGTCAAAAGCGGGTTAGGGTTTCGATTCACAACAACAACGATTGATTCCAGAATCCACAAAAACAACTAATCAAACCCTAACAGCTACCGATTCTAACCAAAAATGGGGGTTAGGGTTTCGATTCAAAAATGGAGGGGTTAGGGTTGAATGCTTCAAATTTGGGAGCTAGGGTTTCGATTCAACTAAGAATGGAGGCATTTCAGTAAAATAGAAGTAGAGAAGAAGAAAAAACACTTACCTTTTAAGAAGAAGCGAGGAGAGCGACTGAGAAAAGAGAGGCAATAGAGAGAGGAGAGTCACTGGTCACTGGTGGTGGTGCTTCGAGCATGGCAGGGCGTGAGGCGGAGGCGACCATGGAGGGATGGTGGAGGAGAGGGCGGTGGTGGTTGAGAGAGATGTGTCGCTGATTGAGAGAGAGGGAGCGTTTTGGTTGTGTATTCTGTGAGGGTCAGTGAGAGAAGTTGGAATTTTAATAAAATAACACATGACGTTTCCGACGGAATATGCGTTCCTCGGTAATTTTGGTAGCAAAATAGCTATTTTCTTGCAGTGATATATATATATATATATATATATATATATATATATATATATATATATATATATATATATATATATATATATATATATAGTTTTGAGCATCCTACAAATGCATGGAGTTCAATATAATAGAATAAAACAAAATGACTTCAAATATTATTATTTTTTACTGGAACATAATTGTTTAATTTTATCAAAGGAGCAATACAATACAATCAGAGAGTTTTTCTGTAAATAACACCAAAAAATACAAAAATGCCACAAGTGTGGATTAAGAGAATATGAAGAACTCAATAAAACTAAGAAAGGAACTGAAATCTATCTTGGTCCGAGAACTTTATCTGAAACAACAAAAAATGATCACCCTGAAGAGAATTCAATCAAAGTCCTAGGAAAAATTCCTATTTCCTTGGATAACTACCAAATTATACTAGAGAAAAACATGAGTTACTTGTCCAATTCTCAAAAGAATAATTTCAAGAATATTTTAATAATAGACTTATAAATTGGACTAAGAGAGAAATGATGAACTCTTTCTATACGGCGGACAAAAAATTATTTGATATTAAGGTAATAATTTTTCCAACAACACCTACACTACAAAAAAAGTGGCAATTAGCCACGGTAACCGTGGCTAAACGACCCTTAAACCGTGGCAAATAAATTTAGCCACGGTTTTGACACCCGTGAAAAGGAATGGCGTTGCTAAATTTTAGCGACGGTTTTGTGAGGAGTTAGCCACGCCTATTATAACCGTGGCGACATTGGTTTAGCCACGGTTACATTTTGTATAGGGACGGTTTAACCGTGCCAAAGTAGCTAGTTCAGCCTTTCAAAATCCACATATTAGTACCATTACAAAGATACAAGTAAAGTACCATGTAAATAATTAAGGGTAAAATATGTTTTTAGTCCCTACAAAATCGACTCCTTCTAAGTTTAGTCCCTACATTAACGAAATAGGCATTTTGGTCCTCATCTTATTTTTCCGTTTTCAATTTTAGTCCCTCATGACTTTTAATAGCGCTTCAAAACTTTTAATAGCGCTTATAAAAGGTCAAAAAAGCACTATTAAAAGTTTTGAAGCGCTATTAAAAGTCATGAGGGACTAAAATTGAAAACAGCAAAATAAGATGAGGACCAAAACGCCTATTTCATTAATGTAAGGACTAAACTTAGAAGGAGCCGATTTTGTAGGGACTAAAAACATATTTAACCCAATAATTAACTGCCTACCTAAAGAGAAATTCTCATTTCTAAATATGATACTTACAAAGAATAAGATAGCAATCAAAGTTACATAATACTAAACATCTAGCAATACCACATGTGATCTAAACATAATCTATAAATTTATGGTTTTGGTATTAAGAACTTAGCAGGGTACCTTGTTTCTTGCATTTACATTCCATGTCCTCTACTAGCATGAGTATAATCCTCTCATTAGGTATTCCTAGCAGCTTAACTCTCCTGAATGGAAAACATTTTAGAATAAGCAATATATCATACCTAGCATAATTCAAACAACTAAAAATAAGGGCTGAATAACATAAACTGACGTTAACTAACACATCTCATATTAATGAGTATGCATAATCTTGAGTGTTTTTCCAATAAATTTAGCAGAACTTACCACTTCAATATACAAGCACAACTAAAATTAGAAAGCAATTTCTGAGGGAAGAAGGAAATCAATTTCTGATGAAGTAAATTAAAAACACACCTGAATTAATTCGCGAGCAGAGGGAGTGAATTCGGAAATCAATTTCTGATGGAGTCAACTAGGAGACCACGCTTCATCTGTTGTCGTATATTCAAATACAGATACTGTAGTGACAGAAGCAGTCGAACCTGCAGAGACAGCTGTGGTCGAATTTATTGCTGCTGTCAAATTTGTCAGGAGACAGAGATGCTGCGAACCAAACCTGCGAACAAAGAAGAGTTAGAAAATAACCGGAGGCGTCTTTCGACTGCCCTGAAGAATTTATCCGCCTCTACAGCGCAAATTCCCCGAGGTACAACCAGCTCTTCTCAATCGCAGTAGCGAAAGAGGTATCCGAACAAGCAAGAGTAACATGATATGGAATCAGGATATGAACCCAGGAGAGTGATATTTAGAAGGAGTAAAAAATGGCTCTCTTGTATATCTTCTTCAAGGCCAATGGAGAACGTTTATATAGGCTTTCAGAGATAGCCGTTTGAAGCATAGGCTCCAGCCATTTAATAGCCAGTCAACAACCGTTATAAAATAAATTGTAATCAAGCCGGTTTATTTTTACAGTTACGGAATGAATTGGTTTAAATGAAAAATAGTTGTTAAACGAAAATGGCAGTTACAAAATAAAAGAAATTAACTTTCATTTTTCGACCAAAAACTGGGAAGAACATCTGTAACCCATTTCGACCAAAACTGGGAAGGATATTCTGTGTCGAAATGTTTGTCTGTGTCGAAATATATTTGTTTGTGTCGAAAATATTTGTTTTGAGTCGAAAATATTTGTTTGCCGAAATTATTTGTTTTGAGTCGAAAAATATTCACTTTAGAAGTTTTGAAATATCACAAAATTTACAACAATCCCCCACATATTTCAAAAGTTTAGAAGTGAATAAAGAGAAAGAAGTTTCCTGGGTTAACATCGTAGATGTAATGCATCGAAGCTGTATAGCAAGCTATGGAACCAGTCCTAGACAGATAAAACATAACATACAGTGAATTGATTTAGCAAGCTATGGAACCCAAGACACATATTATATGTTAGAGGTTTCACTATCACATTACACCCCCACAATTCTTGCTGTTTCCGTGGTGGTGCGCTACTAGGCCCTGCACGTGCTCGGTATTCATGAGTGCTCTAGAAACCTCGCCAGGATCTCATGCAAGCGGCCTCACTTGACACTCATATAGGTGATTTCATCAAGTGTATGCTGCAAGTCATACACCATCCATAAGGGCTATGAAAATCATTAAAAGCTTTAAGCTTATCCTTTTAACCCTGCAGTCTAGCACTATCACAATATCACCATAGGAAGGGACAATTAATGAAATTAATTACTTGAATTAATTTCCAGTGCTAGCACTATCAAGAAGTAACTTGTTTTTACCACATTGAACCTTATTCATGGGATCTCCAATCACAAAGGTTGGGTTACCATCACTTCTTAATATCAATTGGCTTTAGTCCCATTCCCCTCGGTGTATCACAAGCTCATTTCTTCCTTAGGGATTTTTCCGAAGATTGATAAAATTCACTTCTGATTTTACATAAATTAAGGATGTAATCCTTCTCATTTCTGTAGCTACTTTACACAACTATGGAAGACACTATTTCTTCCATAAAGGAATATTGACCAAGACGTCTCTTAGTCAATTAATTTCATATATCACAAAGTCTTGAGTAACAAACTCATTCTCTTATGAATCAAACATGGCTATCATCATAGTATCATTGAAATACAATGAATTTTCACTGTATATAGTGACATAGCCTATGATGCCTCAATAGATAATTATCAAACATGGCTATCATCATAGTATCATTGAAATACAATGAATTTTCACTGTATATAGTGACATAGCCTATGATGCCTCAATAGATAATTATCAAACATGGCTATCATCATAGTATCATTGAAATACAATGAATTTTCACTGTATATAGTCTATGATGCCTCAGTAGATAATTATATATAAACGCTTAGTAATTTCTAAGCCACATCACTTCCATAACATACTTATACATACAGGTCTGCTTAGAAAATTTTCAAGCGACAACATTTCCATAAAATATTTATGGATTTTCACAAGTTTGTTATTGATGTCTCATACATTTAAATATCAGTAAGTGGTCTCAAAAATTTGTATATTACATATATCCAAACAAGATTCCTATAACTGATAATTTATCCCAGTTTTTTTATTTTAATCTGAAAGACTTGTTATAGTCTGTCACTTGAACATGTCAAAGGTGATTTGCATTAACGGTTGAACCTTGTCACACCTGCTACATGTCTCTAATGCACTTTCTCATGAGACTAAATTCACATGAAGCATGAATCGAAGATCAACCCCCACAATGCCTCACACAACATAACAATCAAAATCAAAAGTAATATGTCATATATTAATAAAATGAAAATATTACTTGCAAATTGAAACTCTATATAAACAATTCGCATTATATTGAGTTCAAAATCGTTAGCAGATTTGTGTGCATATAATTCCTTTGATAGGATCTACTTCAGTTTCACATT
Source organism: Astragalus membranaceus (assembly GCA_039519185.1). Taxonomy (NCBI): domain Eukaryota; kingdom Viridiplantae; phylum Streptophyta; class Magnoliopsida; order Fabales; family Fabaceae; genus Astragalus; species Astragalus membranaceus. The sequence continues at coordinate 102,184,930 of CM076854.1, forward strand.
ATTGTACCAATATGATATAAAGGACAATTTAGTAATTGCAAAAATAGTTCACATTTCATAATACACACAACATGCTTACATTAAACTCAATAAACAAAAACCTTCCAATAAAATTGGTATACATTCTCAGATAATGTAGTAGGTTTGTTTCTATTTCCTTTTGACTAATTGTTAGAGTCATAAAGGATATTTAATTTCAAGGTATCTAAACTTCTAAGGTATATCAAAATAAGTTTTTGGTGATAGAGTTATACAACCATACTTCCTTATGGTCTGGTATCGCAAATTACACTTATTCATAGTGTGACTTTCACATCAAAGTTTAGAAAAATTATTTAATATGAATAATTACTTAATTGATATATACATTGACACATTAGCAATGAGAAATTATCAATGAAATATCAATTATTAAATTTGACAAATGCAGTTATGCTCAGCAAGAAGGTGCAATATATAATTACTTCCTACTAACAGTAGGTATCTGTTTTGAGCTCTATACATCACAAAAGTGCACAATATCTCTTATCAAGTTTTAGCATATTGTGGTCGAAGGTTCTATCATAGGGGTCGAAGGTTCTATCTTCATGCTATGCATATATAAGTTCCAGTAATTATAAACAGAACTATCAAGTCATATAAGAAATTGTATATCTATAACTCTCTAAATAAATTCTTCATGGCCCGCAATGAAGCTACTTCAATAAAAGGAAAATGTGACACACCAATGTGGGATAGCCTTGATATCTAAAAGTCATTTGACAACAAGTTGCACATAGAAACACAGTGACAAGGCAAGAGTTATACTTAAAATTGCTTCAAAAAGGAGACTTTGTTAAACACATAAATTGTTTGTCAGATTCCATAGCATGATGACATATTAGTAAGTGAAATGTTGGGTCGAACTCTATATGCATAAGATGGTTCGAATAGGTTGTGTCGAACTCTATAGGTATAAGTTGGTTCGAATATGTTGGGTCGAACTCTACATGCCATACAACCAATATGCATAAGATGGATTCAAAAGCATTATCAGATGTTTCGGTGTTGATAAAGAAAATCCCGACTAATAACCTATAAGTCACAAAAACCAAGACATAGTATTTGGTAGGAAAGGACAACATGATAAAATTAATGCACTAGAGCCAATCAATTAATCAATCATTTCAATCAATAATTAGAATCCTTTTAAGTAAGTATCAGTCGAACTCTTATGAACAAATGCAAATATTTAATTTCACAATTAATTTTCTTAGCTCCTAATGTAAAGTCATGGTGCCACTTTTGACCGTAAACCTAGCCAAACAAAAGTGCAAAGAAAGAACATGAAGAAAGATGAGAACCTGGTGTCGTCATCGACGTTTGATACCTTAAGGACGAAGAATTCACCCCGTCATCATCATTCTTCTCGTTCATTCTCTTTGTAAATTTTTCTCTTTAAAGTCTTCTATAAAAATTGGCACAGATTTTGGGGAGCACAACAAAGTCAGAAAAATTAATGAAATGCTTAGAACAATATTTTGGGAATCATTTCATTTGAACCATGTACGATATAGAAATCATAATAAACTCAGATTTTGGAACAGAAGAAAGCAAACAATGATAAATGGGTAATATATGAATTCTAATATACTTTAGGATAAGAATGAAGCAAAAATTCTGCAAGCAACAGTATTTATCTGTGGTGCCTTTCGAACAAAATTAAATAAATAGTTTTGTTCCACTCTACAGCAGAATTGTACTTCGTTCCAAAAAAATATTCGAAGTGAATTAGAAACCCTTTTAATTGATTGCAAGATATATTGAGTCTTTTCAGATGGAAATCACAGACTGATGATAACAACAATATAACTAGATATTCAGAATATATTGTTTTAGTAGTGTCCAATCAACTCATATGACCAAGAACTTATCAAGAATTGCAAACAACACAACAAGCATAGTTAAGGAGACTTATCTTCCACAAAAGACCTTGCAGTCACGGTACTTCGGACAAATCTAGCAGAGATAAATTCTTCAGATTGTTGTCGTATATTCAAATACAGATACTGCAGTGACAGAAGCAGTCGAACCTGCAGAGACAGCTGTGGTCGAATTTATTACTGCTGTCGAATTTGTCAAGAGACAGAGATGCTGCGAACCAAACCTGCGAACAAAGAAGAGTTAGAAAATAACCGGAGGCGTCTTTCGACTGCCCTGAAGAATTTATCCGCCTCTACAGCGCAAATTCCCCGAGGTACAACCGGCTCTTCTCAATCGCAGTAGCGAAAGAGGTATCCGAACTAGCAAGAGTAACATGATATGGAATCAGGATATGAACCCAGGAGAGTGATATTTAGAAGGAGTAAAAAATGGCTCTCTTGTATATCTTCTTCAAGGCCAATGGAGAACGTTTATATAGGCTTTCAGAGATAGCCGTTTGAAGCATAGGCTCCAGCCATTTAATAGCCAGTCAACAACCGTTATAAAATAAATTGTAATCAAGCCGGTTTATTTTTACAGTTACGGAATGAATATTGGTTTAAATGAAAAATAGCTGTTAAACGAAAATGGCAGTTACAAAATAAAAGAAATTAACTTTCATTTTTCGACCAAAAACTGGGAAGAACATCTGCAACCCATTTCGACCAAAACTGGGAAGGAATTTTTGTGTCGAAATGTTTGTCTGTGTCGAAAATATTTGTTTTGAGTCGAAAATATTTGTTTGTCGAAATTATTTGTTTTGAGTCGAAAAATATTCACTTTAGATGTTTTGAAATATCACAAAATTTACAACATCATCTTCTATTTGCGAGCAGAGGGAGTAAATTAAGAAATCAATTTCTCTTTCTGATGGAGTGCGGCTATGTTAAGTTTTAGAGAGAGAGAAAAGGAGCGAAATAGTGGAGGGGGCGAAATAGCTGAGGGAGCGAACAAAAATAAAAGAGCGAGAGGTGAAAAAATGTATTAGAGCTCCCGGGCTGTTTTGCCATGGCTGGAACATGGCCGATATATTATGTTAGCCACATTTATCATGGCTGTGGCCCATATAGCGTGGTAAAGAGTCACTTTTTTGGTAATGCTAGGATACTGGCATACAATATTTTCCAACAACACCTCGGATAGTGGCATACAATATGTTACAATTTGAACGTATTGAATGTCTATAATTTTAAAAAAGCAGTACAAATGTTTAAAAAGGAATATTGCAGGAGAAAGAAATAACTATTTTTCTGAAATTCTACTCAGTGTATATTGTTGGATTTTCTCTATAACTATGGATTAGCTTAATCAATTAATTAAAATACAATTAAATATCATCTAAATATATATTTATTTAAATAAAGTACTTAAATATATAAATGAATAATTACATTGGGCTATAATATATGAAGGGCCTGTGATGGGTTGGGTCATTCTAAAACCTAGCTCATTCAGAGCTCCTAACCACATCTGATGATTATAAGATTGACTCCCCATTCAGTCAACCTTAACCCGAATAGTCGTCATCAATCAAGAGGCCAGCTTGCTCTCACACACTCATTACATGTTCTCTTTCGTCAATGTTATTACAATGGGTACTCTGAACATGTCAGGTACACACATCTCAAATCCCTGTCTTTAATTAGTGTATAATTTTGTAACAGTTGTGTATGATTATATGTTGTATATTGTGTATAGATTCATATTAAATCTATAACTTAGGATCAAAGCTAGATTAGATACATGTTATGGCTTAATCAATCTTCTGTTACGCTAAAATTCATGCACTGCATAACCTGTTCGTTTATTCGCTGGTGTAATCTCGTTTTTCGTAAACCGAACCCTAACAAAATTCTACGTCACGATTTCAATAGAATTTTTGTAAACATTTTTAGGGCTATTGTTCATTTACATCACGCGAATAACATGCTTAAAATTCAAGTGTTTCTTTGAACAAATCGTGAGTAATCATCGTTTAAAGTTTTCGTTTTCAAGAACACGCGAATTTCTTAGATCTGAAATTTCTCCAATGCATATCTCTTTTTGTTGTTTTTCGTTGCGAAAATTGACAGATCGAAACGGGTTTGATTTTGGCTTATCGCAACCCGGTTCAGTGTTTTTGGGCGAAGGAGATGAACATGATAGTGATCGCTTTTTTCCATTTAGCGACCAAAAATTCGGTCTCTATTTGATGTTTTTCTTGTAGTGTTGGTAGGGAGTTTTTGGAGGATTTTGGAAGGCTTTTAGAGGAATTAGTCGGTATTTTAATATATATATTGAGATTTTAAAAATATTAAAAGAATCCCATGATAGTTAATAGGATAACATTTTTAATTATACACTACAAAAAAAAGCTTATTTGCGAGGGACATTAGCGAGGGAATAACATTCCCTCGCTAAAACTGACATTAGCGAGGGAGATTGCGAGGGAATCACTAAAATTGACATTAGCGAGAGGGACCAGTCCCTCGCTAATGGTTAGCGACAGAATTTTGGGCATTAGCGACGGACCAGTCCCTCGCTAAGTGGAGGCGGGAATTTGAAAAGTTAAGCACGAAAACCAAGGTGATTAACGAGGAAATTAGCGAGGGACCAGTCCCTCGCTAACGTGAATCTGACCGTTGAACAGTCATTGGGAAGTGGAATTTGCTGTTAGCGAGGGACACATATAAAAACAGTTTAAAAAAATTAAAACAACACATAAAACAAGCCATTAAAATTGGGATACATGGCAGTTAGAATTGGGACGCTGACAGTCAACATTAGCGAGGGAATTAGCGAGGAAACTGTCCCTTGCTAATTAACGAGGGATTCAAATTCCCTCGCTAATGGATTAGCGAGGAGCGATTTAGCGAGGGAACCAGTCCCTCGCTAGTTCCCTCACAAATAATGATTAGCGTCGGATTTGGGACGTTTTGCGAGGGAAAAACCCCTCGATCGCTAATATATATATATATATATATATATATATATATATATATATATATATATATATATATATATATATATATATATATATATGAGATTTTAAAAATATTAAAATAATAACATGACAGTTAATAAGATAACATTTTTAACTACACTTCATTTATGTTTAGAGACATTTTATATCTTTCTCAATTAAGAATTGAAAAATAAGTCCTCCCCTCCCCTCCCCTCCCCCTCCCAAAACTCGGCTCCCTCCCAAACATACCCTAAATCTTTCTCTAAACACCAATGAATCGTAACGACATGACCTTTAAAATAATTTTCTTCCTCAAAATTTAAACATATACCTCATTTTTAGCAGTACTTCTCTTGAAGAGTTTTCTTCTTGCACACCTATTTCTAATTTATGTTAATACCGGAAAGTTTGTTAATACAGAAAAATCTGTTAAATGTTGTACTCATGATCATTCCAAATCACCTAACTCTGCGCTGGTTTTATAATTTATATTTATAAACTTGCATTGTCTACATCAAGATATCCATCTATATTTGGCCCCTACAACATCATCATTAGAAATTCGAACTACCATGCTTCCATCACCCCTAACATTTAATTTCTGCTTGTGGAAGAGCCAATGCATTTGTTTTCCAAAATAGAAGGTATAGACTTATATCAATCATATTATATATAGCATGTAATTTATTGCATGGAATTTGAATTTGGTAGAGATAGTCCAACTCTCATTTCCTGGATATATACACATACATAGCTGATGGTTTGGCAGCAACAGCTCCATATATGTAATCTCAATCTCATCATGTTTAACATCTTTGAATTTGTTTATGATTGCTATTCTTTTTCTTAAGCTAGTTATATACAAACAATTTTAATTTTTAATCTATTATCAAATTTTCCGTCGCAATCAATTAAATGTAACAAAAGCGAGTTGCATGAATATTCTCCCATTATTGAAAGAACGTGGATGTTGTCTCGTACCAGGAATTTGGATCCTCTACAGTAGCTGCACGGTGCAGAAAGCTGTAGAACCAATAGATCTAGAGAGAGAAAACTCTAAAATATTCTTTCTCTGTATCTAACGGCTCTACAGTTTGCTGCACCGTGCAGCTGCTGTAGAGGGTCCAGGTCCTCATACCAGGAATTTGGATCCTCTACAGCAGCTGCACGGTGCAGCAAGCTGTAGAGCCGTTAGATCTAGAGAGAGAAAACTCTAAAATTTTCTCTCTGGATCTAACGGCTCTACAGCTTGCTGCACCGTGCAGCTGCTGTAGAGGATCCAGGTCCCTCATACCAGCTTGTTGACCGGTGCACATATAGCCATATAGGTAGGGATCGATCGATCTAAGAAATATGTATTAGAGAGCTTAAAATAAGTAGTAATAAATAGATAGTTCGTCACATCTACTTTTAGTTATGATCCCATTAGCAACATTTAAAACCTTGGGAAATTATACTTATATTATTATAGATCACGCAAATTATATATATATATATATATATATATATATATATATATATATATATATATATATATATATATATATATATATATATATGTATATATATATAGTTAATTTTGAGGATCATACATATATCATCCATGGAGTTCAATAGTCCTTCTTTGTATTTTCTTTTATTTGTTTTTTTCCTTATTTTAATGCAACTTTTGGAGTACTCACTACAACAGATTTAAGCATTGGGAGCGCTTTTTTTAGGCCATAGGGAGCGCTTTCGGGCGCTCCTAAAGCTAGCGCTCCTGTTGCAAATCACCCAAAGGGAGCGCTCGAAAAGCGCTCCCAAAAAACAGGCAAGAGGAGCGCTTTTTATCACAAGCGCTCCTTATTCCTAGGCGCGCTAAGACAATAAGGAGCGCTTATTGGTAGTTTTTGGAAGTTATTAGGTGTATTTGTTTAGTGAAGACAACCATGATTTAGTTTGTGCCCTACAAAATCCCTTCTGATAGGAACCCGAATCAAGATGAAATAGGAAACTGTATTATTGATTGAAAAACTAGGAAAATGTATTACAGGAGGATCTCTCCTATAATCCCAGAGCAAATGCTCCTTAGAGAAACCAATGTTCTCTGCCCATAACAAACTCAATGATTCTTCCAACAAATCTGTTTAAAAAATGGAAGAAAAAGAAGAGGAAGAAAAAAACTAACCCACGGGGAGTGTGTACGCGGCGGAGGGAGGAGAGGCGTACGCGGCGGAGGTCGCAGCAAACACGGAAGGACGGCGGAGGATTGAGAGCGTACGCGGTGGAGGGAGGAGAGGCGAGTGTGGTGGCGTGGTCGAAGGAGAGCGAGGTCGAAGGAGAGACGGCGTGGTCGAAGGAGAGCGTGGTCTAAGGCGGCGGCGCAGGGTGGAGGAGGCGAGGGTGGAGCGTTTAGTACTGTTTCAGCGTTTGGAGATTTTTGCCTTTTCAGCGTTGAGGAAGGAGAGCGTACAGTGTATTGGAAGGGGTTTTTGGGTTTCTGTGAAGGAGAGCGTACGTACTGTGTAATATTTTAGAAATTGAGCATAGGTAGCGCTTTCAGAAAAGCGCCCCTGATGGGGTATGCGAGATCAGGAATAAGGAGCGCTTTTTAGAAAGCGCTCCTGATGGGGTATGCGAGATCAAGCATAGGTAGCGCTTTTTTAAAAAGCGCTCCTTATTCTTGATCTCGCATACCCCATCAGGAGCGCTTTCTAAAAAGCGCTCCTTATTCCTAATCTCGCATACCCCATCAGGGGCGCTTTTTTAGAAGCGCTACTAAATGGTGCGCTCTTTTTTTTGGCTTTTGGCGTAGTGACTTTAGGGTCAGAAAAAAAAATTAAAGGTTCAAATGCGAAATGTTTATTCGACAATAACCGGTTTTGGGGAAAAAATAAAACTAATTTTGTGAGAAAAATATGTAAAGCGCAAAGTTACTTTTGTGTTTTGGGAAACTTTAGGATTTGAAAAAAATTAACTGTTACTCAAAGTTAAATCTTCAATAACCGGTTTGGAGAAATAAAAATTAAATTTCCTAAAAAGATATGTAAATGGCGATGCTAAACAGTGTATTTTAACGTATTTTAGGGTTTAGAAAAATTTTAGCTGTTCATATGCTAATATCGGTCCTCAATAACCGGTTTAGGCGAAAAGTATTAATTTTGTGATAAAATATTTAAAGTGCGACACTTATCAATGTGTTTTTTGATACTTTAATGTTTGGAAAATATGTTAGCTATTCAAATATGTCAAGATCGATCCTAAATGATGAGTTTAGACCAAAACATATATTTCGTGATAAAATATATAAAGCAAGAGAGGCTATAACATGTACATTTTTTATTAATTTTTTCCAACAATCAAATTACAATTGTTCGAACAACTGCCAATAATACCGGCTTGGTTTTGACCGATTTTTTTGGTGTGACAATCTTCCCGTAAGTGCAAACGTGGCGGGATTAAGGTTGGGCTTTTTTTGACCGTTGCATTTCAGGAGGCCAATATTGGTCATTGGGGATGACTATGATCTCGTTTATGTATACGTTGAAGACATGCTTCAGCTTATAAACATCTGCCACAAGCTAGCGTCAAATGGTTAAGTCGGGTATGTATAGCAGCGGCCAGGGGCGGATCCAGGATTTTAGATTAGGGTGTTCCTTTTTCTTCGGGAGTAAACTAGCAGTATACCCGTGCATACGTACGGCTGCCGTTGTGTTGTTTGTATAAATAGAGTCGGATAGAATTTAATTTGTTCACACATACAATGATAAATTATAAGATTTAATGTCAAATTATTAATTTACATCAAGAGTAAAATACATATATTTGGCGCGATTAAAATAAGTTTTTCAAGCAGATAAATATACAGAATATACTAAAATGTGTAATTCAAACAGAATATAAAATCAAAGATTTTGCAGCATTTTCTCGGTAATGAAATTATTCCAACGTGTAACATTTTCCGGTTGTAACTCAAAAGTAGAATAGTAAAGCTAATGTATATGATTTTAGTCAAATATCTTTATAGTATTTTTAAATAAAATAAAAAATTATAATATTTTATCAGTAGTGAAGTTATACCAACAATATATAGTGTTTCCCGTTGTAATTCAAAATCAGAATATAAAAAAAGTCATTATATAAAAAGATATAGTTGATGATTGATTAAATGTATAGTTGATGAGAAAGTGGGACACACAAAAATAAAAGTGAGTTTAAAAAAGGGTAGTTTGGTATTTTTGGTAGCGGGTGTTTTGATTAAAGATATAGTTGAGAGTTGATAGTTGATAGTTTTTTTTTTGATAAGCAATGTTAGTGAGAATGGGGGAATGTTAGTTTCCGGGAGTTGAACCCGGGACCTCCTTTTTGCACTCATTTGGTGCACTCCTTCGGTATCCCTTAGCTCGTAGTTGATAGTTGATAGTTGAATAGTTGATTGATTAAATGTACAGTTGATGAGAAAGTGGAACACACAAAAATAAAAAGTGAGATAGAATAAAAAGTAAGTTAAAAAATACTAGTTTGGTAATTTTGATAGTAGGTGTTTTGATTAACGATATACTTGATATATAGTTGATAAAAATATAGTTGATGATTGATTAAATGTATAGTTGATGAGAAAGTGGAACACACAAAAATAAAAAGTGAGTTAAAATAAAAAGTGGGTTAAAAAAGGGTAGTTTGATAATTTTGGTAGTGAGTGTTTTGATTAAAGATATAGTTGAAGTTGATAGAGTGTTCCTTCAATGACATTAAGGCATAATGTATTACTACCAAGACAGGATATTTGGGGTATATTACCACTAAAATAGGATATTTGGGGTGTTCCCGGGAACACGGGGAACACCCCCTGAATCCGCCTCTGGCAGCGGCCAATGCTATATGGCATGTGAGCATGGAAGTTAGTGCTTGAAATTTGTCGCAATATCACACCTTTGCATCGACAAGTCGACTCCGAATTTTCTTACCTTTGAAGCTCAGCCAGATGCAATCTGAGCTTCAACTTGTCGTTGTAACACCTTATGAAATTATCTAGAATATTCAGCTATTCGTAGTTGACACTACAAGAAAGTAGCTATTTACCTACGAGTTTTACAGACCGCTCCAAGTTCGTCGCTAATTAACTTCATTTCTGACGGATATTTTTGTCGCTAACCCCCTTCCTTGTTTTTAAAGTCATTACCCACTTCATTTCCAATGGATTTTGATTCGGTCATCATTTACCGACAGAAAATTCAGTCGGTAACCGTTAGTAAGTCACTAACTCTAACTTAAGTTCCTTTCTCTTCCTCACGAGCTCATTTCTTCCACTCACCCTCACTCACTCCATCTCTCACTCTTAGTCTCTATTTCTCTCTGTCTCTTCCTCTTTCTCTGGAGCGAGACTGTGATTGCTTCCTTCCTTCCTCTATGACGTGGGCTGCACTGCGTGCAGCTGTGAGAGTGCAAGCTTCCTTCCTTTTTCCTTCCTTCCTCTATGACGTGGGCTACACTGCGTGCTTGATTTCATTAATGCAAGCTAACTAAAGTGGGGAGAATGTTAGTTTCCCGGATTTGAACCGGGGACCTCCTTCTTGCACTTCTTTTGGTGCACTCTTTCGATATCTCTTAGCTCGCCAACTGAACTAAAGTGGCTATTTAGTTCCGCCTCCTCAATTAGTAGACATCACTAGTCACACAAAAAATAGTAAAAAGTCAAACTCCAAACCCGCTGAACTATTTGAAAACTTTCAAATTGAATCATAAATTAAAAAATTTGTAACTACACTTTTAAATAATTTATAATTAAGTTTATGTATTTTAATAGGATTTCTGAATTTTTAAATATATTGTAATTAGATCCATAAATTTTGGAATAATTCCTAGTCGAGTCCTTGAGATTAAACAGGAACCTAGCTAACTACAACTTATTTAAAAGTACAAAACCTAATTACAATATATTCAAAAGTTTTAAAATGTAAAAACATAATAAAATATATTAATAAGGTTATTGACTACACTTTATACAAAAGTTTTAACAGATACCCAATTAAAAATTAATTAATTAATTTCATTTAGTGGATAATATCTTTATCCAAAAGTTTCTAAGAGTTGGACATCAATATGATGAAACAGTCTATTTTGTTCTCTCTCAGATCCACAAGAAATCTTTAACTTGAAAATATGCATACCATCAATTTAGTAAATCTAAAATCAAATGAAAACTACGTAAAAGAAAGAATTAACAAACAGAACCAAAATTAACACTTGAGTCAAAAATAAATAAATGGAACCAACAGAACATTAAGAATATAAATTATGGGTTTGGCCACTGAGGTTAGAAAATGGAAAATTTCTCTCATTCTTTTGTCTTAACCAAAATTGTCGTTCCTTTCTAAACTACTTCAATTCCTGAAGACTGGACAATGTCACCTTTGACCAAAATGTTGGCTATCATCTCTCGCGCAACGGTTTTGACGGCCTCTTTTTATGGCTGCTTGTATAGTGTGGATAAAGACTCAACAGTCAACACAAGTCATCACCAATTTATTCGGTTTGATTAATTCTTACATCTACTGAGGAATGAATAATAAGAATATTCCCTAAAATTGGTTTAAACACATAAGTCCCTGACCTTGACACAATTGCCACTCTTGTTGGATATCTACGCAAACATAAAAGAATTGATAATACAAACACCGAAACACACAAGAATTTACATGGTTGGACACATCTAGTCTATGTCCACATAATACCACAAAAAATTCAACTATAACTTGAACAAGATTAGTTGTCACAATTCTCTGGTCTGAAACTCGGTAACCATCCCCAAAATGTGTCACCACCCTTACAAACCCAAATCTCACCCCAAGAGTTACAAAAAACGATAGCACTCACACCTCACAACACACTCGGTGCCTCTCTAAGGTGAAGCAGCAACGAACACTAGAAACATATTTTGGTCGGATTCTATATATTAAGATTTGTCACATGATGATATGTTTTCACTTATTTCCTCTTTCTATTTAGAAAAACATATATGCAGTATATTCAGATGTCTTCCTTTATATTTGCATCACATCTGACAAATCAACAAAATACGATACCAATTGTATTCTTTTAATATTGTGGGTCCGACTTAGGAGGGAACCCACCCAACTAGGGCTGGAAATGAGTCGAGCTAAGTCTCGACTCGAGTTTGACATGAACCTTTTTTCAACTCGACTCGACTTGAATCAAGCTCGCGAGAAGTTTGGTTCAGCTCATCAGCTCGGCTCGCGGGACTAGAAAGTTAAAAAAATGTTTTTAAAAAAAAACTAAAAAATTCTAGAATTTTGACATTTTAAAATAGCAATTTATTAGTATATTTGAATGAAATAATTACCAAATTGAAAATATAAACATAATTATAATATTTTTGTTTACCTATCTCATGAATTTAATAAAAAAATATAAACAAGTATTTTTTTTTGACAAGAAAATATATAAACAAGTATAATAATAAAATAATTTGAGAATTGTATAATGATATAATAATTAGTGCTAAACAAATTGCACCAACCAATAAACAAAAAACCCTGCTTTAGAAACACAAAATGCATAACAAAAGTCATATTTATTGAATGGTTTGTCTTTTCAGTTTTTAAGGTGAGTGGAAGTAGTCCACATAAATTTGACTTGATTTGAGTTATTTCACATGTGGAGTTAAGTGGAGGGTATTTTGGAGACTTTACTTAAAAAAGACAAGAATTAATTGAACTCATTGGTATTCGTGATTTTTGTATTTTCTTCTAATAATAGGGATCGGAGGGAGTATGTGTGTGAAATGAGTCGAACTATATATACCTAGCTCAAGTTCGGCTCATTTATTTAACGAGTTCAATTTTCAGCTCAAGTTCGTCTAATTTGGTTCATGAACCAAGTTCAACCAGCTATTTGTCGAGTCGAGTTTCGAAATGTTCGAGTTGGTTCGGTTCATTGTCATCCCTACACCAAACAATACGTGTAACACACTTCTCGTCCACTCAGACTCTAGTTGGCAAAAAAATAGCGTATAGCAGATAAGCTAGCGGATAACGGATAAACTAGTGGATGAGCTGACAGTTAGCTATCAGATTGAGTTTAAAGTGGTTGGTAAAACTAGAGGTCTAACTACCTTATAAATGTAAAATGACATTAAATAGACATCTAATCTAATCTAATATCTATTTATCTATTTATACAAACAAACCTCTTATGAAATTACCAATTTGGATCTCTTATTAACTAGACACACATCTAATTTAAGGGTAAAAATGTCATTACCCTCCATTTTTTTCTTTTTCTTCTTTTTTTTTGGTGAAATTCTTTCTTTTTCTTCTTACACTCTCTTTCTTCCTTTTTTTTCTCTTTCTTTTTACACTCCCTTTCCTACTTTTCACTTTTCTCTTACACTCTCTTTCTTCATTTTTTTCTTTTTACTTTACTTTTACTTTTCCCATAAACAATTTTTCTCTTTCTCTTATCACTTCACTTTAGTTTTTTTAACTAAATTTCTAAATTTATACAAACACTACTCTACTAAAAAAACACGGGATTAATATTTGAATAACTGCAGTGATAACTGCAGTGATATTTGAATATTTTAGGTAGTATATTGATAACTGCAGTGATATATAAAAAAAACACGGGATTAATATTTGCCATTAATAATTATAATCTTTGAAGACTACTATAAACCTACTATCTAAAAAACAAAAAGGCTTAATGACTATAAAAAACTGATCTATTTATACAAACAAATCTCTTATGAAATTACCAATTTGGATCTCTTATTAACAAGACCCATATCTAATTTAAGGGTAAAAATGTCATTACCCTCCATTTCTTTCTTTTTCTTTTTACACTCTTTCTTCCTTTTTTTCTCTTTCTTCTTACACTCTCTTTTCTCCTTTTCACTTTTCTCTTACACTCTCTTTCTTCATTTTTTCTTTTACTTTACTTTTACTTTTCCCATAAACAATTTTTCTCTTTCTCTTATCACTTCACTTTACTTTTTTTAACTAAATTTCTAAATTTATACACAAACACTACTCTAGTAAAATTACCGATAAAAATGTAAATGAGTCACACTAAAAAAACTATCACCTTTTTGGAAAAAGTTATCACCTTAAAATTTTAATTTTTCTCTCCGAAATCTGTTTACACTCTTGTTGATAATCTACTATCACCTCTTATTGATAATCTACTATCTATCTTTTACTATCTACTATAATCTACTAATTAACTAAAATAATCAATTGAAACTACGAGATAACTGCAATGATATATAAAAAACATAGGATAACTGCACTGATATATAAAAAAATACGAGATTAATATTTGTCATTGATAATTAAAATTTTTGAAGACTACTACAAAAATATTTCTTATTGATAATCTACTATCTAAAAAAACACGAGATTAATATTTAAAACAAATATTTCTTATTGATAATCTACTATCTAACTTTTACTATCTATTATAATCTACTAATCAACTAAAATAATCAATTGAAACTACGAGATAACTACACTGATATATAAAAAAACACGGGATAACTGCAGTGATATATAAAAAAAAAACACGGGATAAATATTTCTTATTGATAATCTACTCTCTATCTTTTAGTGTCTACTATAATCTACTAATCAACTCAAATAATCAATTGAAACTATGAGATAACTGCATTGATACATAAAAAATAGGGGATAACTACACTGATATATAAATAAATATATCGATAATTGCAATGATATATATAAAAACACGGAATAGCTGCAATGATATATAAAAAAACACGGGATAACAACACTGATATATAAAAAAACACTGCACTGATATATAAAATAACACGGGATAAATGCACAAATTGTTTTTAAATGATACTTTTACATTTTTAGATTTTAAAATATATCTTTTTTTATTTGAAACTCCTTTTTTATCTACTTTAAATTTGACTTTATTTTCACGGGATAATATTCAGACTATTTAAATATTGTCTAAGTTCATTCATAAAAAGAACACGACAACACCCTTGTGTATGCACGGGTATCCTACTAATTTATAGTTAATGCTTAAAAATAAGAGAGGAAATTGATTTAATGGAGGATATATAAATGACGAATTTAATAATAGTGGCAAAGGTTAAAATGAGAGAAAAATGAAACACTATAAGCTCAAAGGTTACTTCAAACGTTTCAAAAAATACTATAAGCTAGTGAAAAAGTGTTATAAGTTGGTCTTACCAAACACTTATAAAGAACTTATCTGATGTTAGGCTTTCGGCAAGTGTACCGAATCGATGCAAGTAATATTATAACGATAAGACCGAATGTCAAACTCCAGGATTGCAGTTAATTATCAATCTAACGGATTAATTACTAAATTGAAAAGGGATTAAATTGGATTTGTTGATTAGAAATTAAAATAATAAAGCAATGAAATATTTAGTGGGTTTTTTATTTAAAAGAGTTGGGAACGAGCTCAATTGATTTCACCCGTATGCATAATGAATTGAATGTATTACGATTTCCTCCTATGGCTTATGATCGATTTCTCTTAATTATCCTAATCCTAATTCCTTAGGCAATAAGACCTTTCCCCCTAACAAAATCCCTAATTCCTTAGGCGACCTAAATTAGAAAATACGCATTGCGAACAAGAATTCACATATGATTCTAAATATCAATGACTATTCCTAGACTAGAGATATAAAGATATCAAAACTCAAGCCTTTGTAACTCAAACCTCCATTCACAATCAAAAACATTAAATCACCCTAAGAGTGATGATCAATTCCTAGAAAGAATTAAGAACGGAGATTGAAACATAAACGCATAAGAGTTATTCAATTAAAAGGGATTCAAATCAAATAATACATAAAGGATTCATCAATCTTTGCTCATTCTCAACAACGGGAAGTTTAGCTAGACATAGCAATAAAGAAAATGAAATAGATAAACAAACTAGAGGGAGAAGCCGACGACATTGATGCTCCAATGACTTGTTCCCTAGCCGTCACCAGCTTCGAAACACGTCCTAGAACCATCTCCAAACTCCTTGGTTCACCCTAATTTCGAGATGCCCTAATTTTTCATGATTTTGAGCGTAAATGTTGTCAAATCTGCAGACCATGACGTGATTCGACTCAGTCGCGACGCGATGGCAGAATTTTTTCCTTGGCCGCGTCGCTTACCGAACTAATCATGACGCGAAACTGTGCATAAACTTTTCTTCTTTTCTCTGTTGCATTGCTAGGGCAAGTTGTCTGGTTCGCTAGTCGACTAAACATCAAATTGAATATTATATTTTTACTTCCTTTTGGTTCCTTGGTTATCTCCCTACCTAGCTAACTGATGGAAACAAAAAAAATGGAAGGTTTAAGAGTACCAAGTATCTCAAAAAACACTGAATTAACAACTAACCGAAGTCTTTGAACTTACTATTGAAAAAATGTTATTCTACTTCGAAAACTATTTAATATGAAAGATAAATAACAGAAAACTAAATAAAAAGACATCAAACTATACACATATTATAGAGCTATCATCTGCTATAACCTACGGTCTTTATAAACGTTAACCAATATCCCTCTTTGATCATAAAGAGGGAAGATCCATCTTTGAGGTGCTCATGG
This sequence comes from Astragalus membranaceus, assembly GCA_039519185.1. Taxonomy (NCBI): domain Eukaryota; kingdom Viridiplantae; phylum Streptophyta; class Magnoliopsida; order Fabales; family Fabaceae; genus Astragalus; species Astragalus membranaceus. The sequence goes on from CM076854.1 coordinate 102,201,450, forward strand.
TTGAGAAAAAGAGTTAGTTGGGCCATAAAGGATCTCCTTATCGATTAATGCTGACTAGTTAATAGACTAAAGTTTATCTTCTTTTTTTATAAGCAGTGTTAGTGGGGCGGGGGAATGTTAGTTTCCGGAAGTTGAACCCGGAACCTCCTTCTTGCACTCATTTGGTGCACTCCTTCGGAGTTCCTTAGCTCGCCAACTGAGCTACCTACTTGGGATAGACTAAAGTTTATCTAATTCGTTGTTATCAAACTTATGGAGGTTCTAATTGATTAGATCGAGGGTTTAATCGATTAAGTTGAAACATTAAGTTCAATTCTAATTCGTGAAATTAATCGTAAATTAAGATATAGTGTCATCAAATCATTTCCTAAGGGAATTTAGTTCAGGTCATCTCAACTCGCAACAATAAGATGGATAACAACTTTTGCTCAAAGCAACAAGTAAGAGGAAAAATGGTTGCTAGATGACCATAAAAGGTGAGAGATGAAGAGGAAGCGAGGGGAACGACACAACGTTAGATATGAAAATGTGATAAACAGAAAAGGGGGGTGTGTATATAAATTTAAATATTTTTCAGAAGTTAACTTTTTAGACACAATTCATTTATGGGTCCCGTTTTTCCCATTTTACCCCTGTTTATTTGGCAAAAGGAATTTATCTCATCAATTGGTAATTCTGTTATGTATTAATTAGAAAACGGATTTATCTATTTGTTAGATAAATCCGTAGTTAAATATTTAATAATGGATTTATCTAATAAATAGATAAATCCGTCTTTTAAAAATCCAATTTTTACGAAACGGATTTATCTATTTATTAGATAAATTCGTTATTAAAGATTCAACTACGAATTTATCTAACAAATAGATAAATCCGTTTTGTAAAATAATTGTAAAATTAATTTCTTTACAATTTTAAGGCCAATAAATCTAATATATAAGGAATATTATATAAAAAAATGTTAAATATTAGTGTAACCTCAATCAGTATCTGCTAAGTCTACACCTACCGGTGGATGAGTTGCTGGTTTGGGGACCGGCGCTAAAGACCCACATAGTTGGATACGCCATACACTACAAAAAATATGCCTATTTCCGACGGACATTAGCGACGGAATAGGTGTCCGTCGCAAAAACTTCCATTAGCGACGGAAGTTGCGACGGATTCAGGGTCCCTCGTGTAGTTAGGGATCCAATCATGTAGTAGTCTCGTCAGATGAAAAACACTGCCACTGAAGAGCAAAAGCACAACATGCACCAGTGAAGGTTATTCACGAAAAGAATACAGATGATGCGACGCTTACTTGTCGAATATGAACTTCTCAACGGCAAATAAGTATATGAGTATCTCAACGATAATGAAACTAGGGCGACATTATATTTGGTAGCTGTAATGTACCCCATCTCAGGCATCGATAGCCACTTGTCCTCACCCTGTTTCCCCATACCCCTAACAAACAATGACTCCTCAATAGTTGCAAGTCGGTTAGGCCCAAATAATTTAATATATAGATCATAACGTGAGTCTATTTCTTGAATTAGGTCTTGCCGAACTAACGCCCAACTATTCTCACCAAAATCAAGTCCAACAGCAACTGCTCGGTAGCGACAATTTCCATCCCCTTCTACATCAATAATGTCTGCAATGTAGGGGTGGAAATGTAGAGGAACCCATGGTAATAAAGGCATATCATGCTGGGAGGAACACTTTGATGAATGTTGTGATGAACGCTGTGATGAACGCTCTGAGATCCGCTGTGAGAGTTTCTTTGAAGTCCCCTGTGATAGTGATAGTTGTTGTGATGGTTTACTGACAGAGTCTTGAGTGTTCTCCATTGCCTCATCCACATGCTCCCAATAAGAAGGGCCACGTTTCACATCATACATTTTCTTCTTCTTCTTTGGTGCACCCTTTGTCTTAATTTTAGATGGTGGAGGAACCATGAAGATGTGGTAGGAAATGCCAGCTCATCAATCTGTTTGTTGAACACAAACTTCTCCTCTTGAGTCATAGAATTAAATGGCTTCCATATCATATCCATAGAATAAGTGATGTCACAGTTAGCATATTTCGTATTATTCTCAATCTCATCAATACCATCCAAACTCAGTCTACACCAATGTTTGTCAACCACCTCCAATGGAATTGGAGTACCAGAGACATGATAAACACCAAGCTCACAAGCACATGGCAACCCATGTGTAACTTTAATGATGCAATCACAACAAGCTTTGTCATAACCCACACCTTCACATACTCTTTACACTTTGCTTTCACATTCTTCGTTATGTGCCACTCGCAAAGCAAATTCAAAGAGGACGGAAATACTTCATGAATGTCATTCATAAGACCAAGATCTATATCAGTCAAAAACACCTTAGGTAATAAGCCGTGTATCTCGAACAAATCTTTCAACATCTGCAATGCCCATGTAAAATGATACTCGCGCTCATGTGCCAAATATGCAAATGCAACCAAGAAGGTTATCTCGGTTAAAGTGACACCCACAATCTCCAACAGAGGTATTTTGTATTTGTTGGTCTTGTATGTGCTGTCTAGAATAAGAACCTTGAGAAACAATTTGAATAACTTGATAGAAGTCGGATACGCCCACATGATGTCACTTACAACATCTGTGCCCTCAACTTTCCTGCTCCAGCATAAATACTTCTCAGATTCTATCAATCTCATCAGCTCCTGAATCTCAGTTCACTACAAAAAACATACGTATTTCCGACGAACATTAGCGACGGAATAGGTGTCTGTCGCAAAAACTTCCATTAGCGACGGAAGTTGCGACGGATTCAGGGCCCTTCGTGTAGTTAATTATTAGCGACGGACATTCCGTCGCTAAATGCTAGGCGCCAAATTGAAATCTGCGCAGCACGAAAACCAAGACAGTTAGCGACAGATCTGTCCGTCGCTAAATGCTAGGCGCCAAATTGAAATCTGCGCAGCACGAAAACCAAGACAGTTAGCGACAGATCTTATAGTCCCTAGCAAACTGTTTCTGACCGTTGCAGTGCGCTTGGGAAACGTGCAGGATTAGCGACGGAACTTCCGTCGCTAAATCCGTCGCAAACCCCAATTAAACCACTCAGCTACCCACCCTTCTCTGTTTCAGTTCACTTCCCTCATTCTTCTCCTCCCTCTCCACTGAACCGAACCCTTCTCCTCCCTCTCCACCACCACACAGCACCACCACGAGCACCACCAGCACCACCACGAACCTCTCATCTCTGTCTCCCTCTCTCATCTGCTCTGTCTCTCTCCGCTGTGTCGCCCTCTCTCACTCTCTGTCGCCCTCTCTCTCTCCGTCGCCCTCTCTCTCTCTCCGTCGCCCTCTCTCTCTCCGAACCCAAAACCGAACCAGCACCACCAACACAGCTTGACAACCACCACGAACCACCACCACCGGAGGTTTGTCTTCCTCTTTCATTTTTTTTCATTTTTTTTTTCATTTTTTCGTTTTAGATATAGAGAAATCGTGTAGGAGAACAAATATTTCGATATTTAGGATCTGTAGATATTGTGTAGGATTATGATTAGAATAACAAAATAGGATTAGGATTTGTAGAAATTGTGTAGAATAGACAATTTTGGAAGTTGAAATTGAAGTTGTTTGTTGAAATTGATGTTAGTTATTGAAATTGAAGTTGAAATGGTTTAGGATTGAAATTGATGGTGTTTGATGTCTCACAACCGCACCGGAGTGCGCACCGTCACCGAACCACCGCACTGGAGTGCACATCGTCACCGAACCACCGCACCAGCCTCAATCTCATAATGGTTAGTTGAAAAGTGTTTAATTGTTGTTTTCATGAACCCTAGGTTAGATGACTGTGTGTTGTTGATGGAAAAGGGTGAGGTGATGTCGTCCCTCACCCTCATATTTTGCTCGAAATCATCTCCATTGAGATAATTGCGAGGCGATACTAACAATTTTAAGGTTGGGAGTTAGAAATAACTTCGATCCTTCACTACTTATATGGAATAGGGTTTTGTCTGATCTGTCCTTAACCCCCATGATCGACTCCTAGTTGAAGAAGTTGATGAAGATGAAGAACACAATGAAGATGAAGAAGAGAATGAAGATGAAGAACTGAATGAAGATGAATAATTTGATTAATCTTATGTTGTATTTGATTAATCTTATATATATTGTCTACTTATGTTGACTCCTTATGTTGCCTTTAAATTTGTTAGAATCATTAATATATCAATATTGTTCTTGTTAATTTACTTTTTTTAAATTATTTATAAATATATATAATTAATGTTGTTAGTATCACATTTCGTTTCTATTTTTTCATAGATATGGATCCTGGAGGAGGTTCTGACCCACCGAGATGTAATAATAAAGGGAAGAAGACTATGACCGATGAACCTCCTAGGAGGAGGCGTAATCGTGAGGTGGATCTTAATATTGGGAATATGAGGGGTCATATGTATGTGGGCCCAACAGCTACCGCCCCACAACCTCCGCCTCCATCTGGCCCCGGATGGTATCATTTACCATCACATGGGCATTATATGGGCCCAGCAGATGCGTATGCAGGGTATGGCCCACCAGCTGGGTATGGCACATCAGCTGGGTATGGCACACCAGCTGGGCATATAGGCTCATCATCTGGACATATAGGCCCATCAGGTGGGTATGGCACATCAGCTGGGTACGACACACCAGCTGGGCATATAGGCTCATCATCTGTACATATAGGCTCATCATCTGTACATATGGACCCATCAGCTGGGTTATCTATGCCTACACCAGCGCCCCAAGATGATATTCAGCATGATGTTGGTGGTGGTAATGTTGAAGGTGATTCATCCACCGATGACGAGAGAGTGGAGGTGGTTGTTATTAATGGTATTAGACTCAAAGTCATTTATAGCCGTGGTAATGCGTAAGTATTATATTGTTTGTTTTTTTAAAGTTAATTATGCAACGACTTATATATATTTGATTGTTCGATATATCTTTCATTATGCAGGCTTCTTCCTGCAAAGGTAGCTTCATCAAGCATCACCTATGTCATCCGGAAAAAATATTTTCAAAAGTTCCATAAAAAGTGGAGCAAAGTCGAAGAAGATTACAGGAAGGATCTGCTTGACTTTTTTTAAAAAAAAAAATTGGGGAAGGGGGAAATTTTATTAATCGAAGTGGTACTAATGACCATTTTACAATTGTCCCCGACTTCTTTAGGGTAAGTGTCAATAATTTTATCATTACTTATATTGTTTGTTTAAATTTTATGTTTAATAACGTTTAATATAATTACTAATAGATATTTTCATTTTACTTAATACAGACTAAGGTAACTTGGGACATAGAAGAAGATGACAATGTGCGGAGACTTCTTTTCAAAAGGATGGGCGCTCAGATTTCAGATTTGCTTTATAAGCTCCGCTGTAAAGATAAAAAGCCTGACTTCATGGGTGATGATATTTGGAATGCCTTCAAGATCCATTGGGCTACCGAGACTTTCAAAAAAAATGCTTCAAGCGCCAAAAACAATAGAAACTCAAAAGGGTGGCTCGCTTCACTGCGGCGGGTCCATCAACCAGGCTCAGCATGCTGGTAGATTGGTAAATTATTTTACAAATATGTGTGTTTTTTTACATTATTTAATTAGTTAGCAATTTTTGAAAATGTGTTTCATTTTACAGAGTAAAAAGGCAGGACGCCCTATCACTGCTCCTGAGCTGCATAGAGCCACCCATGTGAGGAAAGACACTGGCGAGTATGTTGATGAGCGCTCCAAGATGACTTAGGTAAATATACAAATTGATTTGTATTAAATAATGTTGCTTTGTCAGAATGGAGCGTTAATTTGTAATTATTCAAAACAGGAGCAAGTAAATGAGTTCATGACTCAACTAACTCAGGGGAGCTGGGACCCTGAATCACTTGGCCAACTTACTCATGAGATGATAGATCTGGCAAATCAACATTGGGAGAAGATAGTTGGTTGGTCTAAGGGTCGCCTGTGTGGTATGGGGCCCTTGGCTGCATGTATGGGCCAGTCTGGGGGCCGGGAGCAGCAGAAGACGCAGTGGACCAGCTTCTACTCCTACAGATACAGAGCATATGAGGCAGATGGAGCAGGAGTTGCAGTCTACTCGACAGGAGGTTTGTGTGAATATATGCCTTGACAGGAATAATCTGGTTTTGATGATTGACAAAAGAAGGTCAAAAAGGTCAAGACTGCAAAAAGCAGAAAAATGTAATCAAGCTCAAGCCAAGAGTTATTTTATTGTTGTGTGTGTAATAAGACTTTTTGTAAGTGAAAATAAAGCTCTCTAAAATAAAATAAATCACACACTCACAATATGTTTCATAAAAATAATTTTGCAAGAAAATATTTTTCAACAAACCTCATGCATGCAAGATTAAATAGGACAAGCACATAATATGTGAAAATGTTTTTAGAAACATTATAATCGATTTCCAACCTTTTCTCTAAAGCTAATAATCGATTTTGCATCTTCCCTATTTCAATTAAAATCGATTTCCTCCTTAGTCTAATCAAGCAAAGAATCGATTACAACACCTCCTTCATTCAAGCAAAGAATTGATTCTTTCCTTTTCCCTTTGTGGCACATAATCGATTCCCATTATTTCCTATGAGACCATAATCGATTTCCCCCATGTTTTAAGGAAGCACATAATCAATTTCATCATCCATTTAAGGAAGCACATAATCGATTTCATCATCCATTTAAGGAAGCACATAATCGATTTCCTCCTTCTTTTAAGGAAGCACATAATCGATCATCATCTCTAAGTCATTCAAGCACACAATCGATTTTAGCATTTCTATATTCTACTACAAATCATTTTAATCACAACCTCACACTTGCATCTGAAATTCTATTACTCTTCTCATCACTCTCACTATTCTTACACTTGCTAAATATTTTATTTTGAGAGCTTTATATTTCATATAGTTTGAATTGTAAACTTGTGCTTCAATTTGTTTTATCCACACTATTGAGTGTGTTATCAAAATCCTTTGTGTTTCTTATTTTTGGGTGTGATCCCAAGGTATTCAAGAGAGGTGATATCTCTTGGTTGGGTGTGATCCCAAGTTATTCAAGAGAGGTGATATCTCTTGGTGTTTTCATAGAGAGGTGATATCAGTAGGTTTTTAAAGGTCTTTTACATAGGGAGGTGATATCCCGGGTTTTTGTAAAAAGGTCTTTGGTTGTAAAGGTTTCTAGCTGAACCTGTTTTAAAAGCTAGTGATTGATTAAAATCCCTTGGAGTTTTCCTTGGGGACTGGACGTAGTCACTAGGAGGTGACCGAACCAGGATAAAACTCTGCGTGTCTTCTTCTTTCCCTTCATCTCTTTTATTTTCCTTGCAAGTTATATTTATTTCCTTATCGCTCTTATTCAAATCAAAACATTTTCTTAAGCAATTTACTTTAAAGACTTTATTTTTAAGTGCTATTTTTAATTTCACAATTCACCCCCCCCCCCTCTTGTGTTTGAAGTCACTTGGTCAACAAGTGGTACCAGAGCTAGACTCTTGGTCAAGACTAACTGTCTCAAGAGGAAAGATGACTTCAAATGACTCCTTAAACTGACCCCCATCTTTCAATGGTGAAGGGTATGATTATTGGAAAACAAGAATGAAAATTTTTATTGAAGGAGTAGATTGTGATATTTGGGATGCTGTCGTAAATGGTCCATTTGTTCCCACTCATCTTGTTAATGATGAAATGGTGAACAAACCTATATCTCTTTGGACCAAAGATGAAAAAGAAAAGGTTCAATACAGTTTGAAAGCTAAGAACATCATCACAACTGCCTTAAGCATTGATGAGTTCTATCGCGTATCACATTGTAAAACCGCCAAGGAAATGTGGGACGCCCTTCAAGTGACCCATGAAGATACTACCGAGGTCAAAAGGGCTAGAATGAACACATTAACTCATGAGTATGAACTATTTAAGATGAAACCGGGTGAAACCATCCAAGAACTAAACAAACGTTTCATGCATATAGTTAACCATCTTAGAGGCCTTGGAAAATCTTTCGAAAATGAGGATTTAACCAATAAAGTTCTGCGATGCCTAAATAGAAATTGGCAACCCAAAGTGACAGCTATCTCGGAATCTAAAAATTTATCTTCTATGGACTTAACCACCTTGTTTGGTAAATTACAGGAACATGAGCTCGAATTAAATCGACTCATTGAAAGTGAGGAAGGTGAAAAGAAAAATAAAGGACTTGCGCTAAAAGCATGTATCAAAGAAAGTGACACGGAAGATTATGATAGCTCCAATGAAAGTGATGAAGACATGAGTGAAATGGTTCGAATGTTCAAAAAGTTCATGAGGTATAAAGGTAAACCAAAATCATTTTCTAATCCTCAAAGCAAAAATGAGGAAGGAACTTCCTTCAACCCAACATGTTATAAATGTGGTAAAAAGGGGCACATAATGCCGGATTGTCCTCAAAGTCAAAAATATGAGAAACCGGATAGAGATCTTTGAAAGAAATCAAAAAGAAGAAGGGCGTATATCACATAAAAGAAAAGTTAGACTTTGCGGCGGGCAAAATCCGCCGCAAAAGCCAAATTTGCGGCGGATATTTGGACTTTGCGGCGGAATTTTTTCGCCGGTAGCCAGCTCGAAGCAAACGCGTTGCGGCGGATTATCCGCCGCAAGTTTGCGGCGGATTTAGTGGCGCCGCAAAATCCACCGCAAATTTGCGGCGGATAATCCGCCGGAAAAGGGGACAAATTTTTGACGCAATATATCCGCCGGAAAGTGCCCAATATCCGCCGCAAATTATCCGCCGCAAAGTACCCGTTATCCGCCGCAAAACACCAGTTTTATTTAAAAAAAATGAATATACTTTTTTTAAAAAAACGTTTTTTTTAAAATTCCGCCGCAAACGACACAAATCCGCCGCAAAGTACCATTTTTTTAAAAAAAAATATTATTATTATTATTTTTAAAAAATAAATTTTATTTTTAAAAAAAATCGTTTTAATTAAAAATATATATTATTTTATTAATTTTTTTAATTATTGAAAAAAAATAAAATCCAATAACTAATTAATTTTTAATTTAAAAAAATAAAAATTGGGAAAAGCAGTAAAAATATCCATACAATTAATAAAATATCCAGACAATTAATAAAATATCCAGACAAAAAAATAAAATAATCTAAAGCTACTGGGGTGCCTTCCGGTCAATGTCATCAACATTATTATAATATGTATCATCTTGAAGTAAAGCATTGAGCGATGACATTTGGACATTAAGATCAATGTCCAGCGGGGGTGACCGCTGCTGGGGGTACTGCTGGTTTCGCTGGATCAGGGGTGACTGATGTTGGGGCTGCTGGTATGGCTGGCGGGGTGACTGATGTTGCTGCTAGTATGGCTGGAATGGCGGCGCATACTGCGGTGTATACTGCGGGGGATATTGGGATGCATACGGCGGGGGATACTGGGGTGCATACTGCTGCTGGTAGTAATGCTGCTGTGGCGGCGGCGGGTAGGATGCTGATGAGGATGGCCTCGAGTGCTGAGACACCATCTGATCCTGCAAGAACTTAAAGCGCTCCTCCATGCACTCCTCAGCTACCCTAGCCTGCTCCCGAATCGCCTGAATTTCCCGATCACTTCGATCCCGAATCGCCTGAATTTCCCGATCGCTTTGCTGCTGCCGCTCGGCAATCTGACGCTGAGCCTCGCTCAGTTGCTGCGTCAATTGCCTAACCTCATTCAACTCACCAGCATTGGGAACATAGTTGCGACCAGTCGAGGATCCAGAATGTGAATCTGATAGACTCGGAATAATGCTTGTTCGAAAAGCAGCCGGTCCAATACCACCTGATCCTACCAGACGATTAGTCTTTTGGGGACCAACTGCTCTCTCCCAAACATCACGAGCTACTCTAGCCTCCTCCACTGGATCGACAGCTGCCCCACTGCTCTGTTGTGACTGATGGTACTCAGTCATCCCACCCTCGAAGCTCTCCTGAAAAAAATAACCCAACAAATAAATAACTAATTATTAACATAATTAATAAACATTAATTAATATATATAATTGTAAAAGTAGTTTTACCTGAATACGCCTCGCCCGATCTGTAACGTACTCACCAGTCTCCTCCACCATATGCATGTGGCAATGCAACTCAGGCAAAGTGATTGTCATTTGTTCCCTCTCCACCTATATTTATATATATATGTACATAAATATATATATATTATTAATTAAATACACATATTGAAAATCACTAGTTAATTATTATAAATAATTAATTAATTAATCAAGTAATAAATTAAGTAATAAATTTACCAAACGTATGTAATGCGTTGCAGTATTAACACTCCCCCCGTGTGTGTGCAGCCACCTTTTTCAGAAGCACGGTTCTTCTTGGCTTTCTCACAATAATTCTTAAATCCTTCATCTTTCTGCCAATACTCATTAAACTCAGCCCAAGTTGAGTCTCCCATATAAGATGGCTTCGTACCCGTATTGCGCGCCCTCCGCATCAATTCAGAATAGCGATGAGAACATCTCTTATGGAACACTCTCTCAACTGCGGCTTGCTCCCCTGGATACCATGTACATTTTTCCTATTTAATTAAGAAATTTACAATAATGTTGTTAATTATAAGGCAATAATTAATTAATTAATCAAGTCAATATAAAAGATAATACACCAAATTAATTATTTCGTAGAATCGAATAACTTACCAAAAATGATCTTAACATCTTCTTATTTGCATCCTTATCTTTTCTAACTTCCGTCTAGTTCTTCCAGCTCTTGGTAAAATTCTCCTTGATTGTTTTTGTGATGGCGGTAGCTGAAGCCTTCGAAGGAATACAACTGCATTAAAAAAAGATGAATTTTGTTACACCAAATATAAGTTATATATAAATGGCAACAAAAATAAATTAATAAATAATAATATAGATATATATATATATATATATATATATATATATATATATATATATATATAGACTTACGAATCGCCAACAATCTGCAATATGATACGCCCATCAGGTGTAACCCTAATCACATCAGTCCCATCAATGAATGTGCGTACCCCATCCGCATCAACATGTGTCGGGGATAAGCCCTCAGTACCAACAGGAATCGATGGGCCCCCTGCAGTACTAGTACTAGCACCATCCTCAGACACAGGTGGTGGCAAATATTCGCCAGTAGTAACAACAACACGCGTAGGCTGAACACGGCGCCCTAGGCGAGTAGATGTCTTCCGCCTGCTAGTGCTGGCGGCATCGGGAGGTGGAGGAGGAACATATGCGCAGTCATGATCGGATCCCGAGTCATCATGAGATGCCATATCTGTATAGATCTAGCTAAACATATACATTTAAACAAAACAAACATATACTAAACAAGGTTAACATAAACATATACAAAACTCATGCATTAAAATAAATAATTTGAATCTCATTCATTCTCAAACAAATAACATCCTTCATTAAAAATAACATCTTCATTAAAAATAGAATTGTTGAAACATAAATTACATTCATTCTAATTTGAATCCCATTCATTCTCAAAATCATCATCATCGGAGGAGTGAATTCTTGATACACCAATGTGGTCTATTGCATCATCACCATCAGCATCTTCGTCATCAACAACTTCATCGCCGGTGTTTGGCTCATCACATAAACGAACAATGGGTTCAACTTGAATCACTTCATTTACATTAGACATCTCTTCCATTTGATATGGCATATCTTCCACTGTGTCATCATTTGTCTGATCAATGCGACATCTTGGTTTTGTTTTAATTACGACACACCAACCACGCCTATCAGTCCGCATTGATGGATAAGGGACATAATAGACTTGTCTCACATTTTGTGCAATGACGAACGGATCATACGGTCGATATCTACCATTCTCTTGTATTATTATTGCAAACAAAATTTGTAACAAAATTTTACTAAAAATAGTGAAGTAAGTAATATTTTATTAATTACTTTAACAACTAACCGTAGTGAAGAGAAGGCTCTGGCTTAAAGCTTATCCTGAACTCAAGCAGAGAGGAAAAATGAGGAACCCAAACAATACCTAAACAAAAAACAACACAATTAGTAACAAATTCATATTATTATAAAATAATTTAAAAACGAATATTAAAAAAAAATTAAAAACTAAAACTATTAACTCATATCAAAAACATACCTTGAAGAAATTTCCCAATAAGAGCAGAAGACAATTCGTAGGGAGGAAGCGCTACACTTCAAAAACAGATTTAGTAGAGAATGAGAGAATTTGGGAGAGAGTAAAAGAGAAATTTTAAGAAGAGAATGGGAGGATTGTTAGAAGTGTGAAAAATGAGAAGTGGGGAATGGATATATATAGAAAAACGCAGCCCAACGGTCAAAAGGTATTTGCGGCGGATTCTGGAGGTTTGCGGCGGATTTTGAATTTCAATATCCGCAGGTTTTTTTTTCGGAGCTTTGCGGCGGATTATGGAGGGTTGCGGCGGATTTTGAAATTTAATATCCGCGGGTTTTTTATTTACGGAGCTTTGCGGCGGATTCGTGGTACTTTGCGGCGGATATTCAAATTAAAATGCCGCGCCTTTTTTTTTTAAAACACCAAACAATCCGCCGCAAAAGCTACAATCCGCCGCAAATACTCAACATCCGCCGGAAATGACACAAATCCGCCGCAAAGTACCATTTTTTTTAAAAAAAAAAATTATTATTTTTTTAAAAAAATTATTATTATTTTTAAAAAATAAATTTTATTTTTTTAAAAAAATCGTTTTAATTAAAAATATATATTATTTTATTAATTTTTTTAATTATTGATAAAAAAATAAAATCTAATAACTAATTAATTTTTAATTTAAAAAAATAAAAATTGGGAAAAGCAGTAAAATATTATCACCAAAAAAATATCCATACAATTAATAAAATATCCATACAAAAAAATAAAATAATCTAAAGCAATAAAAATTGGGAAAAACAGTAAAATATATATTTAATGTCTGCTACCCCTAAACGGAGACCTACGTCATTATCTTGATATGACACTCTCTTGAGCATTGTCGGCAGCAGCTCCATTACAGTGGCGTATGTCTCCATTTCTTTGTAAAGAAATTTCCACATTGTCGTGAACACCCCTTCATCTTTTTCGTTAAAAGTAACCCATTTATCAGCAAAAAGCTCCTCCTCATTATTTCACCACAAGTGACATATACGTTAATCAAACGCTTGGTATCTACTATCTATCTATACTATTTACCCACTACCAAAATACCAATTTTATCCTTTTCACTTTTTCACTTTTTCAAACTTTTTCACTTTTTCACTCTCTCACACTTTTTCAAACTTTTTCACTTTTTCACTCTCTCACACACTTTTTCACTCTCCCTCACACTTTTTACTCTCTTCTCCTATTTCTTTTTCCATTTCTCTCATTTCTCTATTTTTCATATTTTTTCACTCTCTCTCACACACTTTTTCACTCTCTTCTCCCCTTTCTTCTTCTAATTCTCCCATTTATCTATTTTTCACAATATATCTACTTTAATTTAATCTACATGTCACCTTCATTTTTCCTCTTTACTATTTTAAAATTTTCAAATTTTGACAAAATTTTAATATTTGTTTTAGGCTAATTAAATCTGTTAACTTTAAAATTGTCTTGATTTTCACGGGATAAAGTTCTGACTAATTAAATTTTGTCTGAGTCCATACATTACCCACTACCAAAATATCAATCTTATCATTTTTTCAACTAAGCAATTGGAGTATATTTAGGTAATTTTATTTTTTCACCTTTTCAAACTTTTTTACTCTCACACACTTTTTCAAACTTACCATTTACTTACTACAAAAATATCAATCTTATGCTTTTCCCAACTAAATAATTGGAGTATAACCAATTATTTAAAAAAAATTATTCATTTTTATAATTTACTCAAACTACTCGAACCTACTTTTTTTAAACTTTTTCCCACACAAATATTTAAAAAAAAATTATTCATTTTTATAATTTACTCAAACTACTAAAATTACTAAAATCAATTAAAATGAGTAAAATCAATTAATTTTTTCATAAAAAATAAAATCAATCAATTTAATCACTACAAAAAAATTACCAAATAACTATTTTATAATTACTAAAAATGAGTAAAATGCCAACGGTAGTGCAAACAGGAGTGCCAACGAGAACGCCAACGGGAGTGGCAACGAGAGCGGGAGTGCCAACGGGACTGCCAACATGAGTGCCAACGGGAGTGGCAACGAGAGTGCCAACGGGAGTGCCAACGAGAGTTCCAACGGGAGTGGCAACGAGAGTGCCAACAGGAGGACCAACGAGGATGCAAACGGGAGGGGCAACGGGGATGCATATTTTACCTCTAATGTCCAAATACATTATTATGGATCAATGTAATTCTGATTGTCAACGGGGATGCATATTCCACTTTGAATTTCAAATCATACATTTTGGACATTGTTCACAACTTATCAATATCTTCCAAATTACTATTATGACTTCATGGTAATACACCGACCATACAGTATCACCCGTGCGTATGCACGGGTAAAAAACTAGTCATCCTTCAACTTAGCAGCCCGTCCTTGCAGTTCCTCAAACTTTCTATTTAGAGATTCAACCATATTTTCAAAATAGAAAGTTTCACAAGAAACCATCTTTTGAAAAGATGATTGAATCTCTAAATAGAAAGTTTGAGGAACTGCAAGGACGGGTTGTTATGTTGGAGGATGATACCGAGCGTTTGATGAGCGTATATGTCTCTTGTGGTGAAAATAATGAGGATGAACTTTTTGCTGATAAAGGGGTTACTTTTAACGAAAAAGATGAAGGGGTCTTCATGACAATGTGGAAATTTTTTTACAAAAAAATGGAGACGTACGCCACTCTATTGGAACCCCGCTGCCGACAATGCTCAAGAGAGTGCCGTATTAAGAGATCGAGTGCCGTATCAAGAGAATGAGAGTATTGGTAGAGGTGTGAAAAAAGAAGAAGGGGAGAAGGGGTTTATATAGGAGAAACGAAGTCAAATGGTCAAAAGGCAAGATCCGCCGGAAACGGCATTTACCGGCGGATTTAAGGGATTTGCGGCGGACTTAAGGGATTTGCGGCGGACGGAGGTGCATTTGCGGCGGTTAATTAAAATCTCGTAAAAAAAAATTGTGATCCCAAATCCGCCGCAAAAGCCAAGACGAATTTTAATCCGCCGCAACGGTCAATTATTCCGCCGGTAACTTTGAGGCGGATAAAATCCGCCGGAAATGCGTAGATTCCGCCGGTAACTGCCGCGGATCCATATCCGCTGGAAACTCCTGGCCGGAAAAACCAATAATTCTTGTAGTGTATCGCTTGGGATGAAAATGATATGGAATCATCCGATGAATCCGAAAATGAGGTTGCAAAACTATGTCTCATGGCAAAGCATGAGGAAGATGAGGTAAACTCCTTTGAAACTGAACTTGATTTAACTTATGATGAGTTGCTTAGTACTTGTGAAGAACTAAATAACGAGTCAACTAAACTTAGAAAAATTGTTTCCACTTCTAAGAAAACTATTTCCACTCTTCAATCTAAAATCGAAACTTTAAACAAGGAAATAGAGATTCTTAAAGAGAAACAAATTTTTGTAAGTGAAGTCTCCTCTTGCAACTCTTATAAAAATCAAAAGGAGCATATTTCCAAGTGTGAAGAGTGCAATGTTTTGAAAAATAAAATTGATGATTTTCACAACACTCTTGCAAAATTCACCAGGGGAAGAGATAATCTAAATATCATTTTGGGAAACCAAAGGGAAACTTATGACAAAGCTGGTTTGGGCTATCAACCAAAGAATCATGAAAAATCTTTCAAAAAGTTTTTTAGTCCCAACATCACATCTAGTAGCCCTTTTACAAAATGTTATTATTGTGGTAGAAATGGTCATACATCTTCTATTTGTAATGCAAGAAAGAACATTGATATGAATGACAAATGGAAGTGGATTCCAAAGGGCACAATTCCCAAGACTAACCCAAAAGGGCCCAAGATGATTTGGGTACCAAAAGCCAAAAATTGATTTTGTGTTGTAGGTGTGCTTGAAAGCCAAAAGCTCAAAGTGGTATCTAAGAGAAGTTCTCTCATTTAGCTCCAAAAAGAAGCGGACTTGTGTTTTATTGTGACAATACAAAAGGTAAAATTAGTGGCGTCGGCACTATTGGTAAGAAACCAAATCCTGTTATTGAAAATGCACTGTTAGTTGAAGGCTTGAAGCATAACTTGCTAAGTATTAATCATCTGTGCAACTAAGGTAATAAGGTTGTGCTTGATTCTTATACTTGTCTTATGATTGAAATTGCACTCGTTATTACTCTCGTTATACATGCACCTTGTTTATTTTTCATAAAAAATGACGCTTTTTATGCTTTTCGAAAACTTGATGATATCATTGCATCTATCCGAAGTGATCACGGTGGTGAGTTCCAAAATGAGGCTTTTGAAAATTTTTGCAAATTGTTTTTTTTTCACTTATCATTGGAATATATTCCTTGACATGATTAATTTATTTTTTTCCCGATTTTTGATAATGCCAAAAGGGGGAGAGTTATGTGATTTGCATGTTTCAGGGGGAGTATTTTCTTAAATGTTTGCATATAAAAAGGGGGAGTATAATCTGTGCTTATCTCTGATATACACATTGTTATGAAATATTCTTATCTAACCCCTTCATTGAGCAAATCCCTCCTAATGATGTTTGTCATCATCAAAAAGGGGGAGAATG
The DNA here is from genome assembly GCA_039519185.1 of Astragalus membranaceus. Lineage (NCBI taxonomy): Eukaryota > Viridiplantae > Streptophyta > Magnoliopsida > Fabales > Fabaceae > Astragalus > Astragalus membranaceus. The sequence goes on from CM076854.1 coordinate 102,218,236, forward strand.
TGAATATATGCCTTGACAGGAAAAATCTGGTTTTGATGATTGACAAAAGAAGGTCAAAAAGGTCAAAACTGCAAAAAGCGGAAAAATGTAATCAAGCTCAAGCAAAGAGTTATTTTATTGTTGTGTGTGTATTAGGACATTTTGTAAGTGAAAATAAAGCTCTCTAAACTAAAATAAATCACACACTCACAATATGTTTCATAAAAATAATTTTGCATGAAAATATTTTTCAACAAACCTCATGCATGCAAGATTAAATAGGACAAGCATATAATATGTGAAAATGTTTTTAGAAACATTATAATCGATTTCCAACCTTTTCTCTAAAGCTAATAATCGATTTTGCATCTTCCCTATTTCGATTAAAATCGATTTCCTCCTTAGTCTAATCAAGCTAAGAATCGATTACAACACCGCCTTCATTCAAGCAAAAAATCGATTCTTTCCTTTTCCCTTTGAGGCACATAATCGATTCCTATTATTTCCTATGAGACCATAATCGATTTCCCCCATGTTTTAAGGAAGTACATAATCGGTTTCATCATCCATTTAAGGAAGCACATAATCGATTTCCTCCTTCTTTTAAGGAAGCACATAATCGATTTCATCATCCATTTAAGGAAGCATATAATAGATTTCCTCCTTCTTTTAAGGAAGCACATAATCGATCATCATCTCTAAGTCGTTCAAGCACACAATCGATTTTAGCATTTCTATATTCTACTGCAAATCATTTTAATCACAACCTCACACTTGCATCTGAAATTCTATTACTCTTCTCATCACTCTCACTATTCTTACACTTGCTAAATATTTTATTTTGAGAGCTTTATATTTCATATAGTTTGAATTGTAAACTTGTGCTTCAATTTGTTTTATCCACACTATTGAGTGTGTTATCAAAATTCTTTGTGTTTCTTATTTTTGGGTGTGATCCCAAGGTATTCAAGAGAGGTGATATCTCTTGGTTGGGTGTGATCCCAAGTTATTCAAGAGAGGTGATATCTCTTGGTGTTTTCATAGAGAGGTGATATCTCTAGGTTTTTAAAGGTCTTTTACATAGGGAGGTGATATCCTGGGTATTTTGTACAAAGGTCTTTGGTTGTAAAGGTTTCTAGCTGAACCTGTTTAAAAGCTAGTGATTGATTAAAATCCCTTGCAGTTTTCCTTGGGGACTGGACGTAGGCACTAGGAGGTGACCGAACCAGGATAAAACTCTGCGTGTCTTCTTCTTTCCCTTGATCTCTTTTATTTTCCTTGCAAGTTATATTTATTTCCTTATCGCTCTTATTCAAATCAAAACATTTTCTTAAGCAATTTACTTTACTTGATCAACTTCCTTTTAAAGACTTTATTTTTAAGTGCTATTTTTAATTTCACAATTCACCCCCCCCCCCCCCCCTCTTGTGTTTGAAGTCACTTGGTCAACAGTCGGGACCTCTTCTGAGGCGATGAAAAAGATGCAGCAAAACTTTGAGAAGGTGAGCCATAGGCAGGCGATGATGTTAAAGTATTTTAAGAATATGCAGCAAAATCAGCAGCAAGATGAGGAGGAAGATGAGGGGGAAGATGATGAGCAAGATGAGGAGCAAGTTGAGGAGTCTGATGGTGGCAGCTTTTAGTGTTGTTGATTAACGTTTTTGTTATAACATTTCAGATTAAGTGTTGTGGATTCAAATTTTATGTTATAGAAGAATTTTATTCTCGTAATTTTTATTTATTGAAGAATTTTAATTTTAAACTCTTTTATGTATTTTAGATTTTATTATTTATTAATAAAATAAACAGGTATAAAAGCAGATTAATCAAAAAAAATATCAGTTGGGGATTAGCGAGGGAATTAGCGAGGGAAATTGGACGCGTGGCTAGGCGTTAGCGAGGGAATTAGCGAGGGAAATTGGACACGTGGCTAGGCATTAGCGAGGGAATTAGTGAGGGAAAGTGGACGCGTGGCTGTCAGAATTTCCCCACGTGGCTGCCATTAGCGAGGGAATGGTCCGTCGCTAATTAGCGACGGACTCAGATTCCCTAGCTAATCCCATTAGCGAGGAGCAATTTAGCGACGCAACAGGTCCCTCGCTAATTCCCTCGCTAATGGTCATTAGCAACGGATTTTGGTCATTTTGCAAGGGAAATTTCCGTCGATAATAACCAATTTTTTTGTAGTGGTTCTAGGACCATTCAAGGAAGACCGGTACATGGTACGCTGCCTATATAGTTGGGACACAGAAGTCACATTACCCATAAATTTCTTCTTCAAAGAATTCATACTATCTCTTGGGGAAACCTTCAATGCAGTGTGTTCATCCACCATAGCCTTCTCCTCCTTCGTTAACCGCCCAAAGAATGCGGTGCTGGTTAACGTTGTAAGCAGCTCATGTGTTTGGAGTCCACACCTAACCCTCAAACCCCAACCCCCATCACGAACCGTATATGTATCTCTCAACTTAAACGGACAATTATGCTTCTTTGAGCCGATGACTTTAGAATTATTGCTGAATTTCTCATGCTTCTCACAATCCAAAACATATTTATCTTTCGTCCCCCTTTTACCTCCAACTCTGCAAGATCTAAGGATGATAACGATAACTCCGTTGGCTTTCCCAACATCTCTGACCCAACGTACAACATCATCACGTGTTAGAAATAGCTACAAAATAGACAATTGTTAGTTAGTTAATTAATTAAATATCAACTCACATTTGGTAAAAAAGATTAATCAAAAATACAGCTGTCGTCGTGAATGACCTTGATGTATCTACCGAGAACAGAATCAACTGCTCATCTGTATCCATATCTGTTTCACTTTAAATAAAAAAATTAAGTAAATATTTAATTCACAAAAATACAAAATGGATTTATGCCTTAAATACATAAATCTGTAGTTGTTTTTTACAAAACAGATTTACCTATACAAAAGATAAATCAGTTTTGTAATTAAACAATAACAGAATTACATATTGACCACATAAATCCGTTGTTGTATTTTTGTTCAACGTAATTATCTTTTTAGTAGGTAAATCCGTTTCACAAAATAAAACAAAGGATCTATGTGGTAAATCCGTAAATCCGTTTGTAAAAAAAATAAAACTACGGATTTATCTTTTTAAAACATAAATCCGTTTGTCAAAAAAATTGAACAATGGATTTATCATTTTAAAAAGATAAATCCGTTAAAATTGAATTTAATGCATAACGGAATTACGTTTTTGATGGGTAAATCCGACGGCCAAAGAAATGGGACCACATGCTGAGAATTGGACCACAAGTTGAGAAGTGTAATAAATGAGAGGGGTATTTTGGGGATATTGAAAATGGTGGGTGTAACACCCCAAATTTCAAAGTAATATGAATTTGTGTCTATGCGACTATAATAGTGATTTTGTGTATTTTTTTAGTAATTAATATATTTTAGTGAAATGTCATTAGTATACTATTTTACTGCTAAACATTAGCCATGATTTATTGTCATTATTATTTTAAATAATTCGTTAAATGATCTTAAGGTCCAACGCACCTTTGAATTGTTAATATCAATTGATTTAATATCTATATATACATATGTAAAGGAGACCCCAATGGAGCCTCCACATTGCTTCTCACAATTTTTATTTATATTAATATATATTTATAATTTAAATAGGTGACTTTAATTTTAGCTTTTAATTAGATATAGTGAAAACACATAATTACACACTATAACTTATTGAATGATGATTTAGTGGAATATTATTCTTGGATGGAAGCTCACAATACTTCTCATTATTTCTATTTGTATTAATATTTATTAATAATTTATATATGTATTTTTTAAATATATATTAATAAGGGAAACTATGATGGAGTATAATTACAAAAATTGATGTATATAAGTTGAAATCAAACTTTATTGAAATCAAACTTTATTGAAATCTTAAAGTTTAAGTTCGAACATATATTTTTTAAATTTAGTTATTAAAAAATTAACCTAAAATAACTTAAATTGTATATATAGATTATTTCTTATATAATTAGGTCATAAAACACAAAAAATAATCTGTATATATTTATTAAAATTTATAAGTTGAAAGGAAAGTTTATTATAATTATACTATTTAACTTCAAATATATATATATAATTTTTAAATTTAGTTATTATAATCCCATCAAAACTAATTATATAGTTATTGCGAAAGAACCCTAAAAAAATCAATGCTTTTGGCATTCACGGTAACCCAAAGACATATATAAAAACAATGACCTTATGAGCATTGATAATAAAACAGTTTTATAATTTATTTGGTCATTTTCTTTACAAGGTTATGGCCATGAAATGAATAGTCACCTAACCAAAAAAAAATTTCCCCCATCCTACATATTATGAATTTTTTTATTTGATATAATTTATCTTTAATTCATACAACCGTTATAGAATTCAGCAACTAAATAGCCACACCATCTATCTATATATCTATATATAAAGGAAACCCCAAAAGAAGCGCCACAATTTATCTCAAGTTTTTTATATATTAAAATATGTATATATAATTTAGACATAAAGAAGAGTTTAATTTTAATGAAAACAATCAATTGCTAACTATTCATCTTCCATCTATTATTAATTAATTTTTCATTTTTGTGTCAATACACTAATAACTATTAAACTATTAATTTATTATTCCGATTTTATTAAAATTCTTTTTTTTGTGTAACATAAGACCACAAAATTCTACAAATTTATCTATATATATATATATATATATATATATATATATATATATATATATATATATATGTAAAGGAGACCCCAATGGAGCCTCCACAATGATTCTCAAGATTTTTAACTATTAAAATATTTATTTATTATTTGCACTTAAGTGAGACTTTAACTTTTAATTAAACCACATAATTGCCACTATTATATTATTCTTTTAATTGCTTATTATTTAACCTTTTTTATATAGGTAGGAAAATCATATTTTCTCATAGAAATATAGAAATTGAAAATAACAATTGCCAAGATACTATAATATAAGTATAAATCCTATTTAAAATAAGTATCTATATTTTAATAAATTATATCTATATTATTATTAAAATTTGTAAAATTTCAAATAGAGGAATAAAAATATTTACGAATTAATGTTTTTTGATGAACTCAGATTATTACAACATGCATGTATATGCCTTTTCTTGATTCGTAACATTTTGTTAGGTAACTCAAATTCTAAGAAGAGAAAAATCCATATCATTTGAAGTTATATAATTTTTTGACAAATAAATTATAGTATTATCCAAATTGATACAAAATTAATTAAAAATATAATAGTGGATATTTGAATTTCTTTTTCATTTTAACAATAAATAATTTTCTTAAACTATTAAAAATATATTATTACCATTTTTAACCAAAATAATATTATTCTTTTCAAAGAAAAAACAAAATAATTTTATTACTTGATTTGTATTTATGTTGCAACGGTTATGGAATTGAAAGGTTTCTAACTTTGAATTTATTTTCTTTGAAATTTAACTAGTAAAATATATTTTTTAATGAAATCTAATAATTGTCACTACCTTATTAAATGATACTCATAGTGGAATATCTTTTAACTATGTTTATATTTTTATGAAAATGATATTTTCTAATTTCTGATGGAAAAACTGAAATAATAATAACAATTAACAATATATTTATAATATAATATAATATATGTTTCATTAAATTTAATTTAAAACTATCTTTAAAATATAAAATAGTTAGTGGACTATTAACATTAAATTTAGTTTAACGGTTATTCATTATTTTACGTTATATGAATTTTTTTAAGAATCTGAATCTTTTCTTTAATTGCTAATAAACTCATAAATTAGTATGAAATGAGTAGAAGAGGTAGAGTTGTTTTCTTTCCATTTTTTAAAGCATAAATCTCAACATAGTTTTTGAAAGTATATATTTTTTACAAAAGAAATTATATTATTATAAGAATTGGTAAAAATCTAAATTTAGTTAAAAAAAATATATTTACTAATTATAATTATTTGGATTAATTTGAAATATTCCAATACAAATATCTTTCTTTTTTAATTAAAAGTAATATATAGATGACTTTTAAAATTCTTTTTAATGTAACAATTATACATTGAAAAAAAGAAGTTTCACATTCATATGAATTATTCCTTTAATTGATAATAAACTCTTGAGTTAGTAGAATATGAGTGGAAGATGTAGAGTTTTAGTCAATTATAGCAAGAATTGACTATTTAAACAAGACATTTTTGGATGGCGAGGGGATTGGTTTTGACAACAAAATTCATAATGAAAAACATGAAGTAGAAGAAAGGAGTGAGTTTTGCAAGAAGATGTGGAATGCACAAAAATGGGTAAATGGTTTCATACTATTGACAATTTTGAAGTAGGCAAAGAGGCAAGAAGATAAATTTGGATTAATTAGTGAATGAGGCAATGGAGACAACATTTATTTGTAAAGTTATAGGCATTGAGAAATCATGTATATTTTAATATTATTATTGAGAAAAATGTTTAATTTTATTTTCTTCGTTTCTATTATATAAATCAGGTTTATTTCTTCCTACCCTTTTATGTAGCGTAATGACTTTGTTACTTTATAAGTTTATTTCAATTGGTTTTTCAATTTTCTTGCATGAGGATTACTCTTCAATATGTGATTGTTGGATCATGTTGTGTGCCTCATGCTTCTCATGGAGACTTAATTGTAACTGATCAAATTACATGGAGGATTATTCTTCTATTTGTGATTTTTGTTTATTTTTCTTTAAAAACATCTCTCTCTCTCTCTCTCTCTCTCTCTCTCTCTCTCTATATATATATATATATATATATATATATATATATATATATATATATATATATATCATAGTTTTTGGAATTATATACTTTGTTACTAATAAATTATATTATTGGAATTTGTAAAAATTTAAATAAGTTGGATAAATATATTTACTAATTATAATAGTTTATTATATGAATTAAAAATATTACAATACAATATAAGTTTTTTTTGAGATAAAAAATAATAATTAGTTGACCTTTAAAATTCTGTTTTATGTAACAATTATGCGCATTGAAGGGGAGGGGTTTCACATTCACAAAAAAGATAAAGGGCTGCACAATTTTGGATCAGTAGTGAATAATGCAACAGAGCCACAATTTTTTGTAAAGTTGTAGGTATTGAGAAATTGTGTATATTTTAATATTATTATTTCAAGTTATAAGCATTGAAAAATCATGAATTGGAATTTTCATTTCATTAGAAAAAATAAAAATAAAGATTTTTTTTATTTTCCTATTATAACTTTGAATTAAATAAATTTATTTTGATAAATAATTAAATAATATTTTTTTAATTGAAATTTTATTTTTAATTTAATTTATAGTTTTACTTTGAATTTATGATTTATTAATTGGTGATAAAGATCAAAGAAAGAAAATAATAAAGATGATTATATTTTTGTTTTCTCTGATATATGTTTTGTCATACTCATCTGCATATATTTTTAAAATTTATGCCCATCAATTAAACATATTAAAAAGAGAATACACTATATAATATTTTTTGCTTAAAATAAATAAGTTTTGAATATTAAAAAAATTAAACAATATATTTATGTTATACTATATTTTTAGAATACATAATGTATTTTGTGATAAAAAAAATAATACATAATGTATATCACTAAAATTATATATCTTTATATAAAAATTCCATAAAATTTTAAAACGATATTATACAACAACCCGTGCAACGCACGGGCATTCCTCTAGTATAATTGTATTTTTGAGATAGTATTGATAATGTATTTCTATTTTGTTTAATTATTTGTGTTTATAGAATAACTGTATTTGAAATATTAGTATTAGTATGTCAATTATAAATTAGTTGGGGACAACTATTATAATAAAATAAGCATCAAGATTTAAGATTGTGTTTATAATAAAAATGTCTCTCAAAAGTAATCTATACGAGCTTTGGACTTTCTTGCCAGACACGGACTCTTGTTCTTGGGCTTACTATCATATACAGTATAACCTTAAATTTTCTGAGAACCTAATTTTCCCCACTTCCTCTCATAGGGCGGTGGTTTATGATACTAAGGGAAATCCTTAGTATTTTATACTAAACCATAATCAGCCGTTGGATGCTTCTTGTTTTAATGAAATATGATCTAAGGGCTGTCATTTAAAGAGGGCATTTTTGGCATTTTACCCCTGATTTTGATCACGTGTATTCAAGTTCAGGTTGTTCACGATTTTCACGTACGCAACGCAACGCAACAGAGACGCCGGCAACCGTTCATCAACACTCCGCCGTTGATTTCATCCTTGCTCGCCGCCGTCCATTAACAGAGACGTTGTTGTTCTCCACGACGCAACGCAACAACTCCGACAACCGTTCATCAACACTCCATCAACCGTTTATCAACCGTCGCCGCCATTGATTTCGTCCTTGCTCGTCGCCGTTCATCAACAGAGACGTTGTTGTTCTGTGCTTGAATTGAATTTCTAATGAAGACGCTGAGATTTATGCTATTAACCACTGTTGCACTATTCTGTAGTTAGTGGCCACTAACCACAATATAGCGCAACAGTGGTTAATAGCAGAAATCTCAATGTCTTCTATGTAATTGAAACAAATTGGTGGTTAATAGCAAAAATCTCAATTTCAATTATAATTTATAATTATTCATTAGAATAGTACATTAGAATATTATGATTAAGAGTAAATTATAATCCTTACCAATGTTATGCACATTTGTGGTAAGTGGCAATAACCACAAATTAGTACCCTAATGGTTAGTGGTCATTAACCACAGATATGCATAACTGTGGTTAGTGGCCACTAACCACAGAATAGTGCAACAGTGGTTAATAGCATAAATTCAATTTCTTCATTAGAAATTCATTTCTTCTAGAATTAATTTATGAATTTCGGATAAATTTAGTAGTATCTTAAATAAATTCCATACACTAGCCAAAGTAATTACATAGAAGTTCAATTTCTTCATTCATCTACAATTTCAAATACATAGAAGTTCTAATTTTCCTATCTTTTCCATCTCGTTGTTGTGGCATTTGTGGATCATGGCAATTTTCAAAAACAAGTAATAACCACAATTGTACTATTATGTGGTTAGTGGCCACTAACCACTGTCAAGCAATTCTGTGGTTAGTGGCCACTAACCAGTGTTGTGCATATGTGTGGTTAATGTACAAAACAATTCTGTGGTTAGTGGCCAATTCTGTGGTTCACAGAATGACAGATTCGTGCGCAGGAACTTAGGAAGAGATGAAGAGGGTGGGTGAATTCAGGGAGGCGCAGGTGGTGGTCGTTGTCGCCTCGTCGGAAATGGACATAGGGAGGGTGTGAACTGTGAAGAGATTTGAAGAGGGAGGGTGAGGGTTTGTTCGAATCGTGCGCAGGTGGTGGCGGAGGGATGGTGGGCGGCGTCGCAGATGGGGGTAGGGATAGTGGGCGACGCAGATGGCGGAGGGATGGTGGACGACGCAGATGGCGGCGTCACTGTGTCTGTGTGTGTGAGTGGGGAAGTTACTAATCTACCCATTTAGTATTTGTTACTAAGCTTTTGGCTTAGTATCCTAAATCAGTCTCCTCTCATAGCAGCCGCCATGTTCTCTCTCACTCGGTATACATTGTCATCTTTCATCTCACAAAATATACTTTTCCACCTTGTAAGTTTACATCCTCGTGGGTGTGTAGATAGTGCAAAGGCAATGTTTTTGCGTTTCGGTGAAATATAGAACTCACCCCATATCTTGTTAAGCCTACTTAAATTCATGGGAATCATGATTTTTATTGCATAAGTCAAGGATCCTGATGCCTTGGGATACATGATTGGCTTTTATTCTAAGATTCATATTAGTGGTTGGTTGTTAATGACCTTAAGACATCACCCCATATCTTGTTAAGCCTACTTAAATTCATGGGAATCATGATTTTTATTGCATAAGTCAAGGATCCTGATGCCTTGGGATACATGATTGGCTTTTATTCTAAGATTCATATTAGTGGTTGGTTGTAATGACCTTAAGACATCTATCTAATGGCTTCATCAGAGTGGCAGCCTTTTACGTTGCTTAATTTGTGGATAACTACTCTTGCAAGCTTAGCTCCTATTGGCTATCTCTTTGGATGACTATTCCTTTTCGATTCACATTCGACACTAATACTTCCTTTTGGTCACTCGTACACATGTTGCTGTCATTGTGAAGCACGAGCTCAACCACCATAGTCGTCTTTTTTGAGAAACTAATGTTATTTTTTGATTCCTCGCCTCGAAACATCTAAGGAGAACAATCAATTTTTTTCGTTTCGGTGAAGCTGACGTTGCACCCCTTTGGGGGAAAGGGTTTCTATTCTATATAGGGAATAGAGAGTAGGACTATAATGGTGTTGACAATTGCTTTTCTTGTTTGTTTGTTTGAATGTATTTAATTATTTATTTATTATTTATATTATTTATTCAATTCGGAAGACTGTACTTATTCTGGATGACGGTAATAAATTAAATGTCTGTAAGAAATTTGGATTGGATGACTGTAATTATTCTAGATGACTATAACAATTTAAGTGTCGGTGAATTACTTGAATGACGGTAGCTTTATTATGTGGATGACTGTAATGAATATGCCGAGTTTACTGAATGATTCTAATATGAGTAGATGTTGGTAGAAAAGTCATAATTAATTGTAAGTCACTTAAACGAAAAAGAAGAGTTAGCTATAAAAGATATTGGATGAGTTAGTGTCTAATGTGCTAATGGACTAGAATGACAGGGAACGGTAGATAATAAGAAATTCATGTTGCTTGAGACTTAGACGAGAATCTTAAGGTTAATGTAGCCAAGACTGACTTAGAATCTTTAAAGTCATTCGGTGATTGGACTTTCATGATTTATTTTGATTGCCGTTTGGCTTGCGGGTATTGTTATAGGAAACTTGTCGCATATTGCGCAAGTTATCCTTAGTCAATGATTAACGATCTGGTTTGTGTTGAAGAATCTTGCCGCAGCATGAGCAAGAACTCGTTGCAGCAAGGACGAGCGATATCTTTGTGATCGAGATTGGTTGAGGGAACCTTGCCGCAGCATGGGCAAGGACTCGTCGCAGCATGAACGGGTTGTACCTTAAAGGTTAAAGATTGTAGAGGAACCTTGTCGCAGTATGGGCAAGGACTCGTCGCAGTATGGGCGAGCCGTACCTCAAGGATGGTAAGAATGATAGGTGGGATGGTAAGCAAACGATTATGGGAGTAGTGATAGAGACGGCCACGACCCGGCCTTGCGGGTAGGCCCAGTGGGGGCGTTCTAAGTCGGGAACCACTGGGGAGTTCTATAAACCACGGGGGTACCCTGACTAGACTCTAGCTATTTCCTGGGATGTTAGGGCACTTGCATCCGCTTACCCAAAGTTAGATGGATCCAGATTTATTGCGGAGTAGTGGGTAGGTGATAAGTCTATTTTTAGAGTCTTTTAATAGTTATTTTTATTAGGTTTATTTGGTATTTTAATTATATTTTTGAGCTATTTTACTACAAATGTTTACTTTTTATTTTTCAGGTTTTATTTTGAAGCAAAAGAGAAAATATGAGCTAAAATGAAGAACAAAGAAAATATTTGAGGAGGAACAATTTATGAGACAACACTAGGCACTCTGCAGGGCACCATGGGCGCCAAGGGCGCCAAGGAGCAGCACAGCGCAAATTGGCGCAGCACAGGGCGCCAAGAAGCAAACCTGGCGCAGCACAGCAAAACTGGCGCAGCACAGGGCGCCAAGAAGCAAAACTGGCGCAACACAGCAAAACTGGCGCAGTACAGGGCGCCAAGAAGCAAAACTGGCGCAACACAGCAAAATTGGCGCAACACAGGGCGCCAAGGGCGCCAAGAAGCAAAACTGGCGCAGCACAGCAAAACTGGCGCAGCACAGGGCGCCAAGGACCAAAACTGGCGCAGGACTGGCGCAGGACTGGCGCCAAGGGCGCCAAAAAGCAGTCAAAAATGGCTGCGGCCACTTGCTTGATGGCCAACCATGCCAACTTGATTTTTCACTTCTTTTTGACCATTTTGCCCCTCCACTCAAGTGGTTGATGGCTATCAAAGCCAACTTGATTTTTGACTTGTAATTGACCATTTTGCCCCTCCTCTCAAGTGGTTGATGGCTATCAAAGCCAACTTGATTTTTCGCTTGAAATGACCATTTTGCCCCTTCCCTCATATTTTCCTATAAATAGGACCTTGATCCTCACTTGTAAAGAAGCTTGAATTTTGTTAGAAAATCAATGACAAAGACTCTCTAAGATTCATGACTTCAATTTACTCTTCATGCTCTTTATAATTCTTGCCTTTTAAATTCTTGCTATTTACTTTCTTGCCCTTTTACTTTCTCGCTCTTTTACTTTCTCGCTCTTTTATTTTCTCGCTATTTACTTTCTCGCCCTTTTATTTTCCAAGTCATTTACTTTCCTTGCTATTTACTTTCTTGCCCTTTTATTTTCCAAGTCATTTACTTTCCTTGCTATTTACTTTCTTGCCCTCTTATTTTCCAAGTCATTTACTTTCCTTGCCATTTACTTTATTGCCCTTTTATTTTCCAAGTCATTTACTTTCCTTGCTATTTACTTTCTTGCCCTTTTATTTTCCATGTCATTTACTTTCCTTGCTATTTACTTTTTTGCCCTTTTATTTTCCAAGTCATTTACTTTCCTTGCTATTTACTTTCTTGCACTTTTATTTTCTTGTCATTTACAATTCCGCTATTTATGATTTTGCAATTTACCGCTTTCTTTTATTTCTCGCTATTAAATTTCATGTCTTTTCTTCTTCTTCTTCTTCTCTCATATTTAATATGAGTAAGTAGATACAAAGTCTTGGGTTATTGGGAATAATCCAATGATAGGTCCCTAATAATTCCCAAGACTATTCTCCACTCCAAATTGTTTTATATTTCAATCTAATTTTATTGCCCTTTAAATCTTATTTTAAACATCAAACGAAGAACCGAAAGGTGAAGTATTGATGTTGGATCTATGAAATTAGACAAGGGAATCAACACATGAGAATAGTTTTGAAACCCTTGAGACATTATAAAGGTGTTATGCTTAATGGGTTTTGGTGACAATCAACCATGAGAATAGGCTTGATTGTTAGTTCAAAACACGCTCTTGTACTCCGAAAGGAGACATTAGTTATATTCGCTGCCTTGTCTTTGAAATATATTACTCTTATAATTTGTTGAATAGTCTAAAGAAATTATTTTGGTTCCTCATTGTTGTGATAAAACTATAAACCTGAGATTGTTTGTTTTTATTTCTAAATTTTACAACTCCTAAAAACCATTCCTTCTAGCTAATCAACTTTGGAAAATTAAATTGGTAATCACTTAGGTTCTCCCTGTGGATCGACAACTCTTTTATTACGCGATACGACTCGTGCACCTGCGAGCCTATCAAGTTTTTGGCGCCGTTGCCAGGGAGGCAGTGATATTAATTAAATTTTTCGGAACCGGTTAGACTGAAGTTTTATTTTCTTTATTTTTACTTTTTCTTCTCTTGTCCCTCGAATGCGAAGAACCAGAAGTTTCGGAGAAACTGTTAAACAAATTCCCGAAATTGAAAGGTTCTTACATAGAAGGAGGAGAGAAATTCCCGATAACCAAATGGCGGCTAGTGAAAATTGTGCTCTCAAAGAGTACGCAACACCTTCAGCAGAACCATCGGCTGTCATTGTACATCCAAATGTGGAAGCAAATAATTTCGAACTCAAATCATCTCTGCTTTCAATGGTTCAACAGAACCAATTTTCTGGTTCTCCCACGGAGGACCCAAATCTTCATATTTCAATTTTTTTGGAATACTGTGGGACTCTCAAATTAAACAGGGTACCTCAAGATGCCATAAGACTAAAACTCTTCCCTTTTTCATTAAGGGATAGAGCAAGAGCATGGCTACGTTCTTTTCCTACGGAATCCATTACTAGCTGGGGCCAATTAAAACAAGCTTTTCTCGCTAGGTTCTTTCCCCCGAGTAAAACAGCTCAAATGGGAAGTCAAATTACTCGATTTTCTCAAAACAACGGGGAATCTCTTTATGATACTTGGGAACGTTTCAAAGAAATGTTAAGGCTATGCCCCCATCATGGACTAGAGAAATGGCTCGTTGTTCATACTTTTTATAATGGATTACAATATGCAACAAGAATGACTGTTGATGCAGCTGCAGGTGGAGCTTTAATGAACAAAAATTTTACTGAAGCTTATGCACTCATTGAAGATATGGCTCAAAACCATTGTCAATGGGCAAGTGAGCGAGCCATAACAGATAAACCAGCATCATCAAAAGAGCCAGGTGAGTATGAAATATCTACTGTTGATCATCTTGCCTCAAAAGTGGACGCACTTTTTCAAATATTTGAAAAATTAAATGTAAGTGCCGTTTCACAAACTTTTTTTCCTACTACTCCACCATGTGAATTATGTGGGGTTGTTGGCCATATTGGAGCTGAATGCCAGCTTGAGGCATCTAGTACTGGAAATGAGCATGTTAACTATGCTCAAATAGAAGATCGATTTTCAAATACTTATAATCTTGGGTGGAGAAATCATCAAAATTTTTCTTATAAAAATCTGCCACCCAATCCAGCACCTACACCACCTCTTGGTTTTCAAAATCAAAGGGTTTTTAACAAACCACAAAACAACCCGCAAAAGTCGAACTTGGAACTTTTGATGGAAAAATTTGTGTCATCTCAAACAAAACAAAATGAAGAATTTAAAAATCAAACTGGTTATTTGAATGACACACTTATCAAATTAGAATAAAAAATCGACTCTATTGCCACTCACAGTAAGATGCTTGAAAATCAAATAACTCAAGTGGCAACACAGGTGGCTTCATCCTCTAAATCTTCGGGGGTATTTCCTGGACAGCCTGAACAAAATCTAAATGGCCAAATATATGCCGTCACCCTTAGAAGCGAAAAACAATTAGAGGAACCAAGAGCAAACCAAGAAAAAATTGTGAGTAAAAAACATAATTCACCATGTGAGCAAGAAGAGAAAGAAAAAGAGAAGGAACCAGAAAAAGAAAGAAAAGAACCAAACACCCCCCCACCACCATACAAACCATCTTCTTTATCTTATTTTTCACCTTCCTTTGTGAAAATAACATTTGATCTGGGGGGAATTGAAAATAAGATCGTATTGCTTATACAACTTCTATTTTACAAGCCATGGGATCCAGGAATATGTTTTCATTTTTCATGTGTCACTTGGTCTTTATGCTTCAAGCAATGGGACCCAGGACTAACTTTACAAAAAACCAATCGTCAAGCTAGTGACGTTAAAAGAGCGTTGCGTGGGAGGCAACCCACGGCTTAATGTATTTTTTCGATTCGTTGAAAAAAAAACAAAGGGCTCACAGTTAGAAAAATTGGAGCACGTGACAGATATACTCCAAACCCTAAATACATCATTTCAACATCAACCAGGGTCCCCCGCCCGGGCAGCTGTGATTCAGTGAGCTATCCTAACCCCTTTTGCGTTGTTTTATTTGAAAAATCATTGAGGACAATGCCTAGTCCAAGCATGGGGGGTATTTTATTGCTTTTGTTAGGGTATGTCTTTATTGCTTTGCTGAGTTTTTATCTTTTTACTTTGAGTTGTATCTGCTCCCTCCATGATGAAACATTGTGAACCCTAAGCATGTTTTAGATAAGCCTTTTCTGGACAAAAATAATTTTTTAATTTTTCATTAACAATCATCTAGGTGGACTGGTTGGGAACAACAAAATTGTATCATGGTTCGATTTCTACTTCTAGGGCTTTTTCACACGCACACTACTGAGAATGTTTTCAGTTGTTAATACAATTAGAAGGACTATAGAGAAACTAGTAACCTGGTTCTCTTGGTGACATTCACTGGATGCGCAGTAACTGGAGAAAAACGTCTGAGTTGGGGTATTCAAAAAAAAAATATTGCAAAACCAATTCAAAATGCAAAAATTGGTGCATTTTAAATGTCAAAATGAATGGTTAGCATATAAAATCAAAAAGAAAAGAAAAATGCTAGAATACCCAACGTATAAAGACCCTCCTTTGAGACCTGGTCTTAGTAAATGGAGGACCCAAGCTTAAGAATGCTGGGGAACCGGTTCTATAATGACATTGATATCCTCTCTAGAGTATTGATACTTTCAAATTGTCTCCCAATTCCACAAAAATCCCAGATAGTATTTCTCAAACCAAAGTGTTAGAATTGCCCCACAGTTCACTTAATGTTTCGATGTGAAAATAATTTTCCTTCAGAATTGGCCTAAAGATTTACACTGTTTTTGCTTGAGGACAAGCAAAGGTTCAAGCATAGGGGAGTTTGATAAGTCTATTTTTAGAGTCTTTTAATAGTTATTTTTATTAGGTTTATTTGGTATTTTAATTATATTTTTGAGCTATTTTACTACAAATGTTTACTTTTTATTTTCAGGTTTTATTTTGAAGCAAAAGAGAAAATATGAGCTAAAAGGAAGAACAAAGAAAATATTTGAGGAGGAACAATTTATGAGACAACACTAGGCACTCTGCAGGGCGCTATGGGCGCCAAGGAGCAGCACAGCGCAAACTGGCGCAGCACAGCAAAACTGGCGTAGCACAGGGCGCCAAGAAGCTAAACTGGCACAGCACAGCAAAACTGGCGCAGCACAGGGCGCCAAGAAGCAAAACTGGCGCACCACAGCAAAACTAGCGCAGCACAGGGCGCCAAAGGCGCCAAGAAGAAAAACTGGCGCAACACAGCAAAACTGGCGCAGCACAAGGCGCCAAGAAGAAAAACTTGCGCAGCACAGGGCGCCATGGGCGCCAAGGGCGCCAAGGACCAAAACTGGCGCAGGACTGGCGCAGGACAGGGCGCCAAGGGCGCCAAGGGCGCCAAGGAGCAAACTGGCGCAGGACTGGCGCAGGACTAGCACAGGACAGGGCGCCATGGGCGCCAAGGGCGCCAAAAAGCAGTCAAAAATGGCTGCGGCCACTTGCTTGATGGCCAACCATGCCAACTTGATTTTTCACTTCTTTTTGACCATTTTGCCCCTCCACTCAAGTGGTTGATGGCTATCAAAGCCAACTTGATTTTTGACTTGTAATTGACCATTTTGCCCCTCCTCTCAAGTGGTTGATGGCTATCAAAGCCAACTTGATTTTTCACTTGAAATGACCATTTTGCCCCTTCCCTCATATTTTCCTATAAATAGGACCTTGATCCTCACTTGTAAAGAAGCTTGAATTTTGTTAGAAAATCAATGACAAAGACTCTCTAATATTCATGACTTCAATTTACTCTTCATGCTCTTTATAATTCTTGTCTTTTACTTTCTCGCTCTTTTACTTTCTCGCTCTTTTATTTTCTCGCTATTTACTTTCTCGCCCTTTTATTTTCCAAGTCATTTACTTTCCTTGCTATTTACTTTCTTGCCCTTTTATTTTTCAAGTCATTTACTTTCCTTGCTATTTGTGAATATATGCCTTGACAGGAATAATCAGGTTTTGATGATTGACAAAAGAAGGGCAAAAAGGTCAAGACTGCAAAAAGCGGAAAAATGCAATCAAGCGACAGTCAAGAATTATTTTACTGTTGTGTGTGTTTAGGACATTATTGTAAGTGAAAATAAAGCTCTCAAATATAAAATAAATCACACACTCACAAATGTTTTTCATATAAATAATTTTGCATGAAAATAGTTTTAAATAAATCCCATGCATGCAAATGATTTTTGGAAAGCATATAATCGATTTATAGTATTTTCTATTGGCCACAAAATCGACTTTCAAGCACTCTCAAAAATCCAAAATCGATTTCTTATATCATATGTTGAAACATAAAATCGATTTTCAAGCTCACTCAAGAATCGATTCCTTTCCTTTTCATTCCACTTAAGAATCGATTCCCTCTCTTTTTTATTCTACTTCATAAATCGATTCCTTTCTTTTTCTTTTGTGGCTCACAAATCGATTCTCATGGTTTATCAAAGCAAAGAATCGATTCTTTCATGATTTAACTAAATGCATAATCGATTCCTTATCCTAGATCTAATCAAGCATGAAATCGATTATCCATCTTAGGCAAATCAGGCACACAATCGATTTCTACAATTCTTATTTCATTCAACGGTCATATTTTCTATACGCCTATAAATAGCAGCCTCACTCTTCACTTTCAACACACGACTCACACTTGCATCTGAAATTCTATTATTCTTCTCATCACTCTCATACTACTCTTTCACTTGCATATATTTTATTTTGAGAGCTTTATATTTCACATAGTTTGATATTGTATTACTGTGCTTCAACTTGTTTTATCCACACTACTGAGTGTGCTATCAAATCTTTTTCTTCTCATCTGTTGGGTGTGATCCCAAGGTATTCAAGAGAGGTGATATCTCTTGGTGTTTTCTAGAGAGGTGATATCTCTAGGTTTTAAAGGTTTTACATAGGGAGGTGATATCCCGGTATTGTAATTTCTCTTGTTGTAAAGGTTTCTAGCTGAACCTGTTTTAAAAGGTAGTGATTAGTTGAAATCCCTTGGAGCATTCCTCGGGGACTGGACGTAGGCCTGTGGTTTGGCCGAACCAGTATAAACACTTTGTGTCATCTTCTATCCCTTCATCTCTTTAATTCCCTTGCAAGTTATTTTATTGCTTTATCACAGGTATTTAAATTCAAGCATCTTTTTGATCAAAATCTTTTAAAAACTTTATTTTTAATCACAACTTTTAATTTCACAATTCACCCCCCTCTTGTGTTTGAAGTCTCTTGGTCAACACTATTTACTTTCTTGCCCTCTTATTTTCCAAGTCATTTACTTTCCTTGCTAATTACTTTCTTGCCCTCTTATTTTCCAAGTCATTTACTTTCCTTGCTATTTACTTTCTTGCCCTTTTATTTTCCATGTCATTTACTTTCCTTGCTATTTACTTTTTTGCCCTTTTATTTTCCAAGTCATTTACTTTCCTTGCTATTTACTTTCTTGCACTTTTATTTTCTTGTCATTTACAATTCCGCTATTTATGATTTTGCAATTTACCGCTTTCTTTTATTTCTCGCTATTAAATTTCATGTCTTTTCTTCTTCTTCTTCTTCTCTCATATTTAATATGAGTAAGTAGATACAAAGTCTTGGGTTATTGGGAATAATCCAATGATAGGTCCCTAATAATTCCCAAGACTATTCTCCACTCCAAATTGTTTTATATTTCAATCTAATTTTATTGCCCTTTAAATCTTATTTTAAACATCAAACGAAGAACCGAAAGGTGAAGTATTGATGTTGGATCTATGAAATTAGACAAGGGAATCAACACATGAGAATAGTTTTGAAACCCTTGAGACATTATAAAGGTGTTATGCTTAATGGGTTTTGGTGACAATCAACCATGAGAATAGGCTTGATTGTTAGTTCAAAACACGCTCTTGTACTCCGAAAGGAGACATTAGTTATATTCGCTGCCTTGTCTTTGAAATATATTACTCTTATAATTTGTTGAATAGTCTAAAGAAATTATTTTGGTTCCTCATTGTTGTGATAAAACTATAAACCTGAGATTGTTTGTTTTTATTTCTAAATTTTACAACTCCTAAAAACCATTCCTTCTAGCTAATCAACTTTGGAAAATTAAATTGGTAATCACTTAGGCTCTCCCTGTGGATTGATAACTCTTTTATTACGCGATACGACTCGTGCACTTGCGAGCCTATCAGTAGGATCTTCTCGACGTTGCACCAGATTGAAGATGACGACAATAGTTGATGAACGACCGAGCACGTGTGGCATGTTCGTTGGATTCACCATGGTGGTATTCGCTGTTCATTGAGGATGATGATCCCAATTGATGATTGATCAAGTATGCGGGTTATGTTCGTCGCTTACACTGTTCTGATTTTGTTGTGTGATGTGATCTCATCACTTTTTATGCACGAGTCCTCTGTGGTTCCACTTTGTTACTTTTTGCTGTATAGACTTGTTGTGTTGTCACTCTTTAGGGATTCTTTGATTTTGATTTGATGGATTGTGATAGTCTTGCTGTTTTAGTTTCGGTCTTATGTTCCTTATATGGTTTGGACGCTCTTTCTCACCCGTGCACCACTTTTTAGATTAACTTCCAGGTGTCGTTGGAGTAGGAGTGCAACGGTGGATATGTGATCACTACAGATCACCGAGCTTGTACTATCATACTACGTGTTGTTATTACTTTTTTATACTTAATTGGTTAAAGGTTAATTGCTCTGATCTTGTGACATCGAGATTTGGGTTGTATTTTGAATATTATATTTAAGATTATCAGTTACTGTCATGCCCTAATTTTGTCCGGCTAATTGAAAAAAATCCAGAAATTTTTTTTTATTCTCGTCGCTTTAATCGTGCGCGTGTCTTTAACGCTCAACGTGTGACGTTTATTTTGATACTCGTCTTTTTGTTAATTTTTCTTTATTATCATAAAATATAAAAATAAATAAAATGTAATACAAAATCAACTGAATAGCCAAAGTTTTTATTATTACATAACCAAGTCCTTTTACACATATAGACAAAAAAAGAATAATAATACAAAAATTAAAATACAAGTTTCAAAAAGAGGGAAAGGCGCGCAGCTGCTGCTGGCTGCCCTAGCTAGGTTTTTTTTCCTTAATGCTATCCTCCCCAAATGCCAACTGTTGTCTTTTTCCTTATTCAAATAGGCACCCAAATCGCCTCCAGCCAGTTGCTGTCCTTGGTCCTTTCTCCAATTGTTGTCCTTTTGATTCCTCAGCACCTCACCAAGTTGCCTATAAATACCAAACAGACACTCTGTCATGAGGGGGGCAGATATCACGCACAGATACACACACTGAGGGAGGGGAAAATACACATATAAAAAAACACACACTGAGATATAAACAAACACACACTAAGGGAAACGAATATTAAAAAAGGAAGGAGGAGGGTTAGTGAGGGGGAGGCAGAATGTAATCAGTAGAACAAAGAGGAGGAGGAACAGAGAATACAAACTTGGAGAACAGAACCTCCAAACCACCACACTACACCATCTCCACCAACACAACCACCATCGACCTCACCCTCTCTCATCACCCCCCCCCCCCCTCACGATTTTTTTCTCTCCACCGTTGACCTAACACACCACCATTAACCCCCACATCACCTCCGCCTGAACCACCGCAAACCACCGCGGTCAACACCCCCTCCCACAGAAGCCGTCGCCGGCGCCACAACCATGGCCCCCTCCGGCGTCTCTCCCTTCTTTTTCCTCTTTCCTTCATTTTGGTTTTGCTTCTTCACCATCTCTCCATCATACCACCAACACCCACGGCCAAACCACCAAACCAAACCCTCACAACCACCGCCGAAAACCACCCATTAGACCAACACCGTCAGATCTGAACCCAAACTCACCATCTCATTATCCTCACCAACTCAACACAACCACTTCTCTCATTCCCCATGTCTAAAAACTGATTTTGAACCACAAAATCACAACCTCATTCACCCCCCAAATCCAAACAAACAACTAGGAAAAAAGGAGATCAAAGAAAGAAATAGGGAGTCAGAAAGAGGAAGTTTCGCACCATCACTGCCGGCATTTCCGGCGAAACCTCCGCCGTGTTCCACCACCATCTCCGACGAGAACCGCCATTGTCGCCGTTGTCGTCGTCGTAACCTCCGGCGAGCACCACCCCCACCTCGCCATCAACACCCTCTCTATCACCCTTGTTCCCTCTTCTCTATCGGCCCTCTCCCTCTCTATGGTTATTTTTTCGGCAAATTCGCAATTGTAGCACTAAAAAAATAAATAAATACCAAAATAGCACACTTTTTAGATTATTTACCAAACTAGCACACATCCAAAATTCAGGCCAGAAGTCGCCCCCATAGGAAACGACTTCTGAACTGCATTTTAGAAATTTTTTGCTTTTTCAGTTCAGAAGTCGCCCCCACAGGAAACGACTTCTGAACTGAAAAAGCAAAAAAATTTCCAAAAACCAGTTCAGAAGTCGCCCCCACAGGAAATGACTTCTGAACTGGATTTTGCAAATTTTTTTGCTTTTTCAGTTTAGAAGTCGCCTCCCCCAGGGTGACTTCTGAACTGTGTTCTTTTATTTTTCTTTTTCTTCTATATTAATTTAAATAAAATTAATTTAATTAATTTAGAAAATTAATATTGATATTGTTAATTCTAAATTAATTATAAATATTTTTGTGAAAGAAAAATTATGCGCTAAATAGAAATATGGAACTAACTGTATTGATTTACTTAGTAACACATTACAAAAAACTGATAGAAATTGGCTATTCTATATTGCGGTTTGGACAGTTATTTTTGTTGTGACCCTCATTTCTACAAATAGCGCATCTCTTGGTGCGACTACCCCTTTCTCTTTGATCCATCTCTGTACGAATGCGGGTAGATTGTGGACGACCCTTTTTATCTCTCCGTTTAGATGGATCATGCTGCAGTTCTGGGCCATTGAAATCAGGTCATGACAACTCAGATGGCAATGGTGGGAACTCCCCAAAGTATGTATTGAAAACATACGGCATTTTGTACTGTGGTTGCACGAATTCCATGTGATCGTAATTAATTTTTGAACATGCCGCGATCACATGGGAACAAGGATAATGCAGTGCCTGAAATTCCCCACACTCACACGTGCTGTCTCTGAAGTTAACCACGAAGGTGCCCGCAGGTCTCCCACTTTGTGGTCGTATAATTTCTTCCACTCTGAACAATTTTTGGGCACGATCGTGAATTGCCACGTTGTACTTGTTCGAGACAGCTCGGTTGTGATCTATTTTTTCCATCAATTTTTCAGAGTACATAGTTCCTGACTCCAACATTGCCTGTGCCTGGGTTCCCCTTTTGACAAAAGTCTCGTTCTGCCTAAAATATGAGGCCGCTATCAAAGAATGTATAAGTAGATTTCGCAAGCCCTTGATCACTTTATTGATGCACTCAGCAAGGTTTGTTGTCATGTGCCCCCAACGGTATCCTCCATCGCACCACTGCATCCATTGTTCAGTGTTTATGTCCTCAACCCAAGCCACCCCATTGGGACCCACTTCATCACCAATCTTGACTTTGTAGTGATTGGCGGATTTTTGTGTCATTGAGTATGCTGAAGCACGAAAACATAATGTTGGTAAAGAAGTTATGAAAAAAATATTAGGATTTTTTTTTATAAAAAAATAATACTCACCCATATTGACCACAACTTTCCAGGCAGAAGTGTTCTTGAAGTGTCTCATGAAGTTCTGTGCTATGTGGCGAATACAAAACACGTGCTTCCAACTGTTGGCTACCCGCCTAAAAGCACTTTTGATGGACTCATGTCTATCCGATATCAAACAGAGACCCTTTTGGGGTGTCACCCACACTCTTAAACGTGATAGAAAGAAGTACCAAGCATCAGCTGTCTCACCCTCCACAACTGCATATGTTATTGGGAAGCAGTTGCTTCTTCCATCTTGTGCAATTGCCAACAGAAGACATCCTTTGTATCTACTGTACAACCATGTTCCATCAACAGAGACAACTGGCTTGCAAAAATTGAAGCCTTTGATGCACGGCCCAAAACTCTAGAAGATGCACGGCCCAAAAATTGCAAATATTAGGGTTTTCTTGGCCATTATCATAGAATGGTTTGTACTCCCAGTCGTACACACTGTTTAGAATGTAGTGAGAAAAAGCACTGAGCCACTTTGTAACTTGATTGTAAGACTCCTCCCAATTACCATAGATCCTCTTGATTGCTTTTTGTTTTGCAATCCAAGCCTTTCTGTAGGAACTTTGGTACGTGTACCTCGACCTTATGTGTGCTATCAACACGGACACGGATATTGTCGGATCCGACTTTACCAGTTGAAGCATGCTATCACACATGAGGGCCGCGGTCAACTGGCGGTGATCTTGAGAAAGAGTCCCTGTTGTACATGTATGTGGCTCTTCCAACTGTGTAATCTCCCATATGCTAGACCTTTTACCGAGTCTGACGACACACCTTCACAAACCGTTTTCGTGCACACAACAAACAATCCATCTAGTTGTATTAGATGCATCGACTCTAAAATCGAGTGATTTGTGGGGGTGATATGTCTGGATGAAGTGTTGGGCTAATTCTTTTGTGGCAAATTTCATTCCCTTTTGGAGTTGGTTGGAGTCTTCATTGGCTAACTCGCGGTTCCTGTCCATGGAATGGCCATACTCAGCATAATCAGCTTCCGTGTTGTCAGCTGTGATGTTTACAAAATGTGGGACAGGTTCATGGAATGCAACGGTATTGTGGGGGGGGGGGGGTGCTACAATTGGTTCCTCAGCGTCTTCACGCTGAAGAATATCATCCTCATTTTCGCTAAAGTCGCCAACTTCTTCGTTATGCACACCATGAAGTATACTAATAGGTGGGGTGGTGTATAGGTCAAAAGGTTTTGTGAGGCTAATGGAATGGATTCATGGTGAAGTGTTTGAGCTGGTTCTTCATAAGGCATGTGACTCTGGGATGATGAAGGATTGAATTGATGGTAAATAGATGGAGTGAAGTCAGGGTATGGGGTTTTTTTTTGTTGAGAATAAGGTATGGTGAATTGTGAAGAAGATGGAATCGCTTGAGTTGGCTGGGATTGTGTGTAGTTTGAAGGAGCATCAACCAAATCTGCATATACTTCTGGTGTAGATAGACCTAAGTCTTTACATGTCTTGAATTGTTCTAACATAAGATCGACATCATCATTAAAAGTTAGATGCAAATAGCCGTAAAATTTGTGGCCAGTTGTGAGAGTTGTGGGGTAACGGTAGATAAGACTAGAAACCATTTTTGAATGGTCAGGAGAGATTTTTCTCTCAATGGCTTGTCTAAGTTGATCTAATGTGAATTTAGACTTTAGTTTGAGAAGGCATGTGTTATCGCACCTAAAAACAACACCATCTGTGTTTGTGTTTTCAACGACACCGTTATAAAAAACTGTGATAAAAACTGGAGCCATTTTTTGTGTGGTGAGTTACAACACTAAGACTCCCTATTTATAGATGGTGGGGTGTTTCCAATGGAAAAAATGGATGGCCCAGATCTTGCCGACATCTTTCAATGGCCCAGATTGCATCGTGAATAGTGAATAGTGCAGTGTGAATAGTGCAGCGTGAAACGTGCAGTTTCAACGGTCAAGATCTTGCCGACACTAATAAACGATCAAGATCTTGCCGACACTAATAAACGGTCAAGATCTTGCCGACACTAATAAACGGTCAGGATCATGCCGACACTAATAAACGATCAGGATCTTGCCGACACTAATAAACGGTCAAGATCCTAGCCATAATTTGTATTATATAATTTAATATAATATTTTTTAAATGCTTTATAATTAATATTTTTTCACCACACATTTTATAATTAATTTAGAATTAAGATTATTAATTTTCTAAATTACTTAAATTAATTAGTATAATTTTATTAAATTACTATAAAGAAAATAAAAAATAAAAAACACATAAAAAAGTATATAAGTTTATAAGTGTCGGCAATATCCTAGCCATTTAAAAAGTTGACCACGTGTATAAAAAAAAAGATACACCATGTGTCTAAAAAAATGATTTTTATACCATTTAGGGGACAATTTTTATCATGTTTAATTTACTTTTTTGACCGAAAAAATATATGGCCTTGTAGTGTCGGTGCAATCTGGGCCATTTAAAGTGTCGGTGCAATCTGGACCATTTAAAGTGTCGGTGCAATCTGGGCCATTTAAAGTGCAATCTGGACCATTTAAACTGTCGGTGCAATCTGGGTCATTTAAAGTGTCAGTGCAATCTGGACCATTTAAAGTATTTCTGGGAACTGTGTTGTTTATTTAAGTATTTCTTCTATAGCGTAAATTAATTTTTTTTAACATTAATTATATAATTATTTTATTTTAGAAATAACAAAATTAATTTTTAACTGTTTATTAGGGTCGTCAAGATCTTGACTGTTAAACCTGCACGTTGCACTATGCACTATATATGCACTTTGTAATGTGCTACTAATTAAATCAATACAGTTAGTTCCATATTTCTATTTAGCGCATAATTTTTTTTTCACAAAAATATTTATAATTAATTTAGAATTAAACAATATTAATTTTCTAAATTAATTAAATTAATTAAATTAAATTTATTTAAATTAATATAGAAATAAAAGAAAAAATAAAAATACAAAAAACACATTTCAGAAGTCACCCTGGGGGGAGGCGACTTCTGAACTAGAAATGGAAAAAAAAATTAAAAATTTTAGTTCAGAAGTCGTTTTGGTGGGTGGCGACTTCAACACTAAAAATTGGATGTGTGCTAGTTTTGTAAATAATCTAAAAAGTGTGCTATTTTGGTATTTTTTTTTTGCTACAGTGGCAAATTTGCCTATTTCTTCTTCTCGCAAACTCTTTTATAACATTATTTTCTTTTCTCCAACTATCAAATAATAACAATAATGAGTTGATGTTTAAATGGTTTTATTTTAAAACCCATCTGACTAACTCTTCATCTCCATCGTGAGTGAAGCCCCACTCCCGTTCTCTCTTATTTTAGTTTATTTATTGGGCTTTTTTTTTTACCCCCATCAACTCCCATCTACCCCCATCAATTTGCTAAAACCCGAAAATACTCCTGCCCAACTTGCAATTCGCTCGGATTTACATTCATCTAAGGTAAATTCGCTTTGTTATTTTTAAAGTCGGATTTACCTCAGATGGGGGTAAATCCGATTTCAAAAATAACAAAGCGGATTTACCTTAGCTGAAGGTAAATCCGCTTTGTTATTTTGGAAATCGGATTTACCTGGTGGACACATAAATCTGATTTCCCTAAAAAAAAGAAAAAATCGGATTTATCCCACCTAAGGTAAATCCGATTTCCCTAAAAAAAGAAAATCGGATTTATCCCACCTAAGGTAAATCCGATTTTGTTATTAAAAAAATTGTTTTTTATTTAATTTTTTAAAAAAGGTTATAAAATGCTACTAAAAATCCGTTAAACAGCCAAAACTAATCCAAAAATTATAAAAACACCACTAAAAATCTAATAAAACCAAAATAAGGTTATGCAAATTTTTTCAGAATTTTTGGAGATTATGAAAAATTAAAAAAATTAATAAAAAATAGTAAACGATGGAATTTGGGATTTTGAGGTCCCCAGTCCTAAAAGAAGTCACTTCTTGAGGGGTATTGATCCTTGATATTTTTCGGATTTAAAGAATGTGGTTTCATTACAATTTGAGTAGGTTGCCCGAAAACTGATTTTTTAGCCTAAATTATTCTCCCGGCGTACAATATCGTCACGTGTTAACGAACTACACACTAAACAGAACCAAAAGACGGTCGAAATTTGTATCTAAAATTTTAACTGATTTATTTATTTATTAGTTAGGTTGACAAAGCGGATTTACCCCCACATAAGGTAAATCCGTTTTGGTTATTTTTAAAAGCGGATTTACCTTATATGGGGGTAGATCCGCTTTTAAAAATAACAAATCGGATTTACCCCCACTTAAGGTAAATCCGATTTGTTATTTTTCAAAGCGGATCTACCCCATCTTAAATAAATCTGATTTTAATTTTTTAAAATTTTTTGTGGAAATCGGATTTACCTAAATCCGATTTAAATTTTTTAAAATTTTTAGTGGAAATCGGATTTACCTAAGTCCGATTTCAAAAAAAAAAATTGAAATCAGGATACGTTCGGGATTTTTAATTTTTGTGAAGGGCAGTTGCGTCTTTTCGCAGGGTCGATGGGGTAGATAGGGAGGTGATGGGGGTACAAAAAAAAAATCCCTTATTTATTTATTATTAACTCTCATCCTCTCTTTATCGGTTGTCAAAAAAAATCCTCTCTTTATCTTTTAATTTTTATTAATTTTATTATTTCAAATATGTTTAGTAAATTAATAATTACACCCCATGTTCTACTGGCAAGCACCCTCCAGCCATAGACTTCACCTCTCTTCATTATTCAAACCCATTTACAAAGCGCAACCCCCATCCCTCGTTTTACGTTTATAACCTCATTTGTGTCTTAGGTTTCAACCCACTCTTTTTTTACTTTCTACAAACTAATGAGTCCAACTCACTTTCACACAATCTTAACTAATTTTTTTAAAACCGTGTTTCCAAACAAACACTTCCAAATAATCAAACACTCTATCATAAATCAATTATTTGCAATGGTCACTCTAGGTTTAACTCGATTGAACATTGCAGACACCTTACTTTTCAAATAGGCCATCTGTGGTGACCACTCTAGATTTCTCCGTTTGGTCACTACAAACGCCTTCCATATTTCAAAAACATTCAAATAATAAAAAACATAAACACACAAATATTTTTT
Organism: Astragalus membranaceus; assembly: GCA_039519185.1. Lineage (NCBI taxonomy): Eukaryota > Viridiplantae > Streptophyta > Magnoliopsida > Fabales > Fabaceae > Astragalus > Astragalus membranaceus. The sequence goes on from CM076854.1 coordinate 102,246,661, forward strand.
ACCCAAGAACTACGTGTGATTTGATTCTCTACCAGGAGATACGTAGGAGCAGAGAGTGCCCGACCTCTGTCAATTGCATTAATAAAAACCCTTTTTTAGTCCTTTTGTAAATTTCTTATTTCTTATTTTTTTCAAAAGCAAACAAAAATAATTAAATGTTCTCCTTCCAAGTCTTTTTCTTTTAATTTATAAATAAGGGTAAAAATAAATTTTTAAATTAATATTTTTTCTACACATTTAGTTAAAATGTAACTTTCCTTAGGAAGGATGTCGTAGGGTGCTAATACCTTCCCTGTGCATAAACGACTCCCGAGCCTAAACTTGGTCCGCAAAACCCCATTATCCACTCAATAGGGGTTTTCCAATGTTTGCCCTTAAACTAAACTTTGGTGACGGATTCATTTCAAAAACTTCGAAGAATCCCTCCTCCGGACTTTTCGGTCACTACAGTTACTATTATATTGAAAGAAATATTTTATTTCTTAGCCTTTAGTACTATCGTAAATCATTTTGTATGATTTAAGAAGGTTGCAAACATCTTTTACTTGTGAAAGTTATTTCAAAAATGGATTGAAAGTTTTATTTGAAAAACAAATTTACTCGTTTGTTTTTGAACTTTTTCTAATTATAATTACTTTCGGGGTAAATTGTGTCACAGTGGGGGTATAGGGTCCATTGGTTGGGGTAAAAAAAAGCAACCCTTCTTCATTTATTACATTCAAGAATCGGCCTTTCTAAATGCATAAAAAGTATGATAGTTATATTCCAGAACTTAATATAATTTTGAAAAAACATGCAGAGGAATGTATTCCGAAACTAAATAGGGATAGTTTGAAGAAAAAAAACAATTTGGTGTGCAGAGGAATGTATTAGAAAAAACGGGGGTGAGAAAAGAAACCTCGATGGTGTATTAAACACCAACCCAACCCAACTTCGTATGAATAAGATAGTGCATTAATAAAAGGGCCATACTTCTTACAACCCCCTCCCTAATCACTAGACACCCCTAACCACCTAATATCCCCAAAATACCCCTCCTTCATTAAACCCTTTTTCACACTCTCCCTCTCTCACACCCCCCCCCCATTCCAATCCCTAAACTAGCGAACTCCTTCTCCCTCTCTCACAATCTCTCTCTCTCTCTCTCTCTCTCTCTCTCTCTCTCTCGCGTTCCTCTCCTCTTCACCTCACTCTCACATTGTGAAGCTCCATCTCTGTCGCATTCACTCCAAACAAGTATGCTACTCTTCTCCCTCACTGTCGTTCCATTCTTTTTTCTGGATCTCTGCACGGTTCGGTACTTTATTTTCGAACCTGTTCGTTCTCAAAGTTTCTAACCATGCGTTGTTGGTTTTTCGAAAGTAATTCCGGAAATAAAATTCCGAACCGGTTTGGATCTAAAATAATGAATGGCCCTGAGAACTTCTGGTTTTGTATTTTGGAAATTAATTTATGTTTAATGTTTTTTGTAGGGATGGCAAAGACTAGGGGAGGTGGTTCTTCTAGAGATGCACAGGACGATGATGAAAGGGTGCGTCCTACGGCTTCCATTCGCAATCGGAATGCGCAGATGCAGATGCGTGGACGTGGACGCGGGCGGGGCGGACGAACCGAGGTGTATGATGAAAACCCACCACATGCTGATGCTGCTCTTCAGTATGATGATATTCAGCATGATGCTGCTGATTTTGTAGCTGCTGACTTAGCTGGTCCAGATCTTGTTGATGTTGATGTTGCTGCCCCAGTTGGTGAGCCCTCTACATCCAGACCCTCCCATCATTCACGCGAGGAGTTAGGAATTATGGTTGTGTCTACCAGAGGAGAGGACGCGCGACAGACACAGTAGTTCTTTGTTTTTATATGACCATGTTTTTTTTTGAACTTTGTAACTCGTTTGTGTTGTACTCATATGCTACTAAGTAATTTATATTTCCCTGGTATTTATTTTATATGATGAATTTAGGTTGCCTTATTTTAAAAATGAACAGCGTATATACATATGCCTTACATAAATGTTGTATTTCCGTAGGTTTGGAACTTTAAATCTGTACTGGTTCGGATACAAAGTTTCGGACCAGCTAGAAATGGGACAAATAGGGGTGTCTCTGTGTTAAGATATTATGAAACCGTAGGGGTTCGTTTTTTTATTTTCGAACGTGTTAAAGTAATCATTTAAAGGGGTGTCTGCCATGAAACAACATTCAGTACTTTGATTCTGTATCCGTCCGGAACTAAACTTCTGAACCTTGGTAAATCCATAAAAAAAGGGAAGCGCGTGATTTCATTAATGGCAATTTGGTCTTGTCAAATGATTTGGGGGGGTCCAGTGAGTGTAGGGGGGTTGTATGAAGTATGGGCCTAATAAAAATTTCAACCCAACCCAACTTTAGCTTCGGGTCTTAACTTTTCATGTCGTAGCTTTGTTGAAATTTTTATTAATCCACTCTATCTTATTCATACAATTTTTTTTTTTTGTGAATTTTCTAGTACAATTTTTTAAATTGAATTTTTTAAAGCTTTGTTGATGATTTTAAATGGAAGTTGTGATATGTTGTAAGGTCATATTTTTTTCGTGTATATCAGATATCTCCTGTGTGTAATTACAAAGACTAATCCCTCAAGATAAGTAGGACAACAGTGAGCAGAAAAACTCTCCCTTAAAAGTTTTAACACTTCCTGGTACTGATTTGAACCTAAGACATGTGGTTAAGTAATATGGTGAGAGGGGCTTTGATGAGATGTGCAAGTGCAATACGTAGACTTCCCAAGAGGGTGACAAATCCTAGTATTACTCTCACCCAAGCATTACAAAATAAATTATAATATTTCGGCCACATGGCACCCCAAAAGAAATTATACCATTAAATGATTAGTTACTTATATCTTTTTTCACAAAATAGTTATTTAAATATTTTGTCCAAAAAAAGTTACTTAAATTTAGTTTCTCTAAAGTATGAAATTTATTTTAGAAGGTAAAGTTAAATAGTTGATTTCTATTTTATTTCACAAACTTATATTAATTAATTATCCTGATTCCTCTAGAATAACTTAATTACTCATAATAATTAAGAATATAAAAGAAATTTAGCATTTTTTTGGTCAAGAATGCATTAATTTTAATAGATCAAAAAATTTCATACTTTAATAGATCAATAAAAACAAATAGATCAAAAAATTGGTCAATGTTTTTGGTTTTATAAATGCTTCAACTTTCAAACATTTAAAACACCAGCCCACACACAAGCCAGGCCCAAAACAGAAATACAAAGCAGTATCATACAACCAAGAAGCGCATGCTGTACCGGATCAACACTCTAGTTATACATAGGACAAAAGCCCAAACACTAGTTTTTAAAATTAGCATGGCTATTTAGTAAAAATAGTTTTGTAAGAAATATAATAAATATACTGGAAGCTAAACTGTAGGCACCGATTAACACTACACACCAAGTGTCTTATTTTGTTTTTCTTACTTTTCTTACCATCTAACATTTCTCTTAAAATATATGAAAATAATAAGTTGTCCTTAAAGTTTGTGATATCCGTTAAATTAATTCCTAAAACTTTAGAGCATCCACAACGAGGGTTTCTTATCTCTTAAGAGTTGGAATCTTATAGGTACCTCTATTATGGAGATTGAAAAATGGGTACATATTAAGATGAAACTCTTGAACAAGAAACCATCTCTCCTTTGACACAGGGATCCACACATTTACTTTTCATATGTCATAATATAAATTACTGTTAAAATATAAAATGATAAAAAGTTAGTGGGGCCTATTTAGTAAATTTTGTTGGGATTCTGGGTTGGAGAGATGCAATTTTTATATAAGTACTACTATTAAAAAATTAAAAATGAGTGAGACCCATTTAAGTACTCAACTTGGGTTTCTCCACTTAGGATACTCTTACACGTAGTTATTTATAGAGACTAAGAATTTTTTTTAAAGATTTAGAGACCAATTTAGCAGATTTAACGATATTTGGGGACTATACTTTAGAGATCAAGAAGAATGCGGAGTCTAAGTTTAATTCAATTGTTAATTAACTCTCGAAGCTAAAAGAATTGAGACACGTGCGAAAATTTTTAAACCTCGAAGGATCAAAATATATATTAGGCTAAAAATAACATATAAGTTAGCTATCTCTTGTTTTTTTTTAAATCGGGTATCCTCTGCACGCAACTGCAAAGACTAATTCCCTGAGCCGGGTAGAGCCACGATGGCCGACAAATCTCTCCCTGAAGAGATTTAACACTGCTGCATGCCCAATGCTGGATTCGAACCTAGGACATTGGTTAAGCTGAAAGATACCCTTACTATCTCATCCAAGTGCTCTTGGGTGTTAGCCTTCTCTAGTTTAAGATTTTGGCACACTTCTTGAAGAAAATTATTAATAGTGTACATTTTATAAAAAATATTTCAGGATATATTAATATTTTACTTTTTATCTCCCCACTTAAATAATTTTTTGTTTATTTATTGAATATAACAATTTCTCATAATAAAAAATGATAAAAACAAAAAATAGGCAATTTTCATTGAATATATAAAACAATAATAGAATAGAAATAACTTAATTTTAAAACAACAAACAATCAATATCAAGGAGAGGGAATAACTATTTCATAATTAAAAACATTATATTTGTGTTAATTTATCCTCGCCCTCGTATTGAGTCTTTTAGTATATGGCTTTTATTTTTGAAAAATATATATGACATCCTCGGTTTGGGATGATGCAATTAAAAGAAAGGACAATAATATTACCAAAAAAAAGAAGAAAGGACAATAGAAATGTATAGAAAAGATGCATAAAAAAAAAAAAGAAATGTATAGAAAAGATGGAAATCCTTTGGATCCAATAAAGTGAATTTATGTTGACTTATATTCAAAAGACTTTAACTTATTTATGTAACAACAAAATTTTCGTTGCGGCTACTTGTCTGCCACAATATGTGCAATACATTCGTGCAATGAAAAGATGAGGCGGCAAACTATAGTGGGAAGGGAAAGACACTTGAGAGCAAAACTGGGTGGAGAATGGAACAATCTCACTACTAGTGTACTGGGAGAGCTTCCATGATTTTCATGAATCTTTTCTTCGTCAAAAAGATTTAGGTGAGTCCAAAAAAAAGAGATTTGAGGAACCGCTACTAAGTGGATACTGCGAACTAATAACACGATCCGCAAAAATAATAAATTAAACTTCGTTTTATAATGTTAAACCGCTAGCGATTAGCGGATAGTTTTTAGTAGTATATACGTTCGTGGTAAGTTTTTGGACAATTAACCTCCCCAAAAATGTGGGAAACAACAAACGCCATATATTGGCGATAAGCTTCACACAATTAATTGATCTTAGGTTAAGTTGCTAAGGAATGTGCTTTTGAGAAAAAGCTAAGACCCCCAACCGAGAATCTGTTTCAAACCACGGAGAATTCCAACCCTTATTAACAACAAACTCTATTTGATCTTAGGTTAAGTTTCCTAATTTACTAGCACCTCTATTTGATTTTTGCTTCAAGTTCTTTCTCTGAGATTTTAATACTACTTCAAAATCTTCACATATCATGTTGAACAAATGCAAGAGCTTCATTATCCTCAATAATGTTGAGTTTTCCTGGATACCAAATACTCTGACGTGGTGAATGCAAAACAACACTTTGCTGCAGAACACTTAGCGGCAAAGATGCACACTGCGAAACATCCTACGGCAGAAAAAGACACCGCTACGAAGGATCACCATACTGAAAAACACCTTTTTGTGTGTAAACCAGATATCCTCTATGCGCAATTGCAGAGACTAATCCCTCGAGCTGGGTAGGACCACAATGGCTGGCAAAGTTCTCCCTCAAGAGATTTAACACTGCTGCATGCCCAAGCCTGGATTCGAACCCAGGACATTGGTTAAGCTGGAAGAGACCCTTACCTTCTCATCCAATTGAGACACATAATCATTCCTATTTAAAGAAATCGCATTCTTAATTAAATCTCATCTTATTTTGTCTCTTCTTAATTACCATTTTCTACTCATGATCTATGCTTCGTTGTCTATTAGATGGGCATTTACCTTTAAAATATCTTTGGAAAATGAGGGCAACTCACTAGCTAGCATATTGTCATTAATTCAATTATTAACCTTTCTACTTTTCTCTTATCATGTTCCTAGGTAAAGGCTTGTGTTTGGGACAAGAAAAAAAATGCTTGATTATTATCCAACAAAGAGTTGACTGCATGTATGAAAAAATCATCAATCTTTCCATTAGAAGATCATGCTTTCGTGTCACCAAACATTTTGATTTTAAACATGAAATAGGAGTGCCATAAAAAAAGAAGTTAAGAAATGCAATTTGTTAACATATCGATTGTCATTAGGTAAGGTAGCAACTATGGACATTGGCATATTCAGATAGTGACAGAGTCACACAAGGATGTATAAAGTAACAAAAAAGAGGCATGAGATGATCAATTGAGCTAAAAGCATGTAAGCAAACGAGGTAAAATAAAAGAACTTGGAATCATAGCAAAACGCATGAGAAAAGTAAAACTATGAATCATTTGTTAAAGAGGAAACGAAACGAGTCTTCCATCTTAAAATGGATCCTTAAAATGGGATTTTAGAATTTGGGTTTTTGTCCCCCAATTTCACACATTGTTGTAATTTTGGTCCAAACCCATATTTTTGACCCAAAAAATGGTGATTTTGTGTATGCAAAGTCATGATTTATGGCCTCAAAAGTGTTAATATTTTGGATTTCCTCTTCATAATTGAAATTTGGGCAAAAAAAATCAACATTTTGGGACCAAAATAAGTTATAACCAATATTGCAACAATACCTGAAATTGGAGAACCAAAACCTGAATTTTAAAATGCGGGAACTAAACTCCCATTTCAGGTAAAACAAGAGGACAAAAATCCAATAAAGCCGTAAAAAAAAAATCCAATAAAGCCTAATTTTAATAGCTTACCAATATAAAATAACTTGGTCAAAGTTCAACAAGTTTCGTTGAATTATCAAACTCTCATTTTGATGTGTAAATTAGTTTTTGGTGCATAACTTTGAAGAAACGCCACTATGATGTAAGCACTAGTCAAAATATTATATATTTTTTAAAATATCTCCCGATGTACCTTAACATATTTTCAAGTAACGAATAGGTTTCTTATGTTTTTTGTAACGAATAGGTCTCTTATATTTTTAAAACGTTGCACTGTTATCCTTTTTAACAGTATTTGTTTAACTCCGTTACAAAAACGCCTATCTGGCTTTTAGAGTGCTCACGTGACTTTTTTTTATGCTTATGTGGCAAATTTATTTGCTGACTCATTATTTTTAATTAAAAATTATAAAAAATCCTCTTCTTCTTCTTCTTCTTCTTCTTCTTCTTCTTCTTCTTCTTCTTCTTCTTCTTCTTCAAGAAAAAAGGTGCAGTGGCCATGGAACTCTACCATCCTACTTCCTCCAAACGTGTTTTCCATCATCTCGCCACGGCTAGCCTCCAAATGTCGTCCCCTAACTCGGATTTCGCCGCTAGTTCTAATTCTGGCCTCGATTTCACCGATTGAGGCGTCGTTTGTCAGTTACAGCCACACCGTACCTGTTAAAAACGAAGAAGAAATGAAGAATTCATCTATGTTAACATTACCTTGTAACTGAAATCGCCTCTGAAGTGGAGTGACCAAATCTATTAACACTACCCTGTAACCGAATCTGTCAAAAATGCACTCTAAATGGTGTGACCGAATCTGCTAAAAACGGAAAGGAAACTCATATTTGCTTTTAAAACAAAACCCAAAATTGCTGTGAACGTCATGCAATCGCGTACGTTTTCTTTTTTCTTCATAAAAAGGAAACCCGGTCCTTTAAACGAAACCCAGATTTGCTGTGAACGAAACCCAAAACTACTTTGAACGATTCTAGGAGGTAGAAGATGAATAACATGAGGTAGAAGATGATGAATAGTAACAGAGAGGTATTTTGGGTTTTTTATGTTTTGAATAAATAATTAATTCTTAATTAAAATCCTAGGTGGACCTGCCACATCATCACCATTTTGCCACATTAACATCCACGTTAGCGTCGTCAGTGACTTTAAGGTGATAAAAGAACAATATTGAGTCCACTAGTTTAAGTTCTTTTGTCTATTATTAGCCCAAATAAATATGGTTATTTTTGTCCACTTGTTTTGAGCCCTCTATTTTACTATTGAAAATTTTAGTCGCTTATTTTATTTATTTGGTAATTTTATTCTTGTACTTTTTAATTGTGTTTTTCCGTCCCTCAATATCATGAATTATTTGAACTTATAGTCTTTAAAATTCGGAATTTTTTGGAAATTTGGGGACCAAAATTGCATAATCCACAATTTTTGAAGCCAACAGTGCAATGAAAATAATCACAGAAATCAAAATTGCCAAATTGGGAGAGCAAAATCACCAAAATAAAATATATAGAATGGTCAAACTCGCCAATCTAAAAAAGTTAGGAGATAAAAAATGCAAGTAAACCTTTATTCCCTTCCTTAATCAAAATTAGAACAGTATTATTGACAAATTTTATGCTAACTCCACCATTGAATGTAGCTTCCGTAGGGAAAGTGCGTCCGGTGTGTTATTTAGGGAACCAATATTTGAACATAGTTCGAAACTCTAATAATATTGGAAGAATTGTGAACTTCTACTTACAAGGGCATTGTTCATTGTCGCTATAGTTTAGAACAATTTGTAAACCACATGAAACACTTCACCTAAAAATTAACTCTAGATTAAATCTTTCAAATAAAGTCTCGAAGTGAATACAAACGTGGGATAATGTGGGGGTCCCTATAATCATCTTCTCTCCATGCGTCCAAGAACATACTTTATCAAAAGGCTACTACTCTCGTTGACCATCACAAAATTTATTGGGCTTCCTCCCTTCAAATAATTACAAGGTAATGGACCATTAACAACCTAATAAACCCACAATAGTATGAAAGGGAAAATTGAAGGACTACTCATGAGTACTTATGGCCACATAAATCCAAAACATTTCCAAGTGTTCTCATAATCCACCATGACTAATCAACATCATATTTTAGCCTCGAATAGATTGATGGAAAATGAAATTTGGTTATAGACTTATAGTAGAATTATATCTCGATAGAATCCTTAGCTTCAAATCTCACCAAGAGTTTGTTTCATTAAAGTAAAACAAAAACAATGTGCAATAATAATTTTTCTTCTAATTAAGGAAACACAAATGGGCAGACCACATTTATGCTCTAATTTATGGGGTGAAAATTAAAAGTAGGATATGGATGCATTATTTTCTGAAATTGATGGATTTAAGTTCAGATTTTTGTTCATAGGACCATCACATGCGCTTGAGTAAGACATACGACAGCATTGTGTGATTAACCATCATAGAACAAAATCACAATTCATTTTGCTTGGATTTGCATTTAGTAAAATAAAGGTTAAACATTAAGTATAAAATTAATAACAATAAACCAATCAATTGTAAATTCTAGCAATATATTTAAAAGAAGAAGCTACCTATATCTATACATAGTATACCTATTGTAAGGGCGGATACCCACGGAGAGGAACATTACAACACTTGTATGCTTTTAGCCGGAATCTTATTAAAAATGGAAGCATATGGGTTGGTTCGAATTAATATGGAATTATTTTTCCATTCTCTTTCTAACCGAGCCTCTCGATCTATCATTATACCTCTAGAAGTAAAAGAAATTACAATCCCCATAGGTACACACAACAGCAGACTTACACTTATCCCTAATAAAAAACTAAAATTACACTTATCCCTAATAAAAAAAATTGCATACCGTGAAAAAAAGAAATTAAACCCAATCCATACTATAACATACTCACACAATCACTCACATCAATTCACCTCCCTCCCGTATGCATAGAGGGAAATTATGAGTTATGTAATTTATTTAATTAAAAATATAAAGTTTTTTATTTTTATTACATTTTAAGTGATGCGTGGTTTTTTTAAAAAATTGCTGCCTAACCCTGGCGCTTAGATCCGCCATCGAGTACACATGAAGATTTTTCTTACATATCTACATATTTTCATGACTACCAATTTGGCATCACTTCAAAATAAGTGTTTTAAAAACTAGGTTTAAATAGTTATTACCCCCCTGCAAATATAGCCATTATCCAGTTACCCCCCTGCAAAAAAAACTTTTAAAACAAACCTTGCAAAATGTAAAGTTATCCAGTTACCCCCCTGCCGTTAAATTTTCTGTTAAAATATGTAAAATGTCACATATCCAGTTACCCCCTGCCACGTGTCACCTTATTGTTGGGCCTCTGTGACACGTGGCACTACATGCCACATCAGCATCCTATGTCACCACTGCCACATGGCACTGGCATGTGCCACGTCAGCAACCAATGGATGGCTGCTACGTGGCACTGACTTGGCATTGGGTGAATAGTGTGTTACTAAAAAAATACAAGTTTTGGATAACATGGGATTCGAACCCTTGACCCCTCACTAATGCAAATGAATTAATACCACTAAGCCACATTCACATTTGTGAAACTAATTCCAGCAACAAATATATATTAGATATTTAGTTATTATTTTGAACAAATCTTCATCTTCATCATCAAATTTTCATCAGATCTGGAAACGAAACCCAGAATCTGAAATCAAAACAAAATGAAATCTGTAAAAACGAAATATCTGAATTGCACAAGATCTGAATCTGAATTGCACAAAATCGAACAGAAAATCTGAATCGCACAAAAACGAAACAGAAAATCTGAATCGCACAAGAACTCCCAAACGAAGCGAAACGAACTTACGCGGATCAAGAACAAGATCTAAATCTGCAAGAACGCAAATTCACATACAGAGAACGAGAATGAGAACAGAAACAAAACAAAACAAAAGAACGCTAATCAAGCAGACAAACTAGCGAAAACGAAAGAGACATGAACTAAAGAGATGGAAGAAACTAGACGCTAACAGAAACGAAACGATACGCAAACAAAAGAAACAAGGAAAAAAAATTAAACAGGATGCAAACAGAAACAAAAATCGGAACCTAAATCTGATACCCAAAATGAAATCAAAACAAATTAAAATCGGATGATTTTCATGATTTTCGTTTGTTTCAATTTTCGTTTTCATGATTTTCGTTTTCATGATTTGAGATGATTTTCGTTTTCTGGGTTTTGTTTCAGGAAGAAGATGATGATTTGAAGAAGAAGAAGAAGAAGAGTTAATTAATGTAATATATATTGGTAGTTGTGTTAAAATACACAGATTATGTTGTGGTGTAGTGGTAATTGAGAGTGAGTTTCATGTTGAGGTTGTGGGTTCAATCCCCAATTGTGCCAAAATTTAATTTTTTTTAGTAACACACTATTCTCTTCGTTGCCAAGTGAGGTGCCACGTGGCAGCCACTCATTGGTTGCTGACATGGCATGTCAGTGCCACGTGGCAGTGGTGACATAGGATGCTGACGTGGCATGTCAGTGCCACGTGTCACAGAGGCCCAATAATGAGGTGACACGTGGCAGGGGTAACTGGATATGTGACATTTTACATATTTTAACAGAAAATTTAACGGCAGGGGGATAACTTTACATTTTGCAAGGTTTGTTTTAAATGTTTTTTTTGCAGGGGGGTAACTGGATAATGACTATATTTGCAGGGGGGTAATAACTATTTAAACCTAAAAACTAAACCAAACGGTTTAAATGGTTAAACTTTGAACCATCCTAATCTACGGTCCAATTGTTTTTGCGGTTCAACATCTTGTTCATGCTGGTTTGAGTAGTTTAAAGGAATTGAACTATGACTCAAATCTCACTCGTCTAGCCCCCCTTGGCCTTTCCTTTGTCTTCTTTTTTTTTTCTTTTTTTTAATAGAATTAGTGGAAGTACTCTTTTTCCTTCTTAATATTTTTTTACATATGATTTTAACGAAACTTCTTTCCTTCTATTTGCTATAAGAAATTAAAATACTGAAATTGGTTTCCAATTTTGATATATCTATCACTTAGCGATGAAAACAGTGAAATTAGTGTCGACTCTAGGTCTCTTTTCTCTAATTTCCATCAATAATTCAACTTTTTTTGGAAGTGCTATATGATCATAATCCATAAATACATGGTCTCAGAAAACGTGACATGTAAAAATCATCAATCAAACTGTTTTTGGTTGTGTAGCCACATGTGTAGGTATAACAATTAGGACCATGTTTAGTCTCTCATGATGAACATCTTGGTCAATATCATGAATTTCAGAAAAGTCCACAAAATATGTATATATAATATAGAGCCTATGATTGTTCCAACTTCCAACTCTCAATAACAACAAAAGATATAATGATTTTCAAATGTTCTAAACGCCAAATGATTTTTTTTTACCTATCTGCATCATCACAAGCTTATAATGAGCCTGCGATATGCTGCCAGCTAAAAAAATATATGCATGTGATACAACAAGTCAATTTTAAAAGTAAAACAGTAGCACAAGTTAGTGACATTTTTTAATATATCTAATGATGAGATAACATGTTGACTTATATAGAATGGACCACATGCTTCTTATTTGGACAAAGATATATCCAATCCCTGACTCCCAACTATACATAGCTGTTAATGTACATTATGACAGTTTTCTGTTAATATGCAAATCGTTATACTTATATATATTATATTATATTATATTATTTTGTCAGAATTAGCATGTGCTCGGTATTCAGTACAACTCCTTGATTCCCCTCAAAACCCGCAAGTCTAGCTGCAACTATATATCGATATATAGACAGAGAGATAGAGATCATCGTTCATAACAGTATATTATTATTTGAATTTAAGTGTAATATAGCACTTCTGACTAATTAAATATTGACATGTACTAGTCATTTAGGTTAAGAGTCTCGCATCGGATATGATACGACCGAAAAAAGAGTTTATACATAGGAAACGTCTCTCAATCTAAAGTTGATTTTGTAGGGCTGAGTTAAGTCCAATCCAAACTCTAAGATGGTATCAGAGTCTATCCAAGATCCGTTGGATAATCCTCAATCGACTCACTCGAATCACACTCTAGTTGTCCAGTCCTCCTCACTTTACAAGTCGATTTTGTATGGTTCAATTAGATCCAACTCATATTCCAAGAATTTCAAAAGTCACACATAACATGGTTTTTTTTATGGTGTAAAAAGTACACATTTTTTGAAAAGCAAACATAACTATATATATATATATATATATAGCCGAGCACAAGTGGTACTCAACCCATATACAAATGAGGAAAAATAGTCCCACACCCACACACAAGAGAGTCACACAAACAGAAACTAACAAAAGCATACCACGTCGCGCGCGGAAGCATTGAATATTAATTCTAAGAACTGCTGATTTGGGACTGATATTCAAAATAGAACTAAACAACACGTCACTAGCAAATGTTTATTGTGATGGGAACGCATGTTAATGTTTTAAGGATGTGTATTTATGAATATGATGGAAGCAATGAACGTGGTCAAACAAATTCAAATGAGAACAGGAGACCTGAACTATAAGTGGAAAATGGACAAGTTAAGGGGCATGCACGCGTTAATTATTTTTCATGATAAAAAGAAAGGGAAATGAAGAGAAAAAGTAAGTGGGCAAGGATGACCCACATGGAAACGTTATGGAAAATCCTCTGTCTCTCTTTGAGGCAAGTCATCATCAAGCACGGCGTTCATATATGTAAACAAGTTTAACGATGTTGAGCTTGCCAAGATGATGTAGAACCACCACCTTTTTCGGCGTGCAGTGAGGGCTTCAGCTCCTCAGTATTTGTTTCACATTCATCTACATTTCAGCACGTACCCTTTTGGTCTTTTTGCACAAACTTTCACACTAATATGTAATAATAACTTTGTTGGAGAGTTAAGGATACAAAAGAGTTTGAAGCAGAAGTTTTAGGTTTGAATATTATAAACTTACATTTTCCTCTTTTATGATTAATTAACTACTCATATTTGTCTATAAAAAATATAATAATAACTCGAAAGTATATAAGTGAACTAAAGGTATAAACTAGAACATACTTTTAATATAATTAAAAATTTATTTAATCGCAGTTTCTATCTTGAACACAAGGGGTCCTCTCTCCATTGGTTGAGATACCCTCCAAAAGTCTTGGAGGGGAGATATACCTATACAAAATGCTCGAGTCGGATAAAGATTTTATAGGTTTTACGAAAGTGTGAGAAAAAGCCCTTTATAGTAGATTTGATTACTCATAAGGGATCTCAAATGAATATATGTGAATGCTCCGATTAGTTAGCACAACTATGGCTCTTAGTTTTCGATGGTTGAATACGTCTCCAATGGTTTGGTAAGGGACGGTATCTGTAGAAGGCACTCTAATATCCTTCAAATTCCCTTGCTAATCTCATTAGTGAGGAGGGAATTAACGAGGGAACCAGTCCCTCGCTAATGACCAATTTTTTTGTAGTGTACATGAGCGAGCTCGATCGAGGCACGAGTAACCCAATTTGATAAGCTTTCTATCCAAACTACTTTGGTTTTGAATACTCTTACAGGGCATCCCTCCGATCCAACTCTCAGCTCATTCGAGGTTAGAGCCCGACGAGCGACCTAAGAGCTCAATACCCTTACACAATATGTATAAAAAGAAAAGAATGTTGAATTTTTAGATTGGCTACGAGAATAAGGCAATTTGTGCTATTTCTCCTGTTGGACCTTATTATTTTTAGAATGTACATGTGGAGTTTGTCAGAAAAAAAAAAATGTACATGTGAAATAGTCATTGAGACTTGATTTATTTCTTTCTTTGATGGGTGGCCAAGCCTAAAGTGTCATAAGTCTAAAGGATGGTACAACAACAAAATTAACAGAAATATACAATGAACATCCTTGTGAATGAGAAGAATTCATGGAATCTACTTGTGTTTCAGAATTTTCATTTATCACATTGTTGTTCACATGCTAATTGTCTGAACTTAAATCTAGTAGGGAATCAAGCTTAACATAACAATGCCCCATTGTGTGTTCGAGTTTGCTGCACAAAGTACACATTTTGGTTGCCCCATTACCTCTTCTTTTGTGAATTTCCCCCTTTCACTTTTAATTGCTTCATCTGCATTATTGCTTTCAAGAACCCTGGTTATTCATTTTGATGGATCACCCTATATATGTCCCCTTGATGAACTTTTTAGTTTTGAAAAACAGTTACAGCTATGTTATATTTAGACTTTACATTAATGAGAAGATGATTCTTTTAATTTTAAGTGGTGTCAATTGACAAATTTCACCCTGGAAAAATCACCATATATGATAGAACAGTATTATTCAAGAATTACGTCTATATCAAAAAAAGAAGAATTACTTCTATATCATTTTATAAATTTTGATAACTCCTAATTAAGATACTTAACTCATTAATAACATAATAACCACGTCATTAAATGATAATAATCATAATATACAACACATTTTTTTCGGACCATCTACGGAATGTCTCAACACTTATAACGAAAGACTAATATTCGCTCATGCTTAGAGGAAAATTTTGTAATGGCCGACACCGAGTTTGTCATTGCGGAAATCAAACCTAGGATCATCAAGTAGACCCCGTGTCTCATAGTAATTTATGCCACTGAGCCAACGTTGTTAGTTATAATATAAGACTCTCCTTCATATGTTCAAAATAAATTCTTAAATAAGTCCACCTTCTCCATAGTCCATACACGTCCCTTCTCCTTGTTGAACTTAATAATAATGGATAAAGAATATTCTCTTCCAGGAACTCATCCCTTTTTTGTTTTTTCTTTCTTTCTAATTCTAGTTTTCAGCAATTGGTGTTCACGTTCTTCATACATTGGACACTTGAGATGCCAGTGCTTATTTTGGTCTGTTACATTATTAATCCTGCAGTGGAGAATGTACTAATTTGCATATTAAAATGAGTGCAAGATAGAAATAAGTGGAAGGTTTGAAAAGAAGCACCACTGATATCAACTCAAGCTTCCCTGTTCAGTAATGTATCGATTACCAATTTGGGATACCGGTTAAGACCTTCCGGCCGGCCATTAGGTTGAATCATTTTTCATTTCTCAGTAGTACGACAGAACATTTGGGACCCCTTGTGAAACTTATAGAGAGATGAAAAGTTGGTGAACATCATTGCGAGCGCACGTTTTCTTTAGGATCACTAGTGGAAAAAAGACATTTAGCGTCGGTTAAATTGGACATTTAGCGTCGGGTGGTTATCACCCGATGCTAAATATTAGACATTTAGCATCGGTTATTTAACCGACGCTAAATGTCACATTTAGCATCGGGTGTTCATTAACCCGATGCTAAATGTCACATTAAAAACTATTCCAGATGGCTAAAAATGACATTTAGCATCGGTTGTTTGAAACAACCGATGCTAAATGTATCAAAGGGGACATTTAGCGTCGGTTGTTTGAAACAACCGATGCTAAATGTCAGTTTTGAGGACTTTTAGCATCGGTTGTTTGAAACAACCGATGCTAAAAGTATCAAAGGGGACAATTAGCGTCGGTTGTTTGAAACAACCGATGCTAAAAGTCCTCAAAACTGACATTTAGCATCGGTTGTTTCAAACAACCGACGCTAAATGTCTCTAAACGTCATTTGATAATGACATTTAGCATCGGTTGTTTCAAACAACCGTTGCTAAATGTCATTTTACACATTTTGGTTTTTTCCTTTTTTATCCATACGAACCCTGTTGTTTAGCATACACAACAGAAACCATACAGCATTGTTCAGAATTGTTCAGAAACCGCAACCATGCATATATACAAACAACAACCATACAAATGACCAATTCACATAAATGACCATTAATTCACATAAATGACCAATTCACCTAAACAACAACCATGCATATATACAAACAGCAACCATGCATATACAACAGCAACCATATACAGCATTGTTCAGAATTACAAAATCTTCAGAATCAGAAAGTGTTAAAAAGTGTATCCTTTTGCTCATTCCGAATCTTCATAAAGAATTCTGACCAAAGGAGACGAACCTCAAAAATCTCCTCTTCGGTGTATGCTTTTGAGTTATTAAATACCTACAAGTTTAAAAATTACTCAAACAAATCTCCTCTTGCGGCTAGCCTTCCACAGCTCATGACGCTCTGGAGATGTAGGCTTCACCTCCAAATCAGGATCATCAGACTCCTCCTGGATTTTTTTGATTTGTTATTCTTTCAAATCCTGCTTCAACTTTTTATAACCACCTGGCCCCATTGTGTGGTTGTATTTATTATTTTTTTGAATATTCTTGGCAGCTTGTCTGTTAGCCTGTTACAAAGAACAAACACCACCATATTTACAACATATCATTAATATTTAAGAAATTAAAATAGTTATAGTTAAAACAATATATACCACAAACTCCTCAGTAATGCGACTGTTATAAAATGCGGCCCATGTCTCGAGAGATATACTGCTGTACTTGTGACATAGATTTTTTTGACCATCATTAATATCCCCACTACCAAAGACGTATGTTCTGGTGAGAGTTGTCTTGAACTGTTTCCAACAAAGATTGATATGAGACATCCAAGTCTTCTTGAATTCATTACTCTTGGGAACATCAAATGTTAGCTTTACATCATCCCAAGCAATCTTTTTTGTCTCCTCATCAACCTCATTCCAGCTCATGGGCAATATGCTTATCTTTGTTCGTGCAACCACCCCTAAATAGGTCTTGAATTTGTTAGCATACGGACCAATAAGACCGCCTTTACTATCAATTTCCACTCTGTATTTTTGACCATCTGGGCACCTAGAAGTGAAGTTTTTTAATGAAGTTGGACGTCTTGTATTCTTTTTTGAAGACATGATAGCTGAACTTAAACAAGGGAAACAATATATATCAGCAACTATATAAATCAAAATTAAAACCTTTAGACATAGCAACTATATCAGCAATTAAGATTCTGAACAAAGGAGCCTATAGAACCTATATAAATCAACTATACAGCAACTATACAGCAACTATATAAATCAAAACTAAAACCTATAGAACTTAAACAAAGGAATCAAAATTTAAACAAAATATATCAGCAACTATATCAGCAATTAAGAAAAGAAGCCTAAAGATTAAAATAAAAATAGCGAAACACTCACAGTGAACGAAAACGAACAAGATACAACAACACTCCCAGTGAACGAAAACGAACTTAGGGTTTCAAGCGGAGAAAGCGAAAACTAAGGGAGAGGAAGAGAGAGTGAAGATGCTTACCAAATGTAGAACGAAAACGAAGAAGAGAGGAGCAGAGATGAGTTTGTGACAGATCCTTCGAAAAATGATGAGAGGAGCGAAATGCTTGAAGATTCTGAACAATGATGAGTTTGGTGACAGAGCCTTCGAAAATGGAGCGTCGCTTGTGTGAGGAAGAGAAGGGTTTATGTGAGGAAGAGAAGAGGTTTCGCTGTGAGAGGAATAGGGTTTCTCTGAGGGAGAAGAGGTTTCGCGTGTTTTGTGGAAAAAATTAAAACGGGGATTCGAATTTTAGTGTCGGGTGTTTAAACACCCGATGCTAAATGTACTTGCTTTAACACCCGACGCTAAATGTAAATGTCCAAAGCAAATACATTTAACGTCAGTTGTTTAAACACCCGACAGTAAAAGTAGGCGCGAAAAATGGAATCTTCCATTTAATTGCAAAAATGCCACCGGTCACACATTTAGCATTGGGTTTTCAAACAACCGATGCTAAATGATGCTTAATAATGTCATTTTTCCACTAGTGGATGAATCAATTTTTTTTTGGTATAAACTGGTACGCGCAACGGTAGAGATTAATTCCTCGAGCTGGGTAGGACCACAATGGCCGGCAAAGCTCTCCCTCAAGAGATTTAACACTGCTGCATGCCCAAGACTGATTCGAACTTAGGACCTTAGTTAAGCTATATTACTATTAAAGTGGGGCAAATTTTTTTTTTAATAACAAATATTTTATGAATTATCGCCGTCCATACAACACAATTCATCCCTACAATGAGCATGTGCAATACAAACCCCTCTGTCCCAACTGAACCGACCAGTATCTACAGAGCCTCGACCGAATACAACTAGCCAAGGTAATTCGAGAGTAAAAGAACTCCGGGAGGCGATTTCAACTCCGCATGCTCAAAATGCAGAGGAAGAACACAGAAAAATGAAGAAGAACATTTTCGAACTCAAACTCTGGAGGCGGGGGAAAAACAGCTACAAGAGAAACTAACTCACATGCGAAGAATTGCCTAGGTACTTGAAGCCACCAAAACTCCGATGAAAGCTTTTCAGCCATTATCAGCAGAGAATCAACACTACAAAAAAATTGCTCATTAGTGATAATTCTAGTTTATATAGAGTTAATTACGCATCTAAATCTAAACAAATTGTGAAATTCTCAACAATAATGTTTAATAAATATAGGAATATAAAGGGATAACAACATTCAAGATCAAAAGAAGGTTTTTACAAGCAACTTAGCATTTTTTATATATGTTGGTATTTGGATGTGTTTGTTCAAAAGCTACAGCATTAGATGCCCCAGCATTGGTGACACTGCAATGCCCCAGCATTGGATGACACTGCATGCACAACAAACCATAATGCCCAAAGCGCTCTCGAAAAATCAAAATGCCCCAGCACCCAAATGATGACGTCATGATACGTTCTCAAGAGGCAGATGCAAGCGGCCCATGTGCAACAAGTTTTGGGCGACGTTGCCGGGGATTGCCATTAATTTTTATTGAGTAGCTTTATAGTAATTTAGTGATTATATTACTCTGGTATTTTGTTTGAGAATGCTACAGCACTAGATGTCATAGCATATGCACAAGATCAAATCACCAGAATACAAATTAGATCCTGAGATAGAAAGAAGATTTAGAAGGTTGCGGAAACTTCAAAAACAGAGACTCAGAGGCAGTGGTAGAAACACAGTGGCTGAAGAAGGTGAAGGCTCTGCTCAAGGCTCAGGAAGGGGCTAAGGCAGAGGTTCTTTAGGAGGTGGCAGAGGTTTAGTACATGGCTCAGGTAGGGGACATCCAGGGTCACATCATGATACTAAAGATGAACACAGGCAGCAATTCATCAACATGGGACCTATAGGTATGATAAATGACAGGGATAGACCAATGAGAGACTATGTTATGTTTGATCCTCAAAACATGCAAACTAGCATAGTCAGACCTCACATAAATGCAACACATTTTGAATTTAAACCCATGATGTTCCAAATGCTTCAAACAGCTGGACAATTTAGTGGTTCTCCACATGAGGACCCTCATTTACATTTAAGGCAATTTTTGGAAGTATGTAGCAATTTCATCATTCCTGGTGTTTCAGAAAATGCTTTTAGATTGAAACTTTTTCCATATTCCTTAAAAGATAGAGCTAAGGCTTGGTTAAACTCTTTGGAACCTAACTCTATCACTGATTGGAATGATTTGGCTGAAAAAATTCTGGCAAAATATTTTCCACCTATTAAAAATGCCAGAATGATAAATGACATTACTTCCTTTAGACAAAAGGAATTTGAATCACTATTTGAAGCATGGGAAAGATGGAAAGAGTTTTACAATGGTTTGGAACCCCAAACCAGACTCATGCTGGATGCATCATCTGGAGGAGTATTATTGAACTCCTCTTACAGTGAGGCCTGTGAACTGATAGAAAGAATTGCAATCAACAGCTACAGTTAGCCCACAGAAAGGGTCAATGCTCAATAGAAAACAGCTGGGGTTCATGAGATTAGTGAAGTATCACCCCTATCAGCTCAAGTAGCCTCCCTTACCAACATGATTAAAAACCTCAGTTGCATAAATGCTCCAGCATCCAATGCTGCAGCATTAACAGAAACCACAGCAGCTGCAATAGAGCAAGCCCCTCCAGGATCAACTAGTTGTGTATATTGTGGAGGAGGACACTTGTATGAGGAATGTCCCAGCAACCCTATTTCGGTCAACTATGTAGGATACAATAAAAACAACAATCATTACTCAAACACCTATAATCCTGATTGGAAAAATCACCCTAATTTCAGATGGGGTACCAACAATGCCACAACACCCAATGCTGCAACACCAGCTACTCCACCATGATTCCACTCTCAAAACTACCAAGGACCACCTGCACCAGCAAATGATAACTCCCTGGAATCTATGCTCAAAGCATATATGGGCAAAACAGATACCTTTGTAAGTGAAGCAAGAACTGCAAGACAAGCTCATGATGCTTCAATCAAAAATTTGGAGAATCAGGTGGGGCAATTAGCATCAACTTTATACCAAAGGCCCAATGGATCACTACCATCCACCACAGAAGCTTCAACCCCACAAAAGCATGGTAAGGAGCAGGTAAAAGCCATCTCTTTGAGAAGTGGAAAAGATTTGACAGAACCATACGAAGAAGAAGGTGAAGGTAAGGAAGAAAAAGAAAAAAAATGAAAAAAATAGAAAAGACAAAAATTCAACCAATGTTGTAGCATCCAATGCTACAGCATCCAAAACTTCTTCTATACCACCACCAAGGTTAGTTCCAGAGTACCCTCCTCCTCCTTTTCCACAAAGGTTGAGGAAGGCTCATGAAGAAAAGAAATTTGGCAAATTCCGTGAGGTATTGAAGCAATTACACATCAATGTTCCCCTAGTTGAAGCACTTCAACAGATGCCAAATTATGCCAAATTCATGAAAGATGTGCTTACAAAAAGGAGATTGGGAGAATTTGAAACAATAGCCATGTCCAAAGAATGCAGCATGATCATGCAAAATAAAATCCCTAGGAAACTAAAAGATTCTGGCAGTTTCACATTTCCATTTTCAATTGAAAAAGTTTATAATGGTCGTGCACTATGTGATTTATGTGCAAGTATCAACTTGATGCCTAAATCCATATTCACACAACTTGGAATTGGAACTGCTAGACCAACCACTGTGACTCTTCAGTAAGCAGATAGGTCAATAACCTATCGTGAAGGAATCATAGAGAATGTTTTAATTAAAGTTGACATATTTGTGTTTCCTGCAGATTTTGTTATCCTTGATTTTGATGCAGATAAGGAGATACCAATCATACTTGGAAGACCATTCCTGGCAACTGGAAAGACAATCATTGATGTGCAGAAAGGTGAACTGACAATGAGGGTAAATGATCAAGAGGTGAAATTCAATGTTATGAATGCTCTAAAGTATCCTAATGAGGATACTGAGGAATGTTCATTTGTAGTCTCTTTGGATCAAGTAGTGCAGAGGCACTTCCACAAGCAACATGACCACTTAACCAATGCTCTAGCATTCATTGCTCCAGCATTCTCAGAAGAGGAAATTGTGGAAAAAGAAGCTCTGCTAGAATCAACGGTGAAAGAGGTTTGCCAAGAAAATATGAGTCCTTAGATCTTGAAGACTCTCCCCTCAAAAAAAGTGTTCCTTCAACAGCCAGACCTTCTCAACCTGAACTGAAAAAATTGCCCCAGCATCTGGAGTATGCCTTCTTAGGGGAAAATGATACTCTTCCTGTGATCATTGCTTCTGACTTATCACAAAAGCAGGAGCATGATCTCATTAATACCCTAAGAAAGCATAAAAAGGCATATAAAGGGAATCAGTCCTACAATATGCCTGCATAGAATTATCTTAGATGAAAACACCAAAAACAGCATTGAAGGCAGAGAAGACTCAATCCAATCATGAAGGAGGTTGTAAAGAAGGAAATTATTAAGTGGTTAGATGCTGGCATAGTCTACCCCATCTCAGAGAGTGCTTGGGTGAGCCCTGTGCAAGGTGTACCAAAGAAAGGGGGAGTGAGAGTAATAGCCAATGAAAGAAATGAACTGATACCTACAAGAACTTTCACAGGCTGGAGGATATGTATGGACTACAGAAAACTCAACAAGGCTACAAAGAAGGACCATTTTCTATTGTCTTTCATAGATCAAATGCTGGATAGATTAGCTGGTAAAGAATTTTATTGCTTTTTGGATGGCTATTCAGGCTATAACCAGATTGCTATAGTTCCTGAAGACCAACAAAAGACAACTTTCACATGTCCCTATGGCACCTTTGCATTTAGAAGAATGCCCTTTGGACTATGTAATGCTCCAGCAACATTCCAAATGTGTATGATGGCTGTAACATCCTAGAAATAATTAACTGAATTATTTGGATGTTAACCCAATTGAATTAATTTAGTACTTAATTGGTAAAATTATTGAGTGCTAAATATAATTATTAGATTGACATAGGATCGTTAATCGGATGATACGGGTCAAGGATGATTTAGAATCGAAATTAGAGATTAAGGACAATGTGGTAATTTGACCACGTTACCACTTATATATTAAATATATATATATATATATATATATATATATATATATATATATATATATATATATGAGTGAAATAAAAGAATTAAAGAAAGGAAAGAAAGAAGAGAACGAGAGACAGAGGGAGAGAAACAGAGAAGAGAGAAGAAAGAAAAGAAGGGAAAAGAAGAAAGAAGAAAAGAATGGGTATGAGAAAAGAAGAGGAAAAGGGAAAGACCTAGGTTCATCAAAACGTCTTCCCTCCAACACGAAAAATGTTCAGCATTCCTTCCTCTTCGATTTGGTACCAATTTCATCGCAAACAACTCTCTCTCTCTCTCTCACTCACTTTGCCATTTTTGAAAGTTTGAAGGAAATGGAGGTTTTCGATGGTTCAAGCTCAAGGATAGCTTGGGATGGTGTTTGGCGCAAACCCAAGGATGGTGGATCGGTGATTGAAGTTCGATTGAAAGATTGGAAGCTAGTTGGGTGAGTTGGGGTTGAAAATCAAGATTTTGGGGTTATGAGTAAATAGTGATTTTGAACTTGAAGATGATGAATAGTGTTGATGATTCAAGGATGATTAGGAGTGAACCCGAAGCGTATTGAGTGTGGATCGAAGTTCAATTTCGCGAATTTGAAGTTGGTTGGTGATTAGGGTTCGAATGGGGGATTTTGAGGAATTCGGTATTTCGGTCAAAAAATGCCTCGTGATTGAGAGGAAAGGTCGGAAGCGGACTTGGGCGTCGTCGGAGCGTGGAAGTTTATGCGGGGATTGTTCGTGTGGTTATGTGGAGATTTTGAAGTCTCGGTGATTTCATCTCGGTGTCGGCTCTCGCTTCGAGGGTGAGTTTTACTCATGCTTAGGATGTTTTCGCTTTACAATGAATTTTACTGATTTGATTTCGAGAGATTTTGACTTAAAAACCATTATTTGAAAAAATGTCGCGTTTTGATACAATTCGTTTACAATTAGTTTTTGATTGATTTGATTGATTGAGTGACTTTGATTGGGACTGTTTTTATGGTTGTCAAAACTGTTTTCAATCGGAACAAGAATCGGAATTGAGCGGAAAAGCGGATTTCGCGAGAAACCGCAAAATCTGCACTTTCCCAACACCCATCGCGTCGCAACCAGGCAAAATTTTGCAACGCAAATATTTCTGACTCTTTTCGCGTCGCGACGGTAGCAGTTCGCGTCGCGACGCTTTACAGTTTTTCAGCAACTGTACACTGATTTTGTTTACGCGATAACTTTTGATCCGGGAACCCGATTGAGGTGTTCTAAGATGCGTTTGAAAGCTTATTCAGAGGCCTAACTGAATATTCTATTTTTAAGGAAAAATGAACTGTTTTTGGAGACGTAAAATGTGTTGAAAGGTAATGAATTAGTATGCGAGAGTGAATGTGGATTTAAATTGTAATGTGAATTAAATGTTCAATTGATTGTCTGAGGTAATGAACCCTGATTTCATGTGTCTATAGATATATTTATTATATCGAGTTGGGTAACGACCCATGTTAACATACTAAGGCGGGGTAGTCATGCACTCTTACCTTAGGCTCCGTGCCAATTGGGAAACACCATTGGTAAGGGGGTTCACCGGGGATATAGCAAAGTTGCAGTCGGTGTTATATTAAAAGTTGTTGTGCGATACACCGGGGATATAGCAAAGTTGCATTCGGTGCCGTACTTTGTTTGTTGTGCGATACACCGGGGATATAGCAAAGTTGCAGTCGGTGCCATACTTTTTTGTCGTGCGATACCGGGAATATAGCAAAGTTGCAGTCGGTGTCGTACGGTGTCATAATAGGTTCACCGGGGATATAGCAAAGTTGCAGTCGGTGACCTGTTAAATTAATCATAAATTATAATTTGACCGAGAGTGTTAGTAGGGGTCTCGGTAGGACTCACTGACATTGTATCTCATTGTTTATATGTTGTTGTTTTACAGAGGAAAAGGGACAGAAGAAACCGCAGAGGCACGAGTATGTGGCCCCGGGAGATGGATGATGACTTAGCTTTATGTTTATGTTTATTTTCCTCCTGTTGTCTATGTATCACAACACTATGGCTTTAGTGTGATGTTTTTAGATTTCCGCTTTCTTGTATGATACTGAATACAATAGTTGCTGAATATTATGGTCTGAGAACCTTTTTATGGCCTTATGTGTAATAAGACTGCTTGGTTGTTATTCAGTGAAAATCTATGTTGCAGTGTTCAGTAATTATGCAGGACTTGTATATCTCTGATGTGTTACTAATGTGCACTCGGGCATTTTTAGTCGATAAAAATATCGGGGTGTTGCAATGGCAATATTCTCTGACTTCATAGAGCAATCCATGGAAGTTTTTATGGATGATTTCTCAGTATTTGGTGAGACATTTCAGCTCTGCTTGGCAAACTTAGAAGAAATACTCAACAGATGTGAAGAAACCAACTTGGTCCTAAATTGGGAGAAGTGTCACTTTATGGTCCAAGAAGGCATTGTGCTAGGTCATAGAATTTCAAAAAAAGGGCTGGAAGTAGACAAAGCAAAGATTGAGGTGATAGACAAATTATCTCCTCCAACAACTATCAAAGGTATCGGAAGCTTTTTAGGTCATGCAGGCTTCTGTAGGAGAGATTTATCAAGGACTTCTCCAAGATTTCAAAGCCATTATGTCAACTATTGAAACATGATGTGCATTTCAACTTTGATGAATCTTGCTCAAAAGCATTTCAGAAACTCAAAAGAGCATTAATCACAGCACCAATTATAGTTACACCAGACTGGAGTAGACCATTTGAATTAATGTGTGATGCTAGTGATTTTGCTGTAGGAGCTGTCCTAGGACAAAGGTATGATAAAATCTTTCATTCTATATATTATGCTAGCAAAACACTTGTGGAAGCTCAAATAAATTATACTGTGACAGAAAAAGAATTATTAGCAGTGGTATTTGCTTTTGATAAGTTTAGATCATACTTAGTTGGAACCAAAGTGATTGTTTATACTGACCACTCAGCCATTAAGTACTTAATTTCAAAAAAAGATGCAAAACCAAGGCTAATAAGATGGGTTCTCCTCATTCAAGAATTTGATCTTGAAATTCATGATAAAAAGGGGGTTGAGAACCAAGTAGCTGACCATTTGTCTAGACTTGAAAGTGAAAGAGCAGGAACAAAAGAGGGAGAAATCAAAGAAAGTTTTCCTGATGAGAAACTACAGGAAATTAATGTGACAGCATCTAGTGCCCCAGCATCCAATGCAGGAGTATCAAATGCTGCAGCACCATGGTTTGCTGACATAGTAAACTTTTTAGCAAGCAGAGTGGTGCCAGTTCACATGACATACCAGCAAAGGAGAAGGTTCTTCCATATAGTTAAACAATACTATTGGGATGACCCATTTCTCTGTAAAAAGTGTCCTGATTAATTAATGAGAAGATGGTTGGCAGAAGAAGAACAACAATCAGTGCTACAGGATTGCCATGCTGCCCCTTATAGTGGACATTTTGGCAGCACCAGAACAGCAGCCAAGGTACTACAATCTGGTTACTATTGGCCAACATTATTTAAAGATGCATATCAAATAGTCAAGAACTGTGATAAATGTCAAAGAGTTGGAAATATCTCAAACAAACATGAGATGCCATTAACCAACATATTAGAGATTGAACTCTTTGATGTATGGGGAATAGATTTCGTGGGACCATTTCCTCCATAATTTGGAAATCTATACATCTTTGTGGCTGTGGAATATGTTTCCAAATGGGTAGAAGCTGTGGCATTACCCAACAATGATGCTAAATCTGTGAGCAAGTTCCTATAGAAAAATATCTTCACCAGATTTGGCACTCCTAGAGCCATCATCAATGATGAAGGTTCTCACTTCTGCAACAAACTGATAGAAGCCCTTCTTTCCAAATATGGGGTGAAGCACAAAATTGCCACTGCCTACCACCCTCAAACAAGTGGACAGGCAGAATTATCTAATAGGGAAATTAAAAGGATACTTGAAAAAATGGTTGGACCCACAAGGAAAGATTGGTCTCTACATTTGGATGATGCATTGTGGGCTTATAGAACTGCATTCAAAACACCCTTGGGAATGCCACCCTACATATTAGTATATGGCAAGGCATGTCATCTTCCTGTTGAGATGGAACACAAGTCGTATTGGGCAATCAAAAAGGTAAATTTTGATCTTACAAAAGCAGGTTCATCAAGGCTGCTACAATTAAATGAGCTAGAAGAAATCTGACAATTTTCATATGAAAATGCTGAAATACAAAGCAAAAACAAAAGCTTGGCATGACCAAATGATACAAAAAAAAGAGCTAGTGGAAGGAGAGCTTGTCCTATTATACAATTCCAGGCTAAAACTATTCCCAGGCAAGCTAAAATCAAGATGGTCAGGACCATTCAAATTAATGAAAATATACCCTCATGGTGCTGTAGACTTATTTGATGAAGTTTCAAAGACAACTTTCAAATTTAATGGACAGAGGGTCAAGATGTACTATGGTGGACAGATTGAGAGGAATAAAGCCACCATCCATCTTCAAAATCTCTAAAGCTAAGAGATAGTCAGGCTGAACACTCTTAAATCAAGCGCTTCCGGGAGGCAACCCAAGATTTTGAATTATTAATTAAATTTTTTAGTTGATTTTATGTTTTAGGTAGGGGGAGTGCCGTAGCATGCGATGCTCCACCATTGAAAGAAGAATGATGCTCCAGCATCAACAGAAATATGGGGCTCCAGCATTCGGCCAACAGCATTCTCACTTCATAAAAAAAAATTGCCAGGCAATCAAGGATATTAAGGATAAACACTCTGCGCAATCTCACCAAATCACCCACATGTTACCTTGCATGCTCTCCACTTCACCTAAACAGTAACTCGGCTATTCCATCACCGCCCATGTCCTCACCTAACTCCTCTCCATTAACTTTCCCTCGCTTGTTTCAAAACAAACCCACTTTCCCAAAACCATTGTTCTTCAGTTTCACTTCTCTCACTACATTGCGAACTCATCTTCAAACTAGAGAAAACCCTAACCTCGACGAAATCACCCAAAACAAAAATGGCAAAGAAGCAAGCCGCTACCAAAAATTCAGGCAAATCAACCACCAATGTTGGAGCATCAAGTCAGAAGGTTGCTAAGAAAGGCAAAATTGCTCCTACATCAGTTCCAAAAAACAAAGCACATTTCCGGGGAATGGACATGCTACCAGAACGTGGATTCAAACTCACAAAGGCTCATCCATCATTCATAACCATTGTGGCCAACTTGCAATAGGAAACATTTGTTCAACATGGAGGATCATATGTAGAACAAGTGGTGTGTGAATTCTATGCTGGCATCCCAGATCAGAAGGGAGGTAAGTTTTTAAATTACTCTATGGTAAGGAATAGAAGGGTGCATTTTGATCCTAAAAGAATAAATGATGAATATCTGTTAGCATATCATGGAACTGATTTTGAAAAATTGGTAGAAAATTATGGAAAGAAAGAAATGATGAGAGTTCAATCAAGGATAGCAGAGAAGGATGTTGAGTGGGAAAAGTTTACCAACACTGAGTTCAAAATGAAAAGTAGGTATCTTATTAGTGAAGTAGGAAATTGGCTCTTGTTCATAGCTGCTTCCCTAATCCCTACCTCCCACACATCATCACTCCACAATGAAAGACTGATCCTATTGGATGCTATCTTGACAGAATCCAATATAGATGTAGGAAGATTGATTGCTAGGGAAATCCTACTCTGTAGAGATAAGAAATCTGGGTATCTTTTCTTCCCATGCCTAATTACAAATTTGTGTGAAAATGCTGGAGTAATAGAGTGTCCAACCAATCACGACAAGCAACCAAGATCCGTGATACGAAAACCAAAATCAGAATGAGGAAGAATAGATGCCATGGAGGTTAGAAATTTTCCCCCTAGTGCACTATCTACTGAATTTAAAGAGAAACCTAAGGCTACCCCCAAAAACTCCAAGCACCCTGATGCCAGAGCACTTCATGCTCCAGCAACAAGCTATCTGGAAGTTTTTAAAAGAACAATATGACTGGATGCAGCTAAGGTTCCAAGAAATTTCAACTGTGGACACACGTGTTGAGGCACCCACCTTTCCGAGATGGGTTCTGGGAGAAGATATTAAAGAGGAGGAAGAAAATGAAGAAGAGTTTGTTGAAAAAGAAGAGCCACTAAAGAAGAAAAAAATGGAAAAGAAACAGCAAAAAGGGAAAAGGAAGTTATTTGAAGAAGAGTCAATGTTAAGCTCTGAAGACCCGGAGGATACAAATGAGGAAGATGAGGCTTGAAAGGCTGTGAAGGAAATAGAGAAGGATGTTGAAGAGGATGAAACTGAAACTGAGGAGGAGAGTGAAAAATCAGAAGAAGATGTGATAATGGAAGAGGCATCAAGACAGAAATATCAAACCACCACCATTCCACCCACACCACCTGAAGTCACTAACCAACCATCTACCACAACAATCCACACTTCACCAATCATCCCTCAATCACCAGCACCTCAATCCACCCAAAAAGACCAAGAAATAGAAACCACCACCAAAGAACTAACTCCACCAGAAACTGAAACTGGAAAACAACCAGCAGGAGAACAACCTACAACAAATGAATCACCTGTTATTTTGACTAACATTGAATCTGTTAGTTTGAAAAGAAATTTGCAGGATATTGTGGAGGAAGCGGAGAATGAAGAAGAGGAAAAAGAAGAAGAAGATGGAAAAGAAGATGCAGGAAAGCAGGCCTCTGGAGATGCACCACAGCAGCCAATTACTGATGCCTCAGCATCCAGTGCTGGAGCATCACAGCAACAATCTAAGGCAGCAGCATCTCAAATACAAGTTGACCCTGCCAAAGTAGAAGCCACAATGAAGGTGGTCATGGAAACTCTAGCTGCCAAGAGGACTGAAGAAATAGCAGCACAACAACAACCATTTGCAGGTACTGTCAAAATTACTGCTAAAGTTGCTGAAGGAGTCAATGACGAAGCATCTGATGCTAGTGCACCTGATGCTAGTGCACCCAATGCTAGTGCACCTGATGCTGGCGCATCCAATGCTGACGCACCAAAGGAAAAGGGACCAAAAGCAAAGAAGCTAAAGGTGAAGCATGCAGCTGTGAGGACCAGCAGTAGGATAAAGAGTGGGTCCAACAAACAGTAAACCAAATTGAATGATGAATATTAAGTACTTATATTTTGTGAAACTTATGTTATATTTTGTTATGTTTTAACTATATTTTGTGAACTAATATTCCTTCCTTATGCTCTGCATGGTAAAAGCAGTGAGGACACTGCTCACTTTTAAGTTAGGAGGAGGAGTATATAAACTTATGTATGGTTAATATATATATATGTGTGTTTAGTAGTATGTATGTGTTTATGTGTTTATATTACATGTATTTTGTTTTACAAAAGTGATAGATTAGATAATGTTGTTAGACTAATTATGCTAATTTTGTTAGTTTTTGTTTGATATTTTTGAAGCATGATCAGCTGAAAATCTTTACAAATACATATACCTTTTTTAAACTGATTTTTTATGATAGAAAGAAAAAGACACAACAGCCTATTTTTACAAATGATCAATTTTTTACCGCTTTTACACTTCAACTGAGCTTAGAAAGGAACTTAGCTAAACTAGAGAAAAAAATCTGATGCTAAAGGTAGTATTAGTGAGCCAAGATCAATGCTAAATTTTTACTAAAAATCTAGAATAGCATAAAGAGTTAAGTTTGGGGTGCATCGGTGATATTAAGGCTAAGTATGATGATTGTCGAAAAGCCAATGCAATAGGTTCACAAAAACACTACAATTGCAAATTTCTTGTAAAGTTATATTCACCTGAATCAAAAACTGTACCCATTCCAAAAATGCATAAGAAAAAGAAAAAGAAAAGAAAAAGACAAGGAAAAAAATATATGCAAAAAGGGGGTCAGCGAAGAGGGCAATATAAGTTAAATTCTTATGTGTAGTCTCAAAGCTTGAGCATCCAATGCTACAGCAATCAATGCTCCAGCATTCAGGAACCACCAAAATAGAAATTAAACGTATTGGCTCAAAAGTTAGAAATACTTAATCCAAGCCCTTTGTTGTGCTTTGAAGCTCCCCAATACTTGAGGAAATTGTTAGTCTATTCCACATTTTGAAAAATCTTTAGCTTGATCAAAAGTAAACTATTTCTTTCTAAAACTAAGAATTTTTTTTAGTTAAGAACTGATTTCAAGCTCAGCAAGCACACTCAAACAAATGAGCAGTAATAGCGTTGAATGTTGTAGAAGCAAAGGTATGGATGAAAATTCAGAGAACTGAAAGCTCTTAAAGGTGCATTTCTTGAAAAATTTATTTTGAAAGAGTTTAGGTGATCTGTTCTTCGAAAATTATGCAAACCATGTGTTCTAAATTTTGTCTTGTTCAAATGTCATTACTTGAGAACAAGCAATAGTTTAAGTTTGGGGGTGTGATAACTCTATTATATATAGAGTTAATTACGCATCTAAATCTAAACAAATTGTGAAATTCTCAACAATAATGTTTATTAAATATAGGAATATAGAGGGATAACAACATTCAAGATCAAAAGAATGTTTTTACAAGCAACTTAGCATTTTTTATATATTTTGGTATTTTGATGTGTTTGTTCAAAAGCTACAGCATTAGATGCCCCAGCATTGGTGACACTGGAATGCCCCAGCATTGGGTGCCCCAGCATGCAGAATAAACCATAATGCCCAAAGCACTCTTGGAACATCAAAATTCCCCAGCACCCAAATGATGACATCATGATACGTTCTCATGAAGAGGCAGATGCAAGTGGTCCATGTGCAAAAAGATTTCGGCGCCTCCTTTGAAGACTTCATGGCTCACAAAGTTGAATTTCTTAGGGATACTTGTCCATTCATTAGAGGACCTCTTCTCTTTAAATGAAGCAAAGATCAAATTTACTTTCTGAAGCACATGGAATTAAAGATCAAACTTCTTCTCCAAGCAAAACCCCTCATGAGGGAAACCTCATTCTTGGAGCCTGTATAAAAAACTTCACCTTCTCATTCAAAGGCATCACATCATCTAGAAAAACTCACCTAAATAGATTGCTAGATTTATTTTACACTCTCTTGTACGAAGGCAGGAAGG
The DNA here is from genome assembly GCA_039519185.1 of Astragalus membranaceus. Taxonomy (NCBI): domain Eukaryota; kingdom Viridiplantae; phylum Streptophyta; class Magnoliopsida; order Fabales; family Fabaceae; genus Astragalus; species Astragalus membranaceus. The sequence goes on from CM076854.1 coordinate 102,279,152, forward strand.
AAATTGACAACTTCTTTCTTTACTTCCACACAATTGCTAGTGCTGATTGTATGCTGTGAAAAGAATGCTACAGCATTGTTAGGAAGATTCACGCAAAGGAACTTCAACCGTGTAATCTTTACTTAGTTGTATTCCTTTTTGTTTTATCTAATATATGAACATGTTTACTTCTGTTTATATATGCCTTATAATGTCTAGTATGAACTAAACTTCTTTAGTTGACTTGCCTTAAACTTTGTAATGGACTTCTAAATGGTTATTATGTTATATTGATGCGTACAATTTAGTTCTTGTGTTATAATTCTTTCAAACTTATTTTGAGGTTGATCACTTAGAATAAGTAGGGTCATAAATACAGACATGGTTTATGGTTTGAACTCAAGAACTAATATGGATAAGAGTTTTAATAAAAGGAATTTTTGTTAAAACCATGCTAAAACCTAGACATAGGATAGCATAGTCCATAGGGTGATATTGTGGGTACTTCATATACAGGGGTGAACTTATTTAGAGCTTAGACATAAGACTTGTAATGAAACCCTGACGTTAGTTGCTGAAAAGCACGCATCAATTGCTACAACATCCATTGTAAGAGCACCAAGTGCTCTAGCACCAAGTGCTCCAACACCTAGTACTCCCGCACCTAATGCTCCAGCATCAAGTGCTTCAGCATCATATATAACATAATGCTATCAAAAGTGATTTACTTAGTAAAAAGCACTCCAACTATCTTTCTCACTTACTTCTAAAACTCATTTTATTTAACTTGTTTACCTATCTATCATCCAATATTATTGTTTGTAACTTGGTTACTCATCACTAATACAACTATCAACTAAGCTTTAAAAATTAATTCAATCCCTGTGGGTACGATCTTTACTTTCATTATATTACTTGTTAAAGACTGTGTATACTTGCACACCTTCTAAAATTAATTCCGTCGCTAAGTTTGACAGCCACGTGTCCCAATCTGAATGGCTTGTATTAAGAACTATTTTAATTTTTTTAAACCTGTTTTTTTTATATAGTTGTTTTTATTATTATTATTATCAAGCTTTGCAAAGAGAGAGAGGAGTGAGAGTGGTGGTGGTGGTGGTGGAGAGTGGATTAGGGTAGAGAGAGAAGGAGAAGAGTAAGGGAGAAAGAGAGAGAGAGAGAGAGAGAGAGAGAGAGAGAGAGAGAGAGAGAGAGAGAGAGAGAGAGAGAAACGAGCTATGTGGCAGTGGTGGTGGTGAAGGGTATTAGGGTAGAGAGAGAAGAAGAAGAGTAAGGGAGAGAGAGAGAGAGAGAGAAATGAGCTTTGTGGTGGTGGTGGTGGTGGTGGTGGTGGTGGTGTGATGGTGGTGGTGGTATGATTTGAAAACTGTCAGAAATTAGCGAGGGAATTAGCAAGGGACTGAAAATTCCGTCGCTAATCACTTGCACGGAGCCCTATGATCTGAAAACTGTCAGAAATTAGCGAGGGACTGAAAATTCCGTCGCTAATTAGCGAGGGACTAAAAATTCCGTTGCTAATGACTAAATTAGCTAGGGACTAAAAATTCCCTCGCTAATGTCCCTCGCTAATTAGCTTTTTTTGTAGTGCAAGCGGTGGAAACACCCTCTAGGTCACAGGATCCTCAGAACCACACCAATGTCCTCCATACTCAAGCGTCTACCAGTGGTGGCAGCAATGTCATTAGCAGTAAGATGTTTGCGGAAACTATGGCATAAGTAACCCTAAAGTGGTTTGAGGAACTCCCTGCTTCCTTGGAACGCCATCAGTCTCAGCCTACCCTAGGAGACGTGACCAGAGGAACCGATCATCTCACCTGAAGCCAGGCATTGCCTATGTGGGAATTATGGTAGGAATCTTGATTCTTATTGTATGTACTACCGGATGGACAGACATACACCGACGAATGTTGGACCCTTAAACAACAAATTGAACAACTCATCCTGAAAGGTCGTTTGAAGAGGTTCGTAAAGGGAGCTGAACGTGAGGCAGCCGAAAACAGTAAATAGGTCAGAGGGGAAGACATAAGTAGAGGAAATATTCGGAAAAGAGATGAACATGAAGAAGCAGGCAAAGGACATGTGGAAACCACTGCTAGAGGATTCTTGGGTGGAATGGCATCTTCTTCATCAAAGAAAAGGTATGTCCGCTCTATTATGTCTGCTAGAGACTTTAAAATTGACTTTGTTGTTTCAGAGTACCCAGTCATAGCTTTTGACAACCAAGAATTTAAAGGAGTTCGACCTCATTCAGACAATCCCGCAGTAATATTCATCACCACTTAGGGCTTTAATGTTTCCCAGGTGTTGGTTAATGGTGGAAGTTCAGCAATTTTCATGTATAGGACATGTTTAGAGGGGTTTCAACTGTCGATCGAGGTGCTTAAACACTACCCAGGTACCTTGGCAAGATTCTCAGGCAAACAGGTTGAACTGTGAGGCTACCTTAACCTCTGAACCACTTTTGGAGAGGAGGGATGCGCCAAAATTGTAATTATCCAACATATTGTAGTTGTCACACTTCATCATACAAAATCATCATGGGTAGACTGGCCCTTAACGCCCTAATGGCGATGGTGTCATACCCTCAGCTATGCATCAAATATCCCCTTCCAAACGGGAGAGTTGGTGTAGTCAGGAGAGGTCAAATTGCCACCTGATGATGCTATGCAGAAAGTGTAAAGGTGAAGACAATCTAGAAGAAGAAGGAAAAAAGACTCAAGAATGTAGTTTACTGGATGCGGATCCATGATTATACGATCCAGAAAAGAAATGAAAACGATTAAAGCCCGCAGATGACCTGAAAGAGATAATGATCAGCCCTGCCGAACATTAAAAAACAAATATTGGGTTCGTTCTAACTGGACATATGAAGGAGCGACAAATCAAGTTTATGACCGATAACGCTGATATATTCACATGGTCTCCGCAAGACATGTCATGTATCGATCATAACTTTATTTGTCATCATTTATCGCTGAGCCTTGCTGTTAAACATGAGGCACGGAGGAAAAGAAAACAAGGAGAAGAGGAGACCAAAGCAATAAAAGAAGAAACTGAGAAGCTTCTAAAGGCCAAATTCATCCAGAAGGTCAAGACCCAACTTGGCTTGCAAACCCCGTGATGGTGAAGAATTTGTTACCAAGTGGCTTCAGTCTCAAGAGGGGGGTGAATTGAGATTTAAAAACTTTTCAAATCTTTCGAAAACGTTTTTCCCCTTTTCAATGACTTAGATCAATTTTCGCGCAGGTTAAGTGGAAGCGAAGGAATTAGAATATAAAGCAGTAAAGCGGTATAACAGTAAAGCAGGAAAGCAGTAAAGCACGCAGAGATTTATCCTGGTTCGGTCACCTCCTAGTGACCTACGTCCAGTCCTCACACCCTTGTGAGATTTTCCACTAACCAAAACAACAAGGCTTACAGGTGCCTTGGAAAACCTTTACAGACTCAGGCACTCTCCTCCTAGGATACCCCACCTATGGAGAGCCCTCAAATCTACAACAACAATAACAAGAGATACCCCACCCCTGTTACAATCAGCCGCCCCAGAAAGATACCCCACTTCCTAGTACAAACAGCTACCCTAGAGAGATACCCCACTCCCTAGTACAGATCACAACAATTAAGCAATAACAAATGTAAAGAAAGAAATACCTCTAATGAAGGCAGATATTACAACTTGAAGAATGCAACCCCAACAAACTCTTAGCAACAGATCAGCTCAGACGGACCAACGGTGCGTGATGAGCAAAAGTAAAAGCGTGAAGAGTTTTTCTCAAAAGTTCTCTGATTCGTGAAATGGGTTGTGTTACAAATGAACGTAAAGCAGTGCCTATTTATAGGCTATGAGAAAATCAAGTTTACGTTAAAAATAGTGTAGGAATCGATTCTTTGTTGAAAGCATTTGATCTAGAAATCGATTCATTTAAGTGAGGAATCGATTTTGATTTCTTTGAAAAATAGAGACAATCGATTCTTGAGAACCATGGAGGGCTAGGAATCGATTCTGTACTTAGTGAAAACTTGTATGAATCGATTCTCAGCTTGCCTGAGACATGTAGGAATCGATTCTCAGTTAAGTGTGAAAGAGTGGGAATCGATTCTTCCTTTAAAAAGGTTTGGCTCAGAAATCGATTTATGTACTGAAAATACATAAAGTGAAAATCGATTCTTTCTTTTCTAATTGGCCTGAAAATCGATTTTGATGTATGTTTATGCAAGGTGAAATCGATTTTTATGTTTTAAAGATGATAGGTATGTTTACGTAAGTATGCATGCCTCTTTGAAAAACTTGTGAGTGTGTGAGACTTTGAGATACGAGCTGACCTTCGAAAGAGCTTACACTTTTTCCTAAGACTCACCCAAACCCTAAGGACTACCCTTATATTTAAGGACTACCCTTAAACTTGAATCTTCAATTCTTGGGCTTGTTTGTCTTGGATTGTGACTTTGATGTTTAGTCACTTTTATCAACTTTGGCCATCAACTTTGCCTTAGTCTTTTTCATCATCAAAACTTATCCTGCAATATTAGTTTACCTGCAATACAAGGTATCCACATAATTTCAAAGGCAAATGGAGAATGTGCGTAGACTACAAAAATCTGAATAAATCTTGCCCAAAAGATTATTATCCTTTCCCCATCATTGATAGCTTGGTGGACGGAGCATCCGGTTACCGACTATTAAGTTTCATGGACGCTTATTTGCGTTACAACCAAATTCGAATGAGTTCTGTGGATGAGGAGAAGACAACTTTCATGACCGAGCGTGCAAATTTCTGCTATAAGGTAATGCCCTTTGGCTTAAAAAATGCCGGCACAACATATCAATGGATAATGGATAGGATCTTTGAAGAAATTATCAGCCAAGCAATTGAGTTTACGTTGATGATATGGTGGTAAAATCAACAACCGATGAAGGACACTTGGAAAATTTGGCAAAAGTTTTCCAATTGTTGAAAACGATGACCTCAGGCTAAATCCAGACAAGTTTTCGTTCGGCGTCCAAGCTTAAGAGTTCCTTGGTTTTATCCTCACACACTAAGGGATCGAAGCCAATCATACCAAGTGCAGAGCCATCATTGAAATTAAAAACCCAAAAATCGTAAAAGAAGTTCAAATTATAACTGAAGAGTAGCAGTTCTGTCCCACTTCATGACGCGATCGGCCGACAAAGTAAAACCTTTGTTTTAGTTGCTGAGAAAGAACGTTAGCTTCCAATGGACAGAAGAATGTGAACAGGTCTTTTAGGCGCTAAAATAATTTTTAGCAACCCCACTAATACTGACATCTCGTACTCAAGGTGTCCCTTTCCTTCTGTATCTAGTTGTATCTGAAGACGCCTACAATGTTGTGCTCATACAAGAATGGAAAAAAGATTAACAGCTATTGTACAATGTGAGTATAATGTGGAGAGGACCGGAGTAGAGATATCAGAAGATAGAAAAAGCGGCCTACACTGTAGTCCTCGCTGCAAAAAACTTGTGAACTACTTTCAAAGTCATTGAATAGCCGTCAAACGAGTCCATATATTTTCTTCTTCTGGCCGGTTATCTGCATCACCTTCAACCAACTCAGCTACAAAGTCGACCAACTCCTGTGTAACTCCGCAGCAACTCACTATTGGTACCGGCCAAGTAACTGGGGCGTTCAGCACTAAGGATGAAATGCTTATACAATATCTTGCCAAGGTACAAGAATTGAAATCTAAATTTAAATTATTTGAATTAACACATTGCCTAGAAAACAAAATAGCAGGGCTGATATTCTAGCTAAGCTAGCTAGCACAAAGAAGTCTAGAAACAACCACTCAGCAATACAAGAAATAATTTTTCAGCTTATCATAAACAAAATTCAGGTTCTCTTAACAGAGATTGAGTCCAATTGCTGGACGACCAATATTCTTGCCTACTTGCAGGGCGAACAACTGCAGCTAAAAGCGTGAAAATGAAGAAATTAATAAAGAACGTCGGCAAGTACACAATGATCGGCTCAGAGTTGTACAGGAGAGGGTTCTCAACACCCCTTCTCAAGTGCGTTCTCTATAGCTGAACCACAGAAGTAATAGCAAACTTTCATGAAGGGGTATGTGGAAGCCACATTGTTGGGCAAGATTTAGCCTCTAAAATAGTGAGAGCAGGATACTATTGGCCAACCATCAAGAAAGACTACATGGAGTATGTCATAAAATGCGACAAGTGCCAGCGCCACTTGGACATTTCAAGAGCTCCCCTACCAACGTGCAGTCAGTCATTCCCACCCGGTCGCTCTCTATATGGGGAGTAGATATCCTCAGCCCATTCCCTCCTACACCTGAACAAGTTAAATTTTCGCTAGTAGCAGTTAACTATTTTACTAAGTGGATAGAAACAAAACCAATGACAACCATCATTTCTCAAAAGATCAAAAAGTTCTACTGAAAGAAACTAATCTCCCGATTCGGAGTCTCAGCAACAATAGTGACCGATAACGACACCAAAATTTGCCTCCCAACTAGTGGCCGGATTTTGTAGTACTTAAAGAATTCACCAGGCATTCACATCGGCCGAACATCCGCGAGAAAACGGGCAAGCTGAAGCAACCAACAAAATGATTCTGAACGGCCTAAAATAATGGCTCAATGATGCAAAAGGAAATTGGACAGAAGAACTCCCACTAGTACTCTGGTCTTACCATACAACCCCTCAATCGTCAACAAGAGAAACTCCATTCAAGTTAGCTTATGGGAGTGACGCCTTGAACCCAGTTGAAATATTTGAGTCGCGCCCGAGAAGAATGTTGATCGAAGAGGTTCTTGGCGAAGGAGAATTGAGGGCCAATTTGGACTTGCTGGATGAAGTCCGAGGATTGGCAAAGATCAAGGAAGAGGCTGCCAACAAGCGGGAAACAAAGAAATACAATACCAAAGTGAAACCTACAAACTTCCGACTGGGTGACCTTGTTCTTCGACAGTCGGTCAGAGTTAGAGCAACCGAAAAGCTATCCCCTAACTGGGAAGGGTCGTTCCAAGTGAAAGATGTGGTCGGCAAAGGAACCTTAAAATTGGAGAAAGTAGATGGGCGCGAAATAAACAAAGTCCCAATAGGTGAAGAGCAAGTGAAAGCCGACATACACCATTGGGCACACAGTCATTTCAAAAGTCAAATTAAAAAGTAGAGCGTATAAAGGAAAAAAATCAAGCCAAATTAACATTATTTGCTGCGTGCAAATAGGATTCGAACATCAATCTTAACCAAGCAAAGTAAGGCCAAACAAAGTGAGAGGTCGTGACATGTAGCGAGCAGAAGTCAAAAAAATGCAATGGTTCTTAGTAACCATCATAATAATCGAAAGTCGAAATCTCCACCATCAACGTCAATTAAAACTCACACTGCCCAACCGACCGAGTATACAACAACGAAATGGTATCTTAATTTAGTTTGGTTAGAATACAATATATTGTCACATCGAATTGAACAAAATGGAAAAGTTACGAAAGGATAAACAAGCACATTGTCCCACGATCTAACCCTACACACGGTCAGCATGTAGACTTGGGAGGGATGCACTACAAGGAATCAAACCTACAGTGACAACCAATATCCGTTGGTAAAGGATAGGAAAGCGTAGGTATAGGCCGTAAAACTTATACCAACGGGCGCGGCTGACCGTGGTCGATTTTGGCCTATGTCCACGAATTTTGGCTGTCGCTATAGGCTATAGCGACGGTATTTTAGCCGTTGGACAAAGTATTGGTGTTATACTTACAACCCTTTTTCCGTTGGTATAGGCTATAACAACACCTTTTATTTTTCCTATACCCACGACTTCATAAGTTATTTTCCGTTGGAATAGGGTTTAAAATAACCTATTAATTTTGCTATACCCACAGCTGAACCTAGAAATAAATTTGTTCTATTTGCAACTTTGTTAAAATTTTAAACCAACTACAACTAAATGCTTAATAAAATAAATATGCTAGTGCAACAAAATAAAGTAAAACTCCATTCAAATTGAAAATTAACATAAGTATAACAAGCATATTAGTTACAAAATAGTTAAAAATGTCGATATAAGAGTATCGTATCGGCATTCAAAAAGCTTATAAAATTACAAAATAGTTAAAGATGTTGATCTAAGTCTAATACTCCATTCACTTTCTAAGCTTACTCCTTCAACAGAAAAATAGCGTTTAATCTTCATTAGTGTCATTATCTTCACCAACGTCAAGACTTGGAGAATTCATTTCGCCAGGGGCACTAGAAGCATCAGTAGCCTGTTGAAAATAAAAGAATATAATTTATATACTCAACATACTAATTTTTTTTTACATTATTAATAAAATCTCTAGGAGTAAAATATAATATACCTGTCTTACGGTCTCTAAAATGTCATTCACATCCTCTCCAGGAAATCGATTTTCAATCAATGTCATAACATTTAGTAAGAGGTTCTCCATGCACTTAACTCTATTGCGCAACTCTTGATTGTCTTGATTCTCGGACACTTCAACTTTCGACTTTTTAGCTTTAGGCATCTTGCCCATACAACGCAAACGCCCTTTCTTTGCAGGTCCTTGTACTAGGGAAAAGATGTCATCCTTCCAAGGCATGTGCCTTTGTGACTTTGGAGTCACTTGAGATGTTCCAGCTTCACAATTATGTCATTAGGACAAGCATGGATCTTCTCATACCCTAAACCTAACCCTGAAATCATTTTCTTCGTTTCATAGTATGACTTTGGCAAAATATTTCCTTCTGGCAAAGCATCTCTCAATAAATCGAGTAACATAGAGAATTATTTGTCACTCCACCCGTGAAGACACTTTAAATGATACAGATGTACCATAAATGATAGCTTGCTATACTTCTTACAATTTGGATAGAGCATTATCTCATTTTCTTTCACCAATTGGTAAAACTTAACATTTTCTCCTACTCTCGGGTTCCTTTCATCCTCACCATAAGTTGGATCTTCTGTAGGATGCATTGCAAACACATCATGAATTAACCCATCCATATCATGCACCTTTTCTAAATCTTGTTCAATTGGTCTACTTGAAGTTGTAGGCCTCTCCCCATGAAATATCCACTGCTTATAACCTCTAAGAAACCCACATCGTGGGTCAGTTAAGTGTTCATAAACACTTGTGCGAGAATGTGATTTATAATTGGCACATATTGTACAAGGACACAATATTTTTCCATTGACCGCTGAATTTTGAAAAGCAAATTCAAGAAATTCATTAACCCCTCGAATATATTCCTCACTACGTTTTGATGGATCACGTATCCACCCTCTATTCTCCATTTCACAAAATTAGCTGAAACAAATAGGTGAAGTTTAAGCCTTTCAAACATGTGTAAGTACATAAACATTGGTTTCAAGTTAACAAGCCTAGTAACATATAGGTTTCTTAATGTAAAGATCACTTTAGAGTTTATCTAAACTAACTCTAAATAGCATCACTCTTAGAACTATCTTACCAGTGATTCAAACTGTTGATAAAGTGTGCAGAAGAGCCATTTAACAATTAGTCTCAGTATGAGTCAAAAAAAAAACAATTAGTCTCAGTAATTTCCTATTAAGCCTAGACAACTTTTTGAAAGGTTAGTGAAAACAACATAGAAGTTAGATCCCTTATTTGAGAAAGCTGTAAGACACCCGTGGCATTGTAATATTCCCTCCAAGGTTCACAACTTTGGTTGGAGGCTCTTATTGGTAGGCTTGCCACAAGGGATTTACTTATTAATCGTGGGATAATTGAAGCGAATAATGGTTCAACTTGCCCTCTCTATATTCGGTTTGACCAACCAAAACAGAATCATCACATAACCCATCAGAAATATAATAAAAAAAAAACAAGATGAATAAGAATCGCACAGTGAGGGAGGTGAAGCAGAATCGTACCAGTGAGGGAGAAGAATTGGAATCGCACCAAGATAAAATGGTTTCAGCTGGAGATGAAGATGAATCACACCAGTGAGCCTTGTTTCCGCCGTCGCGAGCCCTTGCTGCCGTTGCTTCCGTTGGCGAGATTTGTTGCAGCTGCGATGGGTTCAAAGAGTTAGGGCTCAACGCGATTTGAGAGAGCAATTGAGAGATTACGTGAGAAAGTTAGGGTTCTGAGAGGTTACGGTTCTGAGAAGAGAAAGATGAGAACCCGCAAAAAAAGAGAGAGGGAAAATTGATCACGTCGCGCGTTTTCTTTTAGGGAGTGTGTGGAAAATAAAATTTACCCTATACCAATGGATTTTACTCCGTTACTAATGCCTATACTAACAGATTTTGTTATCCATAGGTATAGAAAAGCTATACCCACGGTTTTTGATAACGTTCGTGGGTATATGATACCTATTCCTACGGTTAAATTTGTTGTCACTATAGGGTTCCGTTGGTATATGTCATTTTTCTTGTAGTGATGGCAAAGGCAGCATCCTGAAGAATAGCCCTAACCATCTTAGCTGAACATAGAATATTGAATTTTCTGGGCATTCTCAAAGACGAAGGAAGGCCACATAAGAACGAAGATCCACAGCTCTCGAAGACCAATGACTCCCATCTTGAATTCTCTAGCATTCTTAGAGCATACCGGGACATCTCCAAGAACACAGAAAATTCAAGAAGGTAGATGTAACCTCAACATGGAACCGACAAATCATCACGAAGCAGCACAGAGAGGAAACGGACTTGAAAAACAACTCCAACTCAAGCCCCCTTTTATAGTTAAAGGGAGAACAAGTTACAAGAGCAATCATTTATGAGGCACGAAATTGGTAGTCAAAGGGAAGAAACCAAGGTGATATGGTCAAAGACAAATAGTCAAACAGTTAGAGAAATGTTTCATCAACCATAATTACCAAGCTACAGTGACACATGAAAGACTACCGAGGAAAGACCGAAGGACTCCAACACAGCCGAGCCTATCTTAGTGCTAGAAGACTTCACACTTTGTTATCGTTGCTCAAAGGACTATGTTCGCAACCGTTCCAATGGTATCTACAGAAGCTCGGCCGGATACAACTAGCCAGGAGAAGAGAGAGCTCACTCCAGCCTCGATCGGTTGGCTCGCATCACTTAGAAGACCTTTCCCATTCCTCGGTCGGAAGGCTCATCCATAACGAAAGACAAAGTAATTATTAGAATCCCTTATATTCCTCCTTTATGTCTAGCAACGGCCGCATTGGTCATATGATGTAATAAATCTCCTTAATCACATTGTACTATCAATATTGCCTAAGAGTCTAATGAAGGGATCCAGAACTTTCACTCATTCTTTGCTCACACGAATCATACAATCTATCATTCTCTTATCATTCCAGTGTTCGGTTTCTTACTTTCCAGCAAGAGATCAGAACACCCCTCATTTGTTTGTCCTCATTTTGACAGCTCTAGTCGAGGTGGTTGAAGAAACACGCTCAAAGACTGAAGGATTCACACATTGGTGCATTATGAAAAAGCCGTGTAATTTTTCTTCTTCGCCTCCTTATGTGTCCCCCTATGTGTATTAGTCGGGTTCTCCAACATCTCCACAAAGGAAGTCACTATCTCCAACATATCTTGGAAATCAAAAACAACTTTCATATGCTTGCACCATATGTTATAGTTCTTTCCATCAAGCATGGGAAGAACACCGGGAAAATGATATAAGGCCGTAGACATGGTTGCTCATAGAGCTTCACTCCATATTCTTGAGGGTCCGACCTTGCTCATAATACCAAACGTCGGAAAAAGAAAGAATACACACATACTGAATACTTGAGAAGAAAAGTAAATGAGACAATTGATCCACAACATCTTATTATTGCTTATGTATATACAAGTCTCATATACAATTGTTAACACCAAAAAATTGTTGAGTTGCTGATTGAGGAAGGCCTCAATCAAGGTGAGTGCTCGGACGTGTTTACATCAGCTAACTTGTTCAAAATCCTAGCAAAACAAAAGCCAAAGGACTGGGAAATAGCCTATACCTCCTTTACTCATTCTATATTCTACACTATTTCTGAATAGGCAACCATAAAGGGAATGTTGGTAGCCTCGGCAAATTGTGATTAATAGAATGAGCTACCTAAGAGGAAGAAAAGGTATGTTTTGCCTAAGGCTAAGATGGTGAGCTCCTGTGAGGCCAATTAAGAAGATAAAGGAGAATTCCTTGCTGAAGAAGTTGAAGAGGGATACACTAAAGAGGAATCCATTGAAGATCATGAATGTGATGCTCAGGCTGAATCCTTATGCTAAGATTTCTAAGATGATGGTTCTACTTGCTGAAGCTGAGCATCTCGACCAAGGAGTAACTCTGCTGAGGGGTTAGTAGTTGCGGACTTAGCTGCCGCGCGAGGATTCTGCAGTTGAGAGTATTATTGCTGATGCAAAGGAGTTTCTTTAGGAGCAAGCAAGTAAAGCAGTGGAAAATGCGTTGAGATTGCAAGCCAAGACGTGGAGCGGTTGACAAGAATGTGGTAAAGCGCCTAAAAGATAGGGAGTAGAGGTTTCCACCCACCTTCTGTGCTAGTAGTCGTTGTGGAGCAGTTTTCCTAGGTTTTAGGACATGTGAGCTTCATTGTACATTGATTTTTAGCCGATCCAACAATAGGTTTGATCATGGTCAGTTGTAGGCTAGTGATCGTGGCTGATAGAGACCCGTGTATATGTGTGTGTTTGTGTGTGGCTTGAAAATATTTTAGACGACGACAATCAATCAAACATCTATATTTGTAAGCATTTTACTTTCTTTTTACTTTATGTAACGCCTTAGAATAACCTTAGACTAATGTACCTCTCCTACGCCTAATTCTAACGCTCTTTGGAGTAGTTAGGAAATCCATAATTGAATAACAGAGTTCTTTCCTTAGTATAATCACTTTAAGAAAGGAATCACAAAGTTCAAAGTCTTAACCGATGCTCGACTAATCCAAATTTTAACAACAACAATACAATTGTTGTCCAACATCGGTTAACAACTCTTAACAGAAATAACATTCACTAATTAACAACACTATAATTTACTAATAGTATTGACTCACAGCATTAACTGTTTGAATTAACAAGTCACACCAAAAAATCAAGGTCAAGAATTCGTTAAAGATGTGGTTTTCTACTCTATTATAATAAAAATCTACTCTATTATTATTATTATTATTATTATTATTATTATTATTATTATAATAAAAATAGGTGTCAGCCAATTCCAATTTTTAGACATTCTACAAGCTTGGCACATGTACAAAACTAAGGGTAAAAAAGCCAATTTGTCACTAGAAGACAAAAATGTCATTTGTATCACTTTTTACTTTTTCTCTTACACACTTTTCCAACATCTTTCTTCTCTCTCATAACGTTCTTAATTTATTTCCTTTTTCACTCTCTCCTAATCTACTCTATTATAATAAAAATAGGTGTTATCCAATTCCAATTTTTAGACATTCTACAAGCTTGCCACATGTACAAAACTAAGGGTAAACATGTCAATTTGTCACTACAAGACAAAAATGTCATTTTTATCACTTTTTACTTTTTCTCTTACACACTTTCCCATCATCTTTCTTCTCTCTCATATCTTTCTTAATTTATTTCCTTTTTCACTCTCTCCTAATAAGGTAATCGAATATCTATCTAATAAATGGAAAATAAGTAATTTTTCTGCTAAATGACAAAAATAAAGCTGACACGCCAGAAAAAAAAAAACGAGATGCAGACAGACTAACTCAAATTGAGGCACTGTCATTTTTTTCCTTTTCGAAAAACATAAAAAATTAATTTTTTTTACTATTTACTATTATCTATTAAAAACAATCAATTTAACTACTAACAATCGTCAACAAAAACTCATCCATTTTCAAAAATTCCAAAATAACTTTTTTCAATAATCTAATAATTTAATTAATATGATTAAATTAATATTAAATGATATATAATTTACTATTTACTATAATCTACTTCAATTACTAAAACCAATCAATTTAACTACTAACAATTGTAAAAAAATTGAACGAATAACAAAAATTTTAAAATAACTTTTTTTATAAATATTTTAATGATTTATCTAAACTTATTAAATTAATATTAAATGATCTAAACGGGAGTGGCAACATGTGACTGATACGAGAGCGGCAACGAGGGAGGCAACAGGAGAGGCAAGAAGGAGCGGCACCAGGACAGCGGCAACGGGATCGCCAATGGGAGCATCAGCGGGAGTGCCAACGGGGGTGCATATCTTTTTTTGGTGTAAATCGGGTATCTCTGCGCGCAACTGCAAAGACTAATCTCTCGAGCTGGGTAGGACCACGTTGGGCGGCAAAACTCTCCCTCAAGAGATTTAACATTGTCGCATGCCCAAGGCTAGATTCAAGTCCAAGACCTTGGTTAAGTTGGAAGAGACCCCTACCATTTTATCCAAGTGCTCTTGGGATAACAGGGGGTTGGGGGAGCACCAACAGGAGTGCATATCTTATATTAAATCTCATTTTCTTTTTTTCTGATTTATACTCTATTATTAAGATTATACCGACTTTTTTAAAACTTTTTTCAACACAAATATTTTAATAAATTTGAAATATAGAATTCTATCGAGTTTTCCCTTTTTCTTTTATTACATTTTGCAATTTTTAACATATTCATTACTTCATAGTAAATTATAACAAATACAATGTTACCGTGCATTCCGTGCAGATGCACGAGTAAAATAGTAGTTTTTTAAGTAAAAAGTAAGAGGAATACATGAATACAAAAAAGAAATCTTGTTGAGAAACTCGAAGAATGATCAGAAAATCGAACACATGATGCCCAGTAATCATTGCTTTGCAGGTATCAAGAAATCAAATTCGTAAATAAGGAAGATCTGCATCTATATACACAGTTTTACATAAACACTAACCTAGTGACGTGGCGTGATATAGATCACTTAATCATATAATCAAATGATTTTTTATACAGATATACTCGCTCTGTCTCAATTTAATAGTCATTTAAAGTTATGTGCGGGTTTTAAAAAAATATTATATATGATACTTTTTATGCTCAAAAAGTTTGGTTGGACTAAAATACCCTATAATCAAATGATTTTTTATACACATATACTCGCCCTGTCTCAATTTAATAGTCATTTAAAGTTATGTGCGGGTTTTAAAAAAATATTATATATGATACTTTTTATGCTCAAAAAGTTTGGTTGGACTAAAATACCCGTATATTATTATGAGGAGAAATAATTGAAAATCTTGGAAATACAAATAAAATTTAGGGTATTATTGAAAAATAATAATAAATGTTACATTGAGATTCTAAAATGACAAATAATTTGAAACAAAAAAAGAATGGCAAAGAGGACAATTAAATTGAGACGGGGGAGTAATAAAATGACACTCCCTCGTATCTAAATGTCTAAATATGTAAATTAAAAGACGAAATTTTACTTCATACTTAACAAGAATAACCTTAAAATTAGTTTTCTAATTAATACTCCTAACCATATGAATATTCTTTCAAAAACACTCCTCTGTAAAATGTTTGTAATAGTAACTTGGTATATATTACTAATAGGTGTGCTAACCAAAGATAAATTTCTTTTTATTATTTAAATATATATATATATTATTAAAAGAATGAATTTCATTATCATAAAAAAACATGCTCTTAATTTATTAATTGGTATCCATCTATAGAGAGGTGAAGAATTCCATAGCATTCAGATAAAAATGAATTCTCTTAACAAAAAATATTTAAATGCAAATTGCATTGTATTTTTTGCTCAAAAATTTTCTTTTCTTCATTAATATTGCTTCATTAATGTTGGTATTGTACAAAAGTGCATGTGATTAGTCCTCATAATCATAAAGTCGTGATATTTCCTTTTCGTTAGGAACCATTAGGTGGTCAATTTTTCACCTGCCTAACTCAACTTTTTCTCTACCTAAACGTACAAATATTGCTTCAATCTTTGACTAATACCAAAGTATCCTTCTTTTTTCAAAATTTATTTGGCATGCATATAAAAAAATATTTGGATATATACTAATTAAGTCAATCAATTGGATCCCAAAATCACTAATTGAAGCAAACCCACTACATTAAGCATCAAACATTGACATTGAGAATCTAACCTCACACATGGGAGGAACATGGAACCGTTTCTTAATTTGATCGTTAATAAGATTTGCATCTTCTAAGTAATGTAATGACTATAAAATAACTCAACGAGGGTTTGAGAAAAAGTCAAACATTGATGAATATAATTAACATTCAAATGGGTATTATTCAATTCTTACAAATCGTTTAGTGTTTCCCACAAAAACAGCTAGTGTAAACTCCAAAATTCAATAGATAATGCAGAAGGGATATCAAAGGAGTGCACCAAATGAGTGCAAGAAGGAGGCCTCGGATTCAAATCCCGAAAACTAACATTTCCTCCACCCCCACTAACATTGCCTATAAAAAAAAGATAATGCAGAAACATTGCTATAGGACTAGAACTTTAAGCTGGTTCCTATTCATAAAAGGAAACTCGGGCTTCTTATGGTGAATTCACACTTCCCAATTTTATTTTTAAATCTAACATGACATTAATTTTTGTATAATAACCATTAAAAAAGTTCAATTATGCATAGCATGGACACCCAAAAATTATTTAGGCATATTCACATTGGGTTGGTTGAGAATTGAGAGGGTATGAGTAATGGTTTTTTTTTTGATAAGCAATGTTAGTGGGGTGGCACTACTAGAATTTTCGTCATTTCCTGCGGATTTTCATTGAAAATTCGCAGGAAATGAGTTTCCTGCGGAATTTTCAGCGGATTAAGATTCCCAGTTATTTCGTTCGTGGATAATTGTTTCCTGCGGATTTTTAAATCGGCAGGAAATTTCTGCATGAAATTCCTCAGGAAATTCCGCAGGAAGTCTGCAGAAAATTCCGCAGGAATCTTCGCAGGAAGTTCCGCAGGAATTCCAAAGGAAATTCCACAGAAAATTCAAAATTTCCGCACGAAATTCCACAGGAAATTCCGCAGGAAATCGCGGAATTTTTTTCTTCAAACTAGCAGCAAATGTTATTGTTTGGTATTATTATTATTATTATTATTAATGAAATTATTTATAGTCTTTGTTTGTGTTGTTATTTTACGTGTTTGTATATATATATATATATATATAAATACACACATATATACACATTAATATGAGATGGAATACAAAAGAAAATAGCTATGTAATAATACAAAACCAAAACCAATTCCATACAATAATACAACCATTCATTACATTTGTCCAATAATACAAAGCTAATTCTATACAATAATACAACCATTCATTACATTTGCCCAATAATACAAAACTAATTCCATGATGGGTTTCCCTCCTCCAAGTTGCTACGTATAACAAAAGCTGAATTCTTTCCACTTCTTGACCAACTGGCCTTTGCATTGAGAAATATATAAGGTTTTGTCTACACATACTAGTCACAAAGGCTAGTGTTAATTTGAACCAATGAAACAAAAGAAGAAAAGAAAGCTATTCAACTTTGTTATTGACAGAAAGTAATTCAGCAAGTTTTCCTAGTTAGCAATAGAAAGCAGCGAGGACCATATACAGATTTTCATTAATTCTAATTGAGAATTTTAAGTAATTCCACACTAAATAGAGCTGCAAAATCTAAATCTACCACTGACAGAGCCAAGTTGAAATTCCTTGTAAAATGTTAACGAAATAGCAGCTCATGGAAACACAATGCCTAGTGCTATATAGTGAGAAATTAGGTATTAATCTGTCATCATTCATGTTACAGATAAAACTTATTCTTGACATATTCTTAAAATATTACCTTGTGTAGCTAACAACCAATTATAAATCTAACCCCAATTATACGATTCATTTGGCATTTCAGCAAGCCAACTCCTAGTGATTTGAGTAACTTTAAATGCTATACTTTGCTATCAAGTTTCACTAGTTACAACTCACAAGCAATCAAATAGGGGCTTATCCTTATCATATGGGGCTTAACATGTAAGGATAACACAAAACAGAATGATTAACTACAAGTCAAAGTAATTTGATTGATATTAGAAGATTCATACAATACATGTTATATATATACATGTATCTACAAATAGTTTCTATTTGAGAGGCTCCACTACTTATTGTACTAATTGAGTGAATCACAAGATATATGTAATTCTAAACTAACATCATCAGAATATCTCATGCTAAAATGATCAGAAAATCAGCGAATCTAGAACCAGTGAAATCAGCCAACAAACAATAGAGAAAGAAATTAAAAAAGGTTAAAACAAAACAGAGAGTGATGACATAAATCAACAATAAGATTGTCAATCATGTAAATAACACACATTCAGTGAGGAAACAGCTGGAGAAATTGTCAATCATGTAAATAACATCATGTACAAGATGAGCTTGAATCCGTAACTTCCACATTAGTTTGCCTCTCTGTAAAAAAACGGGTAAAAGAAAATGCATACTTTTCAGTTTAAGATGAAAAGTCTGCCAACTAGGCTCCACGTCACTCCACTCCCAGTGCCAAAAAATGTAAGGGTCGGCTTTGTCTTGCTACATTTAAATGGAAGAAAAATAGCACCATAGCTTCAATAGTAATGCATTTGAATATATGAAGGTAAATACTAAACAACAATAAGCATAACAAAAAGAAAAAGAAGAGCCGGAAAGAACAACCACAACCAATTCACCAATAAAAAATGGAGTGACCAAAGCAAACCATCCATTGACATACAGTAAAGTTCAGGATTACCACTTACCAGCTATGTAAGATTTCCCTTGCCATTTTTGCATGAAATGGATTCAAATAATCTGTGCAGCAAATCAGCCAGTCCCTCCATCAGTACACTTGAACATGCAAGACACAAATGATAGAATGGAAACACCAAAATAAAGTAAGATAAAATTTACAATCTGGATATACTAAAGAGTGGTTTTGAATTCCCTATACACTTCTGACTCCAAAATCTCTTTTGTCATTTCCCTCCAGGGTATGTTATTCTTCTCAGCTTTGCTGTCCATTCAAATAAAAAACGCATTATTAACCTTATCCAAAATAGTTCTACTCTACAAGTGAAAGCAAGTTACAGAACAACTTGTTCAAAATATGATGCAAAGTGGATGATGAAAAGCAACGCAACACATATACTTAATTCCTTCACCACAACCAAGCTTGACACTGTTGCAGGTGGTTGATGGATCAATGTTGAATAGGTCAAACCTCTCACCATTAACACCAAAGACCTGCAATTTCCCCAATTTTTACAACAACCACTAACAATACTCCATAAACAAAGGCAGGTTCTACAAAAAGAAAAGCCACTAACATCACCAGTGCTACAAAGGCAGGTTCCAATATATTAGGTTACCTTCACGGAAGAAGATAAGTCAGGATTCAACTAAGTTGTAGTGAAATCCAGGATCAGCGAAGTTGAGAGCACGATCGGAGAAGTGGAGAACGCAACTGAGAAGACGATCGGAGAAGATGACAGCACACGACGGAGAAGCGGAGAACCAGAGTATCGCGTGATTTCTCAGTTTTCTGTTGAATCGAAGCTTCACAATGTTGATTTCTGCGCGATTTCTCTATTTTTGTGTTGATTTCTGCTGAATCCAAGATGAATCGAAGAGAAAATAAGCTGAATCAAAGAGAAGGAAGAAGATGAGGGTGCGCGGCGTGGGTGTGAGAGAGAGAAGCTTCGAAGAGAGAAGATGAGGGTCTGCGCGAATTGTGTTTTAATTTTTAAATAATAATAAAATATAATAAATTCTTTAATGTTTTAACAATTCCGTAAAAAACGAGGTTATTACAGGTTTGCACTACTTAATGACAGTTAAAAAGTGTTGGTTTAGTGGTTAAGAAGCTTTCATTTCATCTAGGGTCGCGAGTTTGATTCCAATAGGTGTCTTTAATTTTTTCAAAAAAAAGAAATTTCCTGCGAACTCTGGCTCTTAGGAAATTCCGCAGATAAATCAAAAATTACCTGCGAACTTACCTGCCAACTCCACTGCGCAGCAAAGATTCTGCATATTTAGAAAATTGGTAGGAAAGTTCTTAGATATTTCCTGCGGAAAATTTCCGCAGCAAATTCTGCAGGAAATGCCGAGATTTCTAGTAGTGTGGGGGAATGTTAGTTTCCGGGGTTTGAACCCAGGACCTCCTTTTTGCACTCTTTTGGTGCACTCCTTCGATATTTCTTAGCTCGCCAACTGAACTACGTACTTGGTATGGGTAATGGTTTGAATCTTGAGAGTCGCTATCAAAATATGAAAGAGTATCGTGCAACATCAAAATGTTCAGTCCATTATCAATATAGAAGGGCTCAGGGGTATATCAATATTAAGGGATAATTGGTATGTACAATGACCTTAATTTTAACTTGGTGTATTTAATGCATCTTTTGGTTTATTTCTTAGCAATAATGAATTTCAACTTGTTTGCTCAAAAGTACAATTGTTGGAGGTAGGAGTGGATACCACAACTGAATCCCTTGAATATTATATTTTGTGGATATAATTTTTTCTTATCAAAAAATATATATTTTGTGGATGGAAACCCTCCAAACAAGGAGGGTGTGTTTGAAGAAGTGCTGTTTATTTACAACTTTAGCTAGCACTTCTTTGAAGAAGCGTTGTCCTTTCCCCCAATTTTTTTTTATTTCACTTTGTTCTGTATTATACCGAGAAAGTTCTAAATAAATGATATTGTTTCTATAGCAATCATTTCTTGGATTCTAGATACTTGAGCGAATTAAGAAAATAGTATCCTCATAATCATTTAAATATTGTACTTTTGCATATTTTGGTACAAAATTATTATTGATTAGTTCATAATTAATGTTTATAAAAAATCATATTCTTTCTATCTATCTATTTTTCTACTTTCTATATAATCTATATAATCAAAACATATGCCAACACATTTACATTTTTAGACATCACCAAATTTTGACATTTGTCACAATTTAGGGGCAAAATAGACAATTCACCACATAAGACAAAATGCTACAGTGTCACTACAGTGCGCTACAATGACGTTTCTGACACGCTACACTGCCGCTTATGTCACTCTACAGTACGCTACAGTGACGTTTCTGACGCGCTACAGTACCAATACAGTTTTTTTTAATTCATTTTTTTTTAAAAAAATTTATACACTGTTTTTTTTAAATTTTTATTTGAAAAACGGTTGTAAATATTTTTATAAAAATAATTAGTCACTATAAATCAATTTTCACTATTTTTATAATCTACTCAAACTACTAAAATTAATAAAATAACTAGTCACTATAAATCAATTAGTCACTATCCAATGTCAAAAAAAGAATTGTAAAAAAACTTTAACCCTTACCAAAAATTACAAAATAACTACTAAAACTAATCAATTTAACTACTTTTGTTAAAATCAATCAATTTAACCACTACAAAAAATTACCAAATAACTATTTTATAATTACTAAAAAAGAGTAAAATGCCAACGGGAATGCCAACGGGAGTGGCAACGAGAGCGCCAATAGGAGTGGCAACGAGAGCGCCAATGGGAGAGGCCACGGGAGTGGCAACGATAGAGGGACAAAAAAGTACTGAGGGAAAAAAACTGATTGAAAACTGCAATCAGAAGCTACAACTGACGCGGCAAAAGGACAAAAAACAGCAAATTTTAAAACCAACTTTTTTCCAATTTTTTTTCAGTTTTTCTTTCCATAAAAAATCACTTTTTTGTCAGTTTTTTTTACTAAAAACATAATTTTTTTTAACTATTTCTATAATTTACTCAACCTACTAAAATTAATCAATTTAACTACTACCAATTGTCAAAAAAAACCATACCTCTAACAATAGTTTCAAAATTATTTATTACAAAAAAATTAATTATTAAATTAATATCACACTCAATAATTAAATAATTTAAAATTTACTATTTACTATAATCTCTCTATTAAAACTACTAAAATCAATCAATTTTTCATGTAATAAATAGGCTTAAATACAGTTTTGGTCCCCCTATTTTGACCAATCCACGATTTTGGTCCCTAAAGTTTTAATTTGACGATTTTGGTCCCCCTATTTTCCCAATTTGAAAAATCATAGTCCCCCACCCCAATTTTGACTCAGTTTGACTGAGTTATCCTACGTGGCAGCCCACGTGGACTGCCACGTAGGCGCACCCCCCATCTCCCCCCTCCTCTCTCTCTCCCCTCCTCCTCTCTCTCTCTCTCCTCCTCCTCTCTCTCTCTCTCGCGTCGCTCTCGGTGAACCCCGTTGGGTTGGGGTGGGGTGGGATGGGGGTGGGGGTGGGTGGGGTGGTGGGTGGGGTGGGGTGGGGTGGGGTCGGTGGTGGGGGGTGGGGGTGGGGTCGGTGGTGGTGGGGTGGGGGGGTGGGGTGGGGTCGGTGGTGGGGTGGGGGGTGGGGGTGGGGGGGGTGTGCCTACGTGGCAGTCCACGTGGGCTGCCAGTAGGATAACTCAGTCAAACTGAGTCAAAATTGGGGTGGGGGACTATGATTTTTTAAATTGGGAAAATAGGGGGACCAAAATCGTCAAATTAAAACTTTAGGGACCAAAATCGTGGATTGGTCAAAATAGGGGGACCAAAACTGTATTTAAGCCTAATAAATAAAATCAATCAATTTTTCATGTAATAAATAAAATCAAACAAGTTAACCACTAACAATTGTAATATTAAATCATATAGAAAAAAGGAGAAAACATGTGGCAATGGGAGCGGCAACGAGAGACTGACAACGAGATCGGCAACGAGAGCGGCAACGGGAGTACCAACAAGAGAGGGAACGAGAGTGCCAACGGGAGTGCCAGCACAACGAGAGCGGCAATGCGATCTAGACTGGCAATGGAATCAACAACGAGAGCGACAACGGGAACATGAGTGGGAACAAGAGAGGCAAGGAGAGCGCCAACGTGGATGCATATTTTAAAAAATCTTATTTTCTTTTTTCTTCATTTTTACTCCATCTAAAATTTATTATTTACTATAATCTCTCTATTAAAACTATTAAAATAAATCAATTTAACCACTAAGAATTATAAAAATACAACTTTAGCCACTACCAAACTTTACAAAATAACTTACTTATAATTAAATGAATATGATTTAATTAATATTAAATCATATAGAATAATATGAGTTAACATGTGGCAACAGGAGCAACAACGAGAGACTGGCAATGAGAGCTGCAACGGAAGTGCCAACGAGAGTGTCAACGGGAGGGTCAACGAGTATGCAAACGGGAGTGTCAACGGGGATGCATATTTTACCCTTAATGTCCAAATACATTATTATGGATCAATGTAATTCTGATTGTCAATCTCCTTTTTTTTCTTCGACTCAATATAATTTTCATTTGTATCTTATATGACATATTACCTATATCTCTTTCCACTTTGAATTTCAAATCATACATTTTGGACATTGTTCACAACTTATGATTATCTTCCAAATTACTATCATGACTTCATGGCAATACACCGACCATACAGTATCACCCGTGCATATGCACGGGTAAAATACTAGTTCTACTTTCTATATAATCAAAACATATGCTAGCACATTTACATTTATAGACATCACCAAATTTTGACATGTGTCACAATTTAGGGGCAAAATAGACAAATCACCACATAAAAACAAAATGCTACAGTATCACTACAGTGCGCTACAGTGACGTTTTTGACGCGCTACAGTACCATTACAGTTTTTTTTAATTCAATTTTTTTAAAAAAAACTGATTTTTTTTAAAAATTTATACACTGCTTTTTTTTAATTTTTTTTTAAAAAAACGGTTGTCAATATTTTTATAAAAACAATTATTCAATATAAATCAATTTTCACTATTTTTATAATCTACTCAAACTACTAAAATTAATAAAATAATTAGTCACTATAAATCAATTAGCCACTATCCATTGTCAAAAAAAGAATTGTAAAAAAACTTTAACCCCTACCAAAAATTACAAAATAACTCTAACATCCCGGTATTTTTATCGAGTAAAAATACCCAAGTTCACCATCCCTAAAACATCAGAGATATAAAATTCCTGCATAGATACTGAACACTGCAATATAGTTCTCGTTGAATTACAACAAAACAGTCTTAAATACAAATAAGACCAGAAAGGTTCCCTAACCATAAGTTTCAGCAAACTATAGTGCTCAATATCACACAGAAAGCGGAATAAAGTCATAACAAAATCTTTCAAAACCAAATCACCTAAAATTCATTTCAAAACGGAGTAAACCTAATCGTGAAAAAAACTCACCCCTGAAGCGAGAGCGACGGTTGAACCGAAATCACCGAAACCTCGAAAATCCCCAAACGAACCCTAGAATCACCAATTCGCTTCCAACACCGAATCGAAGTTCAATCCGCGTTTAATCCACCTTAGGCTTGCTTCAAATCATGAATAACCAATCAAAATCATCATCAATCCCCCAAATCATCTCAAATTCAAAAATCAAATAGAGGGGAAAAGAGGAAAATAAGCTCACCAAAACTATGAGGAAAGAAAGCTAGTAGGAAGATGATGATGATGATGGTGAAAAACTTGGCGTTTGGGTGGTGATGAAAACCCTTCTTCTCCTCTTTCTCTTCTTTCTTCCTTCTTCTTTCTTTTCTCCTCTTCTCTTCTTTTCTCCTCTGTTTCCTTTCTCTTCTTCGTTTCCTTTCTTTCTTCTTTCTCTTTCTTTTATTCTTTTCTTTCTTTTATTTCAATTAAGTGGTAATATGGTCAAATGACCATATTGCCCTTAATCTCTTATGTCTTCCCCAAAACACCCTTTATTCTGTTTTATCGGTTTAACGTTCTTGAGACAACCAAATAATTAACTTTAGCACTCAATAAGTACACAAATCAAGTACTAAAATAATATATTTGGGTCTTCCTCCAAATAATTCGATTAATTATTTTGAGGATGTTACATTCTCCCCAACTTGAAAGAATTTTGTCCTCAAAATTTAACACAACGTACCTCATGAAAAACAAATATGGATAGCGAGTCCGCATATCATCCTCCAACTCCCAAGTAGCTTCCTCGGCGGAAAAACCATCCCAAACCACTTTGACAATGGGAATTGTCTTCGTCCGCATCGTCCTCTCGCCACGTTCCATGATGTAATTTGGATGAGGTTGGAAGGACAAGTCCGGTGGAAGATCAATCGTTTCAAAATCTAACGGTTGACTTGGATCGGGAATGTACTTTCGTAATTGAGACACATGAAATACATCATGAAGATTTGATAATTGTGGAGGCAAAGCAATACGGTATGCTAGTGGCCCAACTCGCTCGATAATTTGGAAAGGTCCAATATACCGAGGACTGAGTTTCTTCACCCGTAATGCCCTACCTGTGCCAATTGTCGGTGACAGACTCAAAAATACATGATCACCCGACTCAAACTCTAACGGCCTTCTTCTTTTATCAGCATAGCTCTTTTGCCTACTCTGGGCAGGTTTCATTCTTTCTCTGATTTGCCGAATCTTCTCAGTAGTTTCATGAATCATCTCAGGCCCTAACAATCGGTTCTCGCCGACTTCCCACCAACACAATGGAGTTCTACATTTCCTCCCATACAAAGCTTCAAATGGTGCCATTCCTATGCTGGAATGATAACTGTTGTTGTAAGCGAATTCCACTAATGGAAGATGATCCTCCCACTTCTTTCCGTTATCGAGCACGGAAGCCCGAAGCATATCTTCTAAAGTTTGGATAGTTCTCTCGGTCTGACCATCTGTCTGCGGGTGATAAGCGGTACTAGAAAATAGCTACTTCCTAAGGCTTCGTTCAGAGCTTTCCAAAATCGAGAAGTGAACTTCGGATCTCGATCCGACACAATGCTGGTAGGAACCCCATGTAACCTCAATATGTTTCTCAGATATTCCTCAGCTAACTTGGATACTTTGATATTCGAGCGAACTGGAATAAAGTGAGCTGACTTTGTTAATCGATCCACAACTACCCAAATGGAGTCGTTACCGGCTTGGGACCTTGGCAACACAATGACAAAATCCATAGAAATGTCTTCCCATTTCCACACGGGCACTTCAAGTGGCCGTAACAAACCAGCAGGCTTCTGGTGTTCTATCTTAACCTTTTGACAAGTCAAGCATTGAGATACGAATTCAGCAATTTCTAGCTTCATTCCCTGCCACCAGTAGATCTGCTTTAAATCCCTATACATCTTGGTGGACTCAGGATGTACAGAAAATAAACTTCGGTGTGCTTCCTCTAGCACTTGCCTTTTAATATCTTCATTATCGGGCACACAGATCCTACCGTTGAAACAAATAACTCCATCACTATCTTCGGTAAACTCTGGCAACACTTTTTGTGATTGTAGCTTCACATCAACTTCCTATGCTAAGCTAATAGAATCTCTTAAGGAACTAGAGATCCTCATATGGCTCAACACTAACTGGTCCCTCCTTGGCTTTGTATTCAGACTTAAGTCTCTAAAAGACTCCCACAACTCCATTTCATGCATCATTAACCCTGCTATGTGAATGGATTTCCTACTTAGTGCATCAGCTACAACATTAGCTTTTCCCGAATGATACTTCAATTCGAACTCATAATCCTTCAGAAATTCCACCCATCTTCTCTGCCTGTTATTCAACTCCTTTTGATCAAACAGATATTTCAAACTTTTATGATCACTAAAGACTTCGAAACGAGACCCATACAGGTAATGTCTCCAAATCTTCAGTGCATACACAATAGCTGCCAACTCCAAATCATGAGTTGGATAATTCTCCTCATGAATTTTCAGCTGTCTGGACGCATAAGCTATCACTTGTTGGGTCTGCATGAAAACACATCCCAAACCCTTTCCAGAAGCATCGCTGTAAATTTGGAATTCTAAAGACGGATCCGGAAGAATCAGGATTGGGGCAGAAGTCAACCGAACTTTCAATTCTTGAAAACATTCTTCACAATCAGCATCTCATGTAAACGGTTGACCCTTACAAGTTAGCCGAGTAATTGGAAGAACCAACTGTGAGAATCCCTGGATGAACCTCCTGTAGTAACCGGCTAGACCCAGAAAACTTCTTATTTCAGTGACTGACGTTGGTCGTTCCCAGCTCAATGCAGCTTATACCTTACTGGGATCCACCGCGACTCCCAATTGAGAAATCACGTGTCCCAAAAACATCACTTCAGGCATCCAGAAGTCACACTTTGACGGCTTTGCATACAATTTCTTTTCTCGGAGTACATTCAGAACAATGCGGAGATGTTGAACATGTTCCTCAATGGTATTAGAGTACACCAATATATCATCAATGAAGACTACAACAAACTGATCTAGGTAAGTGTGGAAAACTCGGTTCATGTAATCCATGAATACCGCCGGAGCATTAGTCAAACCGAAGGGCATCACTACGAACTCGTAATGTCCATACCTAGTACGGAAAGCTGTCTTCGGAATATCTAAGGCTCTTACCTTTATTTGATGATAGCCCGACCTCAGATCAATTTTCGAAAATACCACAACACCTCTAAGTTGGTCGAGTAAATCGTTTATCCTTGGCAAGGGATATTTATTCTTGATCGTCACTTTGTTGAGTCGTCGATAATCAATGCACAACCTCATGCTTCCGTCCTTCTTCTTAACTAACAACACCGGAGCACCCCATGGAGAAGCGCTCGGTCGAATGAACCTCTTTGAGATCAACTCTTCAAGTTGAGACTTCAATTCCTTTAATTCTAAAGGAGACATTCTATAAGGAGCAATAGATATTGATCCTGTGCCAGGAACCAACTCTATAGAAAACTCTACCTCTCGTTCAGGAGGTACAGAAGAAACTTCATCCGGAAAAACATCCAGAAATTCATTCACCACTTGTACAGATGACAAATCCAAACCTGTTTCAGTGGATGCAGACAACATAATAATGTAAGCTTCCGCACCTTGGAATAATGACTGGCTTGCTGAGGTGAAAGAGATAGCTGCTTCAGAATTTTCCTGTGTCAATCCCGCGGATTCGGATGCGAAGCTGATGGTTCGATCGACACAGTTGATTGTTACATGATTTGCAGCCATCCAATCCATACCCAAAACGATGTCCATACTTTCGTAGGTAAGCAAATAAATTTTACAACAAACTTTCTGTCCCCTATGGCGAGTAGACAATTTTCACACAATGATTGGGTCTGGACTCGACCCTTGGCAGCAGTTAAGATAGTTATCGGTTCGGATATCTCAGATAATGCTAATCCCAACCGATCTACACATGCTTGTGCTATAAAACAATGGGTAGCACCGGAATCATATAATATATTGACTGAGTTATTGAAAAGAGATCTCGTACCCCTTAGTAAGTTGTCATTATGTGTGATGGTCCGAGCATCCAAAGTGTTGATTCGCCCCTGCTTAGGAGCAATTGGTGCTCCTTGGAAATTCTTCTTTGTTGGGCACTCATTTGCATAGTGGCCCTCTTCATTGCAGACATAGCACCGATTGGATCTTTGCTGAACATCCCCACGGTGATACCTTCCGCAATTTGGACAATTTCTAAACCTTGATGGATCGGACGATTGCACCTGCTTCCCCTTATAGTTGTTTCCCTTGAATTGTCTGCTTGGAGTAGAAGATTCAGCCACCTTCTTCTTACCCTTCCAATAATCTTTCCTTTCAGCATACATTTTCCTCAGATCCTCCTCAGCAACATATGCTTGTTGCACTAAGGCAGGATAAATAACCAGAGTGTAAGAACTGAGGCCTTGGCTCACATCAGCTCGGAGACCTTCTTTGAACATTTGCATCTTTCACATATCATTTGGGGCATAGCTCCCCAACTCATAGAACTGAGACAGTCATTCAAATTTCGCAGCATATTCCCCAACTGACAAGTCACCTTGTTTGAGGTTCACAAACTCTGCTTGCTTGCTTAGTTTCTTCACTGAAGGGAAATATTGCTTCAAAAATAATTCCTTGAAGTTGTCCCAAGTGAGGGGAGTTCCTTGGAGTTCTATCATTTGCCTTGCATTACACCACCAGGTGTGGGCATCTTCATTGAGCACATTTGCCGCACATATTATCTTTTCTTCTTCCCCGCATTGCAAGGTTTGAAAAATTTTCTCCATTGCATCTATCCAATAATAAGCAGTCATTGGATCTGGTCCACCCTTGTAAGCCGGGGGCTTCATCTTTTGAAATTGGAAATATGTCCGGTTAGGATCTTCTTGATGAGGTTGAACATTGGGCTGCGGCAGACCCATATGATCATGCTGCATTTGCAACATATCCTGCATCATCTTCTGCAGATTCTCAATCACATTCTGCATCCATTCGAAATGTGGATCGGCGGGAGGAGGAACTCCTCTACCTCTTCTGGCCATGATTCTGCGAAATATGCACAAAGTATTAAGTTGATCAAGCTCAATGTCTAATAGCATACCAAGAAGAATCATAACTAAAGGAAGTAAAAGACTCTAACATCTAAGTCTGACTAGGACGAACTGCTCTGATACCAACTGTAACACCCCGGTATTTTTATCGAGTAAAAATACCCAAGTGCGCCATCCCTAAAACATCAGAGATATAAAATTCCTGCATAGATACTGAACACTGCAATATAATTCTCGCTGAATTACAACAAAACAGTCTTAAATACAAATAAGACCAAAAAGGTTCCCTGACCATAAGTTTCAGCAAACTATAGTGCTCAATATCACACAGAAAGCGGAATAAAGTCATAACACTAAGACATAGAGTTGTAGTACATAGACAACAAAAGGAAATGTAAACTTAAGCATAAAAGCTAAGTCGTCAGCAGTCGCCCGAGCTCAACCTACTCGTGCCTCTTGAATTTTCGCTGTCCCTGTTTCTTTGTAAAACAACAACATATAAACAGTGAGATACAATCTCAGTGAGTTCTACCGAGGCCCCTGCTAACACTCTCGGTCCAATTATGAATCCTGTTTAACTTAACACAGCACCGACTGCAACTCTGCTATAATCCCGGTGAACCGTGTTATTTAACTTTTAATAGATCACCGACTGCAACTCTGCTATAATCCCGGTGAACCTATTATTTAACTTCTAACAGATCACCGACTGCAACTCTGCTATAATCCCGGTGAACCTGTTATGACTCAGTACGACACTGACTGCAACTCTGCTATATTCCCGGTGAACCCCCTTACCAATAGTACTTTCCCTAATGGCACAGGGACTAAGGTAAGGGTGCATGACTACCCCGCCTTAGTATGTTAGACCTATGGGTCGTCACCCAAACTCGATATAATATATATATATATATATATATATATATATATATATATATATCTACTTTCACATGAACATTTAGTTCATTTACATTAGACCAATAGTTGAACATTGTGTTCGCGTCATAAACATAATTTAAGTTTACTCTCGCATACTAATTCGCCGCTTTTAAAACCATTATAAAGACCTTTGAAAACATATTCAAAACCATGGCATTATAAGCCTAATATCATTGGAAAAGGGTTAGGAAAGGATTAAAAGAGGATTGGGATCGATCGGAATCGTTTCGGGCACTTTTGGAAAATTTGGACAGAACATTGCGCACGGGTCGTGCGCTGGGGCGCACGGACCGTGCGCTTGGGGCGCATGAGGAAATTTGCACTGTGCGCTTGGACGCACGGATCGTGCGCTT
This sequence comes from Astragalus membranaceus, assembly GCA_039519185.1. Lineage (NCBI taxonomy): Eukaryota > Viridiplantae > Streptophyta > Magnoliopsida > Fabales > Fabaceae > Astragalus > Astragalus membranaceus. Next base: position 102,309,784 of record CM076854.1, read on the forward strand.
GGGGCGCACGGGTCGTGCGTCTTTGACAGCACTTGGATTTTATCCCGTTTTCGCGTTTTTCGTCGTTCCGATCAATTCCGATCACTTCTGTTACCTGTTCCAGTCCAATCCCAACACCAAAACAGTACAAAAACACAACCAATAACATCACTCGATCAATCAATCCAATCAAAAACTCAACATATATGAATTTCGTCAAAACGCGATATAATTCAAAATAACGTTTTCGACTCAAAATCTTTCAAAACCAAATCACCTAAAATTCATTTCAAAACGGAGTAAACCTAAACGTGAGTAAAACTCACCCTTGAAGCGAGAGCGACGGTTGAACCGAAATCACCGAAACCTCGAAAATCCCCAAATGAACCCTAGAATCACCAATTCGCTTCCAACACCGAATCGAAGTTCAATCCGCGTTCAATCCACCTTAGGCTTGCTTCAAATCATGAATAACCAATCAAAATCATCATCAATCCCCCAAATCATCTCAAATTCGAAAATCAAATAGAGGGGAAAAGAGGAAAATAAGCTCACCAAAACTATGAGGAAAGGAAGCTAGTAGGAAGATGATGATGATGATGATGGTGAAAAACTTGGAGTTTGGGTGGTGATGAAAACCCTTCTTCTCCTCTTTCTCTTCTTTCTTCCTTCTTCTTTCTTTTCTCCTCTTCCCTTCTTTTCTCCTCTGTTTCCTTTCTCTTCTTCGTTTCCTTTCTTTCTTCTTTTTCTTTCTTTTATTTCAATTAAGTGGTAATATGGTCAAATGACCATATTGCCCTTAATCTCTTATGTCTTCCCCAAACACCTTTTATTCCGTTTTATCGGTTTAACGTTCTTGAGACAACCAAATAATTAACTTTAGCACTCGATAAGTACACAAATCTAGTACAAAAATAATTTATTTGGGTCTTCCTCCAAATAATTCGATTAATTATTTTGAGGATGTTACAATAACTACTAAAACTAATCAATTTAACTACTTTTGATAAAATCAATCAATTTAACCACTACAAAAAATTACCAAATAACTATTTTATAATTATTAAAAAAGAGTAAAATGCCAACGGGAACGCCAACGAGAGCGCCAATGGGAGTGGCAACAAGAACGCCATCGGGAGAGGCCCCGCCGGGAGTGGCAACGATAGAGGGACAAAAATGTGAGGGACAAAAAACTGACTGAAAACTGCAATCAGAAGCCGCAACTGACGCAGTAAAAAGACAAAAAATAGCAAATTTTAAAACCAACTTTTTTTCCCAATTTTTTTTCAGTTTTTCTTTACATAAAAAATCACTTTTTTGTCAGTTTTTTTTACTAAAAACATAATTTTTTTAACTATTTCTATAACTTACTCAAACTACTAAAATTAATCAATTTAACTATTATCAATTTTCAAAAAAAACCATACCTCTAACAATAGTTTCAAAATTATTTATTCCAAAAAAATTAATTATTAAATTAATATCACACACAATAATTAAATAACTTAAAATTTACTATTTACTATAATCTCTCTATTAAAACTACTAAAATCAATCAATTTTTCATGTAATAAATAAAATCAATCAATTTAACCACTAACAATTGTAATATTAAATCATATAGAAAAAAGGAGAAAACATGTGGCAATGGGAGCGGCAACGAGAGACTGACAACGAGATCGGCAACGAGAGCGGCAACGGGAGTACCAACAAGAGAGGGAACGAGAGTGCCAACGGGAGTGCCAACACAACGTGAGCGGCAATGCGATCTAGACTGGCAATGGAATCAACAACGAGAGCGACAACGGGAACATGAGTGGGAACAAGAGAGGCAAGGAGAGCGCCAACGTGGATGCATATTTTAAAAAATCTTATTTTCTTTTTTCTTCATTTTTACTCCATCTAAAATTTATTATTTACTATAATCTCTCTATTAAAACTATTAAAATAAATCAATTTAACCACTAAGAATTATAAAAATACAACTTTAGCCACTACCAAACTTTACAAAATAACTTACTTATAATTAAACGAATATGATTTAATTAATATTAAATCATATAGAATAATATGAGTTAACATGTGGCAACGGGAGCAACAACGAGAGATTGACAATGGTAGCTGCAACGGGTGTGGCAACAAGAGAGGTAACGAGAGCGCCAACGGGAGGGTCAACGAGTATGCAAACGGGAGTGTCAATGGGGATGCATATTTTACCCCTAATGTCCAAATAATTTATTATGGATCAATGTAATTCTGATTGTCAATCTCATTTATTTTCTTCGACTTAATATAATTTTCATTTGTATCTTATATGACATAATACCTATATCTCTTTCCACTTTGAATTTTAAATCATACATTTTGGACATTGTTCACAACTTATGATTATCTTCCAAATTACTATTATGACTTCATGGCAATACACCGACCATAAAGTATCACCCGTGTGTATGCACGGGTAAAATACTAGTTCTACTTTCTATATAATCAAAACATATGCTAGCACATTTACAATTATAGACATCACTAACTTTTGACATTTGTCACAATCTAGGGGCAAAATAGATAATTCACCACATAAAAACAAAATGCTACAGTATCACTACAGTGCGCTACAGTGACGTTTATGTCGCGCTACAGTGCCGCTTATGTCACTCTACAGTACACTACAGTGACGTTTCTGACGCGCTACAGTACTAATACAGTTTTTTTTAAAATTCAATTTTTAAAAAAAAACACTGATTTTTTAAAAAAAAAAATTATACACTGTTTTTTTAAATTTTTTTTAAAAAAACGGTTGTCAATATTTTAATAAAAACAATTAGTCACTATAAATCAATTTTCACTATTTTTATAATCAACTCAAACTACTAAAATCAATAAAATAATTAGTCACTATAAATCAATTAGCCACTATCCATTGTCAAAAAAAGAATTGTAAAAAAACTTTAACCCCAACCAAAAATTACAAAATAACTACTAACACTAATCAATTTAACTACTTTTGTTAAAATCAATCAATTTAACCACTACAAAAAATTACCAAATAACTATTTTATAATTATTAAAAAAGAGTAAAAATGCCAACGGGAATGCCAACGAGAGCGCCAATGGGAGTGGCAACGAGAGCGCCATCCAGAGAGGCCCCGAGAGTGGCAACGATAGAGGGATAAAAATGTGAGGGACAAAAAACTGATTGAAAACTGCAATCAGAAGCTGCAACTGACGCAACAAAAGGACAAAAAACAGCAAATTTTAAAACCAACATTTTTTCCAATTTTTTTTCAGTTTTTTTTCCATAAATAATCACTTTTTTGTCAGTTTTTTTTTACTAAAAACATAATTTTTTTAACTATTTCTATAATTTACTCAAAGTACTAAAATTAGTCAATTTAACTACTACCAATTGTCAAAAAAAAACCATACCTCTAACAATAGTTTCAAAATTATTTATTCCAAAAAAATTAATTATTAAATTAATATCACACTCAATAATTAAATAATTTAAAATTTACTATTTACTATAATCTCTCTATTAAAACTACTAAAATCAATCAATTTTTCATGTAATAAATTAAATCAATCAATTTAACCAATAGCAATTCTAATATTAAATCGTATAGTAAAAGGAGAAAACATGTGGCAATGGGAGCGGCAATGAGAGACTGACAACGAGATCGGCAACGAGAGCGGCAACGGGAGTGCCAACAAGAGAGGGAACGAGAGTGCCAACGGGAGTGCCAACACAACGAGAGCGGCAATGCGAGCTAGACTGGCAATGGAATCAACAACGAGAGCGACAACGGGAGCATGAGTGGGAACAAGAGAGGCAATGAGAGTGCCAACAGAGCGCCAACGTGGATGCATATTTTAAAAAATCTTATTTTCTTTTTTCTTCTTGTTTACTCCATCTAAAATTTATTATTTACTATAATCTCTCTATTAAAACTATTAAAATCAATCAATTTAACCACTAAGAATTATAAAAATACAACTTTAGCCACTACCAAACTTTACAAAATAACTTACTTATAATTAAACGAATATGATTTAATTAATATTAAATCATATAGAATAATATGAGTTAACATGTGGCAACGGGAGCAACAATGAGAGACTGGCAATGAGAGCTGCAACGGGAGTGGCAACAAGAGAGGTAACGAGAGCGCCAACGGGAGGGTCAACGAGTATGCAAACGGGAGTGTCAACAGGGATGCATATTTTACCTCTAATGTTCAAATACATTATTATGGATCAATGTAATTCTGATTGTCAGTCTCCTTTATTTTCTTCGACTCAATATAATTTTCATTTGTATCTTATATGACATAATAACTATATCTCTTTCCACTTTGAATTTCAAATCATACATTTTGGACATTGTTCACAACTTATGATTATCTTCCAAATTACTATTATGACTTCATGGCAATACACTGACCATACAGTATCACTCGTGCGTATGCACAGGTAAAATACTAGTTTTCTATAAAAATGAAAGCATGACTCTCACATTAAATAATACATCACAAATATGATTTTAAAATTTCAATGTAGAAAAATTTATTTAATTCGTGCATGCATCAGAAAAACAATTAAATGTCTTTAAAGAACTCGATATCATATACCTTGACAAATTCTTTTGGTCAACTTAAACGAAATGACAAATAAACACCACATTTTTTTTAGAAAAAAACAAATAAACACCACATAAACTCTCCAACAGTCACACTCGGGTTTGATTCCGAGTGCCGACCCCGTATCACTGAAAATTGTCAATGTAAACAACAGTGGGGACACAAAGCTTGCTAATTTGATACAACTATTGAAGCCTCTCTAATGACTTTTAATTCTTCAAATAGAATTTCAGCATTAAGATTAAAGGAGTTATGTTTTTGGTATGTTTCAAGATATTTGCAACATAATTTCAAGTCATAATGAGACAATGATCTAACTTTTTTAATACTAAACAAAAACTCAAAAATCTTATAATATAGGCTAAATATATATTTTGGCCCTTTATCTTTGGGGTTGTGGTCACTTTGGCCCTTTATCTTTTTTTTTCTCATTTTAGACCCTCATGTTTTTTGTGTGTTGCATTTTGGCCCCTGCCGTTATGTTTATGTTTTTTTAGGCAAATTTTTAAGGACGAAAATGAAATCAATTAAAAACATAAGGGCCCAAAATGAAATCAATTAAAAACATAAGGGACTAAAATGAAATCAATTAAAAACATAAGGGACCAAAATGATAACGGCAGGGGCCAAAATGACACACACAAAAAACATGAGGGTCTAAAATGAGAAAAAAAAAAGATAAAGGGCCAAAGTGACCACAACCCCAAAGATAAAGGGCTAAAATATATATTTAGCCTATAATATATGTGCTATCTTGCTCAAATTAACGAAATGAGCCGACTCGGCAATTTATAAAAATGATTTAACCCGAAAAGATAAATCCAAAGCCATGTGTTAGTTAGTCTCCAACAGTCACACCCCTATTCAAACCCGGGAGTTGGCGTCTCCACATAATTTGATAATTTGATACAACTATTGAAACCTCTCTAATGACTTTTAATTCTTCAAATAGAATTTCACCATTAAGATTATAAAAATTATCATGTTTTAGGTAAATTTTAAGATATTTGCAAGATAATTTCAAGTCATCATGAGACAATGACCTAACTTTTTCAATACTAAATAAAAACTCAAAAATCTTATAATAGGTGTTGTTAATACATCTCAAATCTACTAAATGAGCCGACTTTCATTCTGCAATTTATAAAAATTAATTAACCCTAAAAGATATATCCACTAGTGGAAAAAATGCATTTTATAACAGTCATTCATATCGGTTGAAAACGACCTGATGTTAAAAGTGACGCGGTGGCAGTTTTGTAATTAAAATTATAACTTTTACATCGGTTGTCACACGAACCGTTATAGAAAGTGCAAAATATTCCATAACCGTTATAGAAAGTGCAAAAATTTAGGCTTCCATAACGGGTCACAAAACCACCCGTTATAGAAACGAAACAAATTAGGCTTTCGTTCGCACATCTCTCTCCCCTCTCATTCGGATCACTCTCTCCCCTCTCGTATCTTCCTTTCCTTTCATCATCTTCCTTTTCCCTCTACACCCAATCTTTGATTCTTCTTCCTCGGCTCTCTCTCTCTTTCTGGACCTTCTGTGTTTCCTCACCATCACCCCTCATCCACGAGCTCCGGCGAGCCCCCATGATCTGAGAAGGCACGCACGCTACAGAGAGAATTGAGAAGACACGCAGATCTGCTTCTCACTGCGATTTTATCCCAGGTACGATTTGAAATCTCTCACTGCTTCTCCACTGCGATCGTTCCCTTCTGTTTCCCTTTCGTTTTTCATTTCGTTCTTCTTCGGTTCATCTTCTTTGTTTAGGGTTTGTGGGATTTGGGATTTGAAAACTGAGTTTAGGGTTTTCGTTTTCGTTTTCCTTCATCGTTCTTCTTCGTTTTCGTTTTCGCTGCAGCACATCAGTTTAGGGTTTGTGGGATTTGGGATTTGAGAACTGAGTTTTGATTTGGGAACAGAGGCATCAATTTAGGGTTTGCAATTTTTGCATCATTTTCTGGGTCTTCTTTTCTCTCCCGTAGAACATGACGACGTTCATCACGTTGTAAAATGTTCATATTTGATCTTTTGTTGCAGGCATTGTTTGATCTCGAAAACACTAACCAGGAGCTTAAAATTGAGCTGAAGGATCTTTACATTAACTCAGCAGTGTAAGGACTTGTATTATGTAGTTTTGTGTATGTTTTTGTTGTGAAGGATTGTTTTTCCATGACTGAGTTTTGTTTGGTTCTGATTGGCAGACAAGTTGATGTGTCTGGGAACCGCAAGGCTGTTGTTATCCATGTCCCATACAGATTAAGGAAAGGCTTCCGTAAGATCCATGTTAGGCTTGTCAGGGAGCTTGAGAAGAAGTTTAGTGGAAAGGTATTTCAATTTTGTCATTGATATTGAATGTTCTTTTTGTTGTCCTGACCTACAATGCTAGTCCTCTCTTGGATGGATTTGTTACTTTTGGATACATTTCAGACGAAGTTGAACCCTATTTACCCTGGCTATACTCTGATATACTATGTATGTTGAACCTAGTGTGTATATGCTCTGATATAATTATCATCCGAGAGGACCAAGAGTCTATTTTATGTAACTTCGAGAAATTTTCAATGACCAAATTATTATAACCAAGTCCTGTGGCATTGAAATGTTGTATTGGTTCACTTTTCCAAGAGTTGATTTGCTGTAATTTATGTTTGTTACTGTGGTAGTTAAACTATTAATTTGTTCTATGTTCCCTGTCTTCCTCAATTGCTCTTGCTTATTGGTGTGCTTGTTGAATGGAACTTTATAGCTTTTTTACTTCTCTTTTTGCTTAGCTTTATATTTTCACTCAGCAGTTTTGACTCTTTTTAAACATGTAGGATGTTATCCTGATTGCCACCCGGAGGATATTGAGGCCACCAAAGAAGGGTTCTGCTCCTCAGCGTCCACGCAGTCGTACTCTCACTGCAGTTCATGAAGCAATGCTCGAGAATCTTGTAATGCCTGCTGAGATTGTTGGAAAGCGCGTGAGGAATAGACTCAACGGGTCAAAGATCATGAAGGTAAGCTATAATTTGCAATCAACTTTCAATGTTAGTTTGAGCTGGATTTTATATATTCTTACAGTTGTTGTATCTCTTTCGTTCTCTGAATAGGTTCATCAATAGCAGAGGGGTGTGAATGAATTAATCAATTAGAATATATATGGATTTGGATTAGCAGAGTGGTGTGACTGTGATGCTGTGAATGGGTTTGGATTTGGATAATTGTAGTAATTAATAGATCAAAATCAAAATTACTGACGTCATTTTTACAACAATGGTTTGTTGTAAAAATATAATAACATCATTCATATTCTTAATAAGTGAACTATTATTGTTCTCTCTTGAATGGGAACAATCCTGTTGTGTGTTTTTTTAATGTATATGAGATTTACTTTACTGAACACTTTCTGCTCAGACTTGTTATTTTTGATATATATGAGATTGTGCTTTAACTTTTCCGCTGACATTATTTCAGTGAAACCCTGTTTTTGTTATGGGAATTATCGATTTGCTTGCAGCTTACCTTTTTGTTTTGCAGCTCTTAGGAAGGAGTAGTGGATTTCAAGTAGCATCAACACATCGGCCATGTACCAAAGGGGTTTGGCTGTGGAGTACACCTTAAAGAGAACTGCTCTTGAAACAGATTACAATCTCCTGCTATTAGTCATTGAAGGAATAGATGCTTATGATCAAATGGTTAGCTTTTCAGTTTTTTAAGTGTCCATGTTGGAAGTCTGTTTCTAATAATTGCTATGCTTTCTTACGATGCATTTTATTTTTTATGAAACAGTGAACATTCAGCACCCAGACATTCTCACTAGCTGTCCTTTTGGCTAGCATTTTCATTTATCATCAGGTTTGCACAACCTATTGAGGCCTATATTTTCTTAGGCATAATTCACTTTTATTCTTCCTTCTTGTCTGGATTTCTTACTAAAGTTGAAATGCTGATGTTTTTTCACTTGCCACAGATGGGAAGTATAGATGAGGGTGACCTTGGTTGTTTCTCTTGTCACGCAAATGACTAAGCACATTCGTGTCAGAGCATCTGAAGGAAAGACTTCTGCATCTGAAATAGGACAGTTTTCCCAAATTTTTGTTGTGCTCTTACGTGTAGGTTGCATGATATTGTAGTTTGATGGTGGTATCTTAGCATGATTTGACTGTTTAGTCTCATTCTTTGTTTTGTTTGGCAGAATTTCTATTTGACCTAACTGAAGATAACAGAAAAATAACACCCTGGGACTATCTTGAACCCTCTCCGAGCCTGTCTGTTGAAGGAAGTGCAAGAGATATTGCTGCTAAAAATGAGGTATCTTTTCATTTCCTGTTTTAGTCATTCTATGAAGCAATTGTTGTGGTATTCTTGATTGCGATTATAGAAACCCAATGTTGTTTGCTGATCTCAATTCTGAATGTTCCAGAGTAACAACAGACACTGATTGTTCGCCCTCTTTCAGGCCAATGATCACAACAGAACTTTGTGAAGAAAAAGAGTACTCTGTAGTTTGCGTGATTCGTGAGGTGCAAAGATCGGGCGAAACTCAATGACCTAAGGAACTATCTCATCAGATGCCCCCCTTATGCATCACAGGCCCCCCTTATATTATGTTATGTTCTAATGCAAGACACATTGGACTTATGCTGTTTATTTCCTCTTTAAGTTGGCTGAATGTTCAACCTTTTCCTACAGCTTACCAAAGAATGCACTTCATAATTGGTGATGGTATCTACACATTAGCAGCACCTAACAGGCTACTTTCTGTAGAGGAGCTGATACTCTCTTGAAGCATGAACGTGTGCTCCCCATTTTTTAGTTTTCATTTGAAACTGTTTTGTAGTATTTTCTTGTTTTATTATTAAAGTAGATGGTGAGATGTTAATGGTTACTGCGATATAACTTCCCAATGATATTGTGGAAGAATTTTATTATTGCCAATGTGCCTGGAAAATTATGAACCACAAAGTAATTTTGTAGTTTGCTATATTCCTTTAATGAAAGATAATTTTTGTTCATTATGATAGTTTTGCTTAGTTTATGTTAGAAGTAATTTTTTGGATAGTTTTGGTAATATGTTATGACTATGTACGTCAGGCACCATCATGTAAAACATTTTTTATGAAAAACAATTGATGTTGTGCCGAAGATTTTGTAATATGTACTTGAGATTGTGATGTTTTATTTTTTAATTATATGAATATTTGAGATTATACAGTATGCTGATCAGAAACACGTTTTTAAAAAAAAAAAAAACTCCACTTTTCATATCGGTTCCTCTGGATAACCGTGTTAAAAGTACTTTTTATATCGGTTCCTCTGGATAACCGATGTTAAAAGTACTTTTTATATCGGTTCCAACAAAAAACCGATGTAAAAAATACGCTTATATTTAATAAAAACAGACTTTTCATAACGGTTCTAGCTGCAATCGATATAGAAACAACTTTTCATAACGGTTCAGGAACCGATATGAAATGTACCTATTTTTTATATCTCCTTTTTCGGCATCGGTTCAGGAACCGATATGAAATGTCAATTTTAACTGATATGAAATGCCTTTTTTCCATTAGTGATCCAATGTCATACGTTAGTTAGTCACTCACAGGGAGTACATAATTGGTAATGAGTATAATAATGCTAACAAAAATAGTAGGCCTAATGTTAGGGAAAGTTGAAAAACTCGTAAGGTCTAACTCAGTTGGCAAATGCCGAAATTGTTAGGTTGTATATCATGTCCCGGATTCGAACCTGAGACCTCAAAATTGTGTATAAATTTCTAGTGGTATTTATTATTTCGTCTACAGACAAAAAAAAAATTGAAAAATGCTTAGTGGGAGAAGTTTCACTCTGGTTCCTATTATAAGAAAATGTTGTAGTTTTAAGTTTATTGAATAACTGATGTATTTAGGGTGAAGTAATACTTGGTCATCACTCATCAATTTCATAACATCCATCAGCATTCATGTTTTTTTTTCGATTTTTTTATGCTTTATCTCCAAATTGGAGGGAAAATGAGACATAATGGTTAATAAAAATAAGATTTTACGCCACCTCTTCATGAAAGTTGATACATATATACATGTAGATTTATTGGATAAATTTAATTTTTGGGGTTAAATATGTTATTCATCCCTATAAGCCATCTTTTCCATTTTTAAGTTTAGTCATTGCTGTTAAGTATATCGTTATACCTGCCTAAACGAAATTGACCTGGTACGTGAATTTTTCGATATGTGATTGGTGAGTACATAGTTAAGAGCAATGACTAAACTTGAAAATTAGAAATTTTATAGGAACGTAGATTAGTACAAAGTTTTTGTAGGGTTTAAAACAAAATTCGTGAATTTTATAATTACGAAAAAATATTTAATCCTAACTTTCGCAGTTCGTCCCCGTAGTCATTCAATCCTGGCTTCGTCCCTGTTTACTCGTTAATTGACTTTGCTTCAAGAAACAACTTATTTGACTAAATCATTGATACAATCTAGTTTGCTCTTACAAAAGTTAACCTTCAACCTCGACACCAATTCGAAACTTGTGAGGATTGTCTTGATTCCCCACATATTATCCCACGAGACCTCTCCCATCAAAATTGTATCATAACAAACTGCAGAATATGAAACTTCAACTCATCATGAAATTTAAAGTCCCTTAGGAGCCCTTGCTCAATAGCTTTAATTTATTAGTGAAATCTGTTAAACATTTCGCAACAATGAGGAATAAGAAAAGTCGCATCAGTTTATATTTTACTATTTCCCATTCATAGTTTTGTATGTGACAAATTGCTCTGTAAATAGTGTTGCATAATTTTTTTTTAAGTGGAGCCGGACAAGTTAGCTTATTTTAAAATAAGTTTGCAAAATTCATATATGTTTTTCAAATGAATTATTTATGTGAATCCATAAGTTATAAAACCATTAAAAAGTTAAAAATGTTCACTTATCTGAAATTAAAAGAAAATTTCACAAGTTAACTTCCATGTTTATCAACCAAACTAACACCTGACCTAAGATTAAACAAAAAAAAAGGTATATTTGATGGAGTATTCATTTATTGTTTTGATGGAAATGCCTCTCATGTATGTCTGAGGGGACCAAAGGTGATCAATCGTCACAAATAAATTAGGAGTATAGTATAGGTATTTGGGGCCCTGAAGGAAGGAGGTCGGTTTCCACGATCTACAATGGGGTCCACGTATCTTTGCCTCTAATTTCAAACATATACTTATTTATATGGTCACTACTTCTTCTCTTATCTTCATTTGCTTTATCCGTATGGCCATATTATTAAAAGTCCAAAAATGTAATTTTCCTAACTATTAAGTTGAAAACAACACACTAGTAGCTTACTAAAAGAGAACAAAGAAAAAGAATAAACAAACCTTTCTAGCTGCACATGAGGAGCAAAGAGGAATAAATGTAAGTCAAGCTCAATTGTGTTAGCTTGACAGGGTTTGAAAGAGTTTATATATATATATATATATATATATATATATATATATATATATATATATATATATATATATATATATATATATATATATATATATATATATAAGTTTAACTTCTTTTTGACAATAGTTTAAGTTTAACTTATATGTTATAATAATGTATTTGTATAAGTAGACTTCTTTTCGCATCTAGAAATTCCATTGTTTTTGTTGGTTTGCTCTAGAATTACTTGAAGACTTGAAAACTTAAAATAATGAAACGAAGTGAATTTGAAACAAAAAAGTATTGAGTCGAATAGGACATAAGTAGTTGAACTTGTAATCCTAAAATATAAAGTGGTGGAGAGAGTTAGATTGCATTGAGAACCCTAAGGTTTGATTTTAGTAGAAAACTCGACATCTCTAATTGATTAGCATGAGAGCTAGTCGATTAGAAGTGTTCCCATGCCCTAGTATAAAATTCAAAGAGCCTTTAATCGATTAAACTTGCCCCTATAATTGATTAGAATATTCCCGAGAAGTTAGTTTTTCTTTCCTAGATTGTTGTGCTAATTATAGTAAAAGAGCTAATCGACTAGAGACTTTATTATGTCACTTTTACGTTTAAGGCCTCCTATAACCTGACCCAATTAAGACCTAAAACATTACCTATACTTGTAACCGATGAGTTAAAACTTGCCTAAACGCCTAGGACCATAACCCTTAGCTCGAAACACTTGCATCTTTTCACTCTTAGGGTTCCACCGTCTCCTCCAAAGAAGCAACCTCCTCCATTGAAACCCTCCTCCATTGGCAGACATCCACTTTTTATCCATAATTTCCCAATATTTATAATAAAATTCTGATAATAGAACTTAAACCTATTATAGGTGAAAAACACAATGTAGAATTTTTTTGAAGATAAGACATTCAACTATTTTCAACTAAAGAAATCAAAGACTTTGATGTCTTCCATATTGCCAACAAGCTACTCTTCACTTCCTAGACAAATTTTACAACATATCCATTATGCATCCAAAATTCTAGAACACAATCCACAAATTTCTAGAGCACCATATCCATTAATCTAACAATCAAGCTAAAAGGAACAAAAGAGTAAAGAACTCACCTCTAAGGTCGTTTACTCAAAAGAGTAAAGAGTAAAGAACTCACCTCTGGGGTGATTGGCAGCGTTTTGTTGCTAAGGTCGTTAACTATGGCTTATGTGACAATATGTGTTGGACCAAATCGAAACAAAAAAAATAAGAGGTCATTTTGATCCAAAAAATAAAAGACCACTTCTAATTCAAAATAAGTCACACTTAATGACTTTTGATAACAAAAACATATATGACATTTAATATAATTTTTGTGAGATTTTATTTTGTTGATAACTTTAGTAAGATAAAAAATCATTTCCAAACAGAAATAAAGATAGACAAAACAAAAAAAGAAAGAAAAAAGGTATAGTTTAACCTAAAGAAATTGAAAGCCAAACAAATTTTTAACCTTCTATATAGTGGGGGTGGGTCTCTCAAAAACACACGTACTAATTTTGTGATATAAAAGGTGTGAGTGTGATAAAAATGGAAGAGTAGAAGGGCCCATTTGAATGGTACCCATGGAACATACTCCCAGTTTTGATCCTCATGGGAAAGGACTTTAGTGGCGTCAAAATCCATTATCTAATCATTACCTCCCCCACTAAGCCCCAAAGCTCTAATTAGTGGATTAGTGAAAATCAATAGTAATATAATCTCTAAGTTTGACCAAATTTTTTTGTCAAAAAAAATGTTTGACCAAATTTAGGTGTAGAGATTGTCATCTACTAAATCACTTCTCTCTTTCTCAAGTTTTGCTTTTAAGAAAGTTGATCTAGGCCCAAAATCAGATAGAACGAGTTTAATAAAATTTAAAATTCATATTAAACAATTTTTAAGGAGATTTGATATTACGTGCTCTTTCTCGCCTTGGTAAAACCATCTCTCTACCTCTACTTTTGCAACTTAGGAGTAATTAAAAAATAATAAATTATAAAATTTAGTCCGGTCAAATTACTTTTTTTAAAATTAGGGAAGAGAGAATTTTATTAATCAAAGTGGCACTAATGACCATTTTACAACCGTTTTCGAGAGGGATTTGAACTCGGCACCTTAAGGATACAAAGCTATGCTCTTACCACTAAGCTAGCACCTCAAGTGTTCAAATTACTTTTAAAAAGTGTTCTTTTTGTAGTTTCTTAAAAAATAGAAATAAAGTAAATTGATTTTTAGACAAAATTTCACTATTCTTCGATCACAATTTAACACATGAATCATGTATCTAATAGAATAAATAATATCATTTTGAACTTAAATGTAACTAAAAAATTTAAGGTTAAATATGTTTGTGGTCTCTATAAAATTTGAGTTTGTTGCTTTTTTATTTCTCTTACAAAATTTTCACCTATTTTTGGTCTATATATTTTATTTTATTTTCATCAGTTTTACTCTCTATTGACTTTTAATAATGTTTCATGATTTTTATAGCTTTTTTTATCTTTTATAAGCGCTATTAAAAGTCATAAGGACTACAACCGATGAAAAAATAAAAATTGGGAACCAAAAGTAGGTGGAAATTTTTTGAGGGACTAAAACCAAAAAACCTAAAACTTATAGGGATCAAAAACACATTTAACCCAAAATTTAATCTACACAGCATGTTGTATATAATTGGTAAACATTAGGAATGAGAATGAGTACCCTCTAGGCACTACAGGGCACGTACCTGAGCCCGCACATGCATGGAGAGTCATCCTGGTGTCCATCCCGATACCCTCTGGGCACCCAAGTGCCCTTACTCGCGCCCATTACCCAATTTTACAGCAAAACTTAATAAATAACATTAAAAGCATCATAATTCAATTATAAAACGATCATTTTTTTCAGATCTACTAATTAAAATATTAAATATGATAGCATTTAGTGAATTAAAAGCATCTCAAATATTAGTAGTTTGGATTTATATTTTTAAAGTTAGATATACTTAAAATTGTAATAATGGTAACTAGTAATATAGGCTTAAATATATGTTCAGCCCCTGCAAATATGGCCAAAATCCATTTAAGCCCTTGTAAAAAAAAAAATTAAAATGACCCTTGCAAATATTAAGCGTTTGCGGTTAAGCCCCTCGGTCAATTTTTCATCCAAAAAAGATGACATGGCCAACAGTGATGACGTCAGCATACATCATCAATGACGTTACTGCCACGTGTCCTCATCATGGGCCTATAAAATAAAATGAAAAAAATTGCCTTATATGGAGCCTGAACCCTTGACCATTAAGCCACAAACAACAACCACAACCACTGCACCAGCTGTGCTTTTTGTTACAAATTGCACACTGAATTTATATATTATCTAAACAAAACGCAACACCCACTGGAATACTTCATCTTCTTCAACAGACCCAACACCATTGAAACAAAACGCATAAACATAAAACTCACAAAACCCAGAAACGATTCGCAGCAACATAAAATTAACAGATCTAAAATTAATTTAACTTCGAAACAAATCACAGATCGATTTCGTTTCTAGATTTTAACCAATATTTGAACTCGTAATTTCAAGAAAAATTTCGTAATTTTCTTTGGGATTTTTGTTCGTTTGCATCATACGAATTACATACTTAAATGTTAAGCATTTTTGTTGAGCAAATCGTTTGAAATGAACAATTTTCTTTACGGTTTCAAAAAAAGGACCCGTTTTCTCAAATGGATTGATAATTCTGCAAATCACGTTAGGGCTTCCTTTTCCGTTGAATTCCGAATCAAAGTAATCTAAAATCGTGGATTATTGTTTCTAATTAAAATGAGAGATCAAATCGGGTTTATCACAACCCGTTTTCTGAGTGGCCAGGTGAAGAAGAAAAATAGTGTTTTTTTTAATTCCCAACGTTTTGATTAGTAATATATAAATTCAGTGTGCAAGTTGCATCAAAAAGCACAGCCGGTGCAGTGGTTGTGGTTGTTGTTTGTGGCTAAGTGGTCAAGGGTTCAAGCCCCATATAAGGCAATTTTTTCATTTTATTTTATAGGCCCAATAGGATGATGACACGTGGCAGTGACATCATCATCACTGTTGGCCACGTCAGCTTTTTTTGATGGAAAATTAACCGAGGGGCTTAACCGCAAATGCTTAATATTTGCAAGCTAGGGTCATTTTAAAGTTTTTTTTACAGGGGCTTAAATGGATTTTGGCCATATTTGCAGGGGCTGAACATATATTTAAGCCTATAATATATAAACATCCAAAATATTAGTAGTTAGATTTAGTGCTTCATGGATAAATAATTTCATTTCTTAATTGTATATATTTAAAATTGTAATATTAGTAATGTGCGGGTGCAAGCCTAGAGTAGGGTGAGCACCGTGGTGCCTGTACCTGCGCCTGCACCCATATGTATGGGTAATTACCCGTCCGTTATGGGTAATTTTTGCGGATGCCCAATAGATATGGGCTCAATTGTTATCCCTAGTAAATGTTATATAACATCACCTAAGTTTTTTCTTATATTTTTCAATAAACAATATATTCCACTTAGGTGGGGTTCATTCTACACAAAAGCTATGCTCGGTTAAAACGTAGTAGGTAGCAGAACATTTGAGATGATAGCATATAAGCTAACAGATTGAATTTTAAAGGCTCAATAAAATTGGCAGTTAAACTAACTTGTAAAAATAAAATGGCATAATAGAACAATTGCAATTAAAACTTAAAAATGAGGAAGAATATTCATTTAATGTATCATAAACGGGAAATTTAATTAAAATAATATGAGTAAAGAACGAAAGAAAAAAATGAAACGCAAGCTCAATTGCCACTTCAAGTAGTGTCAGAAAAATGTTATAAGCTAGTAAAAAAATGTTGTAAACTAATAGTATTCAATACTTTGAACTTATTCACTCTAAGTAATCTGCTATAACCTAACAAGATCCCCTTGACAAAGAAAGCCAAATTAAGAGGTGTGAAAAGTAAAACGAAAGAAGGTAGTAATAGTGAAGCAAAGGAGGGGAGGGGGTTGAAGCAAAACAAAAGTGTTGTATTGGGGTGGGGAGCAGTGAAGACAGAAGTGGGAAACAATGACCAAGTAGACAAATCCCCGTTAGAACGGGACAACTAAGAGTTAGTGTTCAATTTATGCATAACACACTGTT